>JBBPBQ010000003.1:22276042-22352158 GCA_037974755.1 Cicer yamashitae
ATTGGTTAAAAACCCTAATTAGATTAGAATAAGCCTAGGGAGGACCAAAATGACCTAAATGTTCAACCAATGACATAAAATCACTTATTGGATGCACAAGATTGGTTAAAAACCCTAATTGGATTAGAATAAGTCTAGGGAGGACGAAAATTACCTAAATGTTCAACCAACGACACAAAATCACTTATTGGATGCACAAGATTTGTTAAAAACCCTAATTCGATTAGAATAAGCCTAGGGAGGACCAAAATGACCTAAATGTTCAACCAATGACATAAAATCACTTATTGGATGCACAAGATTGGTTAAAAACCCTAATTAGATTAGAATAAGCCTAGGGAGGACCAAAATGACCTAAATGTGCAACCAATGACATAAAATCACTTATTATATGCACAAGATTGGTTAAAAACCCTAATTGGATTAGAATAAGACTAGGGAGGACAAAATTGACCAAAATGTGCAACCAATGAAACAATATCACATATTTGATGCACAAGATTCGTTAAAAAGCCTAATTGGATCAGAATAAGCCTAGGGAGGACGAAAATGAACCAAATATTCAACCAATGACACAAAATAACTTTTTGGATGCACACGATTGGTTAAAAATCCTATTTGGATTAGAATAAGCCTAGGGAGAACGTAAATAACCTAAATGTGCAACCAATGACACAAAATCACTTATTAAATGCACAAGATTGGTTAAAAACCCTAATTGGATTAGAATAAGCATAGGGAGGACGAAAATGACCTAAATGTGCAACCAATGACACAAAATCACATATTGGATGCACAAGATTGGTTAAAAACCCTTATTGGATTAGAATAAGCCTAGGGAGGACGAAAATGACCTAAATGTGCAACCAATGACACAAAATCACATATTGGATGCACAAGATTGGTTAAAAACCCTAATTGGATTAGAATAAGTCTAGGGAGGATGAAAATGACCTAAATGTTCAACCAATGACACAAAATCACTTTTTGGATGCACAAGATTGGTTAAAAACCCTAATTGGATTAGAATAAGTCTAGGGAGGACGAAAATGACCTAAATGTTCAACCAATGACACAAAATCACTTATTGGATGCACAAGATTGGTTAAAAACCCTATATAGATTAAAATAAGCCTAGGGAGGACCAAAATGACCTAAATGTGCAACCAATGACATAAAATCACTTATTATATGCACAAGATTGGTTAAAAACTCTAATTGGATTAGAATAAGCCTAGGGAGGACGAAAATGACCTAAATGTGCAACCAATGACACAAAATCACATATTGGATGCACAAGATTGGTTAAAAACCCTTATTGGATTAGAATAAGCCTAGGGAGGACGAAAATGACCTAAATGTGCAACCAATGACACAAAATCACATATTGGATGCACAAGATTGGTTCAAAACCCTAATTGGAATAGAATAAGTCTAGGGAGGACGAAAATGACCTAAATGTTCAACCAATGACACAAAATCACTTATTGGATGCACAAGATTGGTTAAAAACCCTAATTGGATTAGAATAAGCCTAGGGAGGACGAAAATGACCTAAATGTGCAACCAATGACACAAAATCACATATTGGATGCACAAGATTGGTTAAAAACCCTATTTGGATTAGATTAAGCCTAGGGAGAACGAAAATAACCTAAATGTGCAACCAATGACACAAAATCACTTATTATATGCAGAAGATTGGTTAAAAACCCTAATTGGATTAGAATAAGCATAGGGAGGACGAAAATGACCTAAATGTGCAACCAATGACACAAAATCGCATATTGGATGCACAAGATTGGTTAAAAACCCTTATTGGATTAGAATAAGCCTAGGGAGGACGAAAATGACCTAAATGTGCAACCAATGACACAAAATCACATATTGGATGCACAAAATTGGTTAAAAACCCTAATTGGATTAGAATAAGTCTAGGGAGGACGAAAATGACCTAAATGTTCAACCAATGACACAAAATCACTTATTGGATGCACAAGATTGGTTAAAAACCCTAATTGGATTACAATAAGCCTAGGGAGGACGAAAATGACCTAAATGTGCAACCAATGACACAAAATCACTTATTATATGCACACGATTGGTTAAAAACCATAATTGGATTAGAATAAGCATAGGGACTACAAAAATGACCTAAATGTGCAACCAATGACACAAAATCACATATTGGATGCACAAGATTGGTTAAAAACCATAATTGGATTAGAATAAGCCTAGGGAGGACGAAAATGAACTAAATGTGCAACCAATGACACAAAATCACATATTGGATGCACAAGATTGGTTAAAAACCCTAATTGGATTAGAATAAGCCTAGGGAGGACCAAAATGACCTAAATGTGCAACCAATGACACAAAATCACTTATTGGATGCACAAGATTGGTTAAAAACCCTAATTAGATTAGAATAAGCCTAGGGAGGACCAAAATGACATAAATGTGCAACCAATAACATAAAATCACTTATTATATGCACAAGATTGGTTAAAAACCATAATTGGATTAGAATAAGCCTAGGGAGGACGAAAATGACCTAAATGTGCAACCAATGACACAAAATCACATATTGGATGCACAAGATTGGTTAAAAACCCTAATTGGATTAGAATAAGTCTAGGGAGGACGAAAATGACCTAAATAATCAACCAATGACACAAAATCACTTATTGGATGCACAAGATTCGTTAAAAAGCCTAATTGGATCAGAATAAGCCTAGAGAGGACGAAAATGAACCAAATATTCAACCAATGACACAAAATCACTTTTTGGATGCACACGATTGGTTAAAAACCCTATTTGGATTAGAATAAGCCTAGGGAGAACGAAAATAACCTAAATGTGCAACCAATGACACAAAATCACTTATTATATGCACAAGATTGGTTAAAAACCCTAATTGGATTAGAATAAGCATAGGGAGGACGAAAATGACCTAAATGTGCAACCAATGACACAAAATCACATATTGGATGCACAAGATTGGTTAAAAACCCTTATTGGATTAGAATAAACCTAGGGAGGACGAAAATGACCTAAATGTGCAACCAATGACACAAAATCACATATTGGATGCACAAGATTGGTTAAAAACCCTAATTGGATTAGAATAAGTCTAGGGAGGACGAAAATGACCTAAATGTTCAACCAATGACACAAAATCACTTATTGGATGCACAAGATTGGTTAAAAACCCTAATTTGATTAGAATAAGCCTAGGGACGACGAAAATGACCTAAATGTGCAACCAATGACACAAAATCACATATTGGATGCACAAGATTGGTTAAAAACCCTAATTGGATTAGAATAAGTCTAGGGAGGACGAAAATGACCTAAATGTTCAACCAATGACACAAAATCACTTATTGGATGCACAAGATTGGTTAAAAACCCTAATTAGATTAGAATAAGCCTAGGGAGGACCAAAATGACCTAAATGTTCAACCAATGACATAAAATCACTTATTGGATGCACAAGATTGGTTAAAAACCCTAATTGGATTAGAATAAGTCTAGGGAGGACGAAAATTACCTAAATGTTCAACCAACGACACAAAATCACTTATTGGATGCACAAGATTTGTTAAAAACCCTAATTCGATTAGAATAAGCCTAGGGAGGACGAAAATGACCTAAATGTGCAACCAATGACACAAAATCACATATTGGATGCACAAGATTGGTTAAAAACCCTAATTGGATTAGAATAAGTCTAGGGAGGACGAAAATGACCTAAATGTTCAACCAATGACACAAAATCACTTATTGGATGCACAATATTGGTTAAAAACCCTAATTAGATTAGAATAAGCCTAGGGAGGACCAAAATGACCTAAATGTTCAACCAATGACATAAAATCACTTATTGGATGCACAAGATTGGTTAAAAACCCTAATTGGATTAGAATAAGTCTAGGGAGGACGAAAATTACCTAAATGTTCAACCAATGACACAAAATCACTTATTGGATGCACAAGATTTGTTAAAAACCCTAATTGGATTAGAATAAGCCTAGGGAGGACCAAAATGACCTAAATGTTCAACCAATGACATAAAATCACTTATTGGATGCACAAGATTGGTTAAAAACCCTAATTAGATTAGAATAAGCCTAGGGAGGACGAAAATGACCTAAATGTGCAACCAATGACACAAAATCACATATTGGATGCACAAGATTGGTTAAAAACCATAATTGGATTAGAATAAGCCTAGGGAGGACGAAAATGACCTAAATGTGCAACCAATGACACAAAATCACTTATTGGATGCACAAGATTGGTTAAAAACCCTAATTAGATTAGAATAAGCCTAGGGAGGACCAAACTGACATAAATGTGCAACCAATGACATAAAATCACTTATTATATGCACAAGATTGGTTAAAAACCCTTATTGGATTAGAATAAGCCTAGGGAGGACGAAAATGACCTAAATGTGCAACCAATGACACAAAATCACATATTGGATGCACAAGATTGGTTAAAAACCCTAATTGGATTAGAATAAGTCTAGGGAGGACGAAAATGACCTAAATGTTCAACCAATGACACAAAATCACTTATTGGATGCACAAGATTGGTTAAAAACCCTTATTGGATTAGAATAAGCCTAGGGAGAACGAAAATAACCTAAATGTGCAACCAATGACACAAAATCACTTATTATATGCACAAGATTGGTTAAAAACCCTAATTGGATTAGAATAAGAATAGGGAGGACGAAAATGACCTAAATGTGCAACCAATGACACAAAATCACATATTGGATGCACAAGATTGGTTAAAAACCCTAATTGGATTAGAATAAGACTAGGGAGGACAAAATTGACCAAAATGTGCAACCAATGAAACAATATCACATATTGGATGCACAAGATTCGTTAAAAAGCCTAATTGGATCAGAATAAGCCTAGGGAGGACGAAAATGAACCAAATATTCAACCAATGACACAAAATAACTTTTTGGATGCACACGATTGGTTAAAAATCCTATTTGGATTAGAATAAGCCTAGGGAGAACGAAAATAACCTAAATGTGCAACCAATGACACAAAATCACTTATTATATGCACAAGATTGGTTAAAAACCCTAATTGGATTAGAATAAGCATAGGGAGGACGAAAATGACCTAAATGTGCAACCAATGACACAAAATCACATATTGGATGCACAAGATTGGTTAAAAACCCTTATTGGATTAGAATAAACCTAGGGAGGACGAAAATGACCTAAATGTGCAACCAATGACACAAAATCACATATTGGATGCACAAGATTGGTTAAAAACCCTAATTGGATTAGAATAAGTCTAGGGAGGACGAAAATGACCTAAATGTTCAACCAATGACACAAAATCACTTATTGGATGCACAAGATTGGTTAAAAACCCTAATTTGATTAGAATAAGCCTAGGGACGACGAAAATGACCTAAATGTGCAACCAATGACACAAAATCACATATTGGATGCACAAGATTGGTTAAAAACCCTAATTGGATTAGAATAAGTCTAGGGAGGACGAAAATGACCTAAATAATCAACCAATGACACAAAATCAGTTATTGGATGGACAAGATTGGTTAAAAACCATAATTGGATTAGAATAAGCCTAGGGAGGACGAAAATGACCTAAATGTGCAACCAATGACACCAAATCACATATTGGATGCACAAGATTGGTTAAAAACCCTAATTGGATAAAAATAAGCCTAGGGATGACCAAAATGACCTAAATGTGCAACCAATGACACAAAATCACATATTGGATGCACAAGATTGGTTAAAAACCCTAATTGGATTAGAATAAGTCTAGGGAGGACGAAAATGACCTAAATGTTCAACCAATGACACAAAATCACTTATTGGATGCACAATATTGGTTAAAAACCCTAATTAGATTAGAATAAGCCTAGGGAGGACCAAAATGACCTAAATGTTCAACCAATGACATAAAATCACTTATTGGATGCACAAGATTGGTTAAAAACCCTAATTAGATTAGAATAAGCCTAGGGAGGACCAAAATGACCTAAATGTGCAACCAATGACATAAAATCACTTATTATATGCACAAGATTGGTTAAAAACCCTAATTGGATTAGAATAAGACTAGGGAGGACAAAATTGACCAAAATGTGCAACCAATGAAACAATATCACATATTGGATGCACAAGATTCGTTAAAAAGCCTAATTGGATCAGAATAAGCCTAGGGAGGACGAAAATGAACCAAATATTCAACCAATGACACAAAATAACTTTTTGGATGCGCACGATTGGTTAAAACTCCTATTTGGATTAGAATAAGCCTAGGGAGAACGAAAATAACCTAAATGTGCAACCAATGACACAAAATCACTTATTATATGCACAAGATTGGTTAAAAACCCTAATTGGATTAGAATAAGCATAGGGAGGACGAAAATGACCTAAATGTGCAACCAATGACACAAAATCACATATTGGATGCACAAGATTGGTTAAAAACCCTTATTGGATTAGAATAAGCCTAGGGAGGACGAAAATGACCTAAATGTGCAACCAATGATACAAAATCACATATTGGATGCACAAGATTGGTTAAAAACCATAATTGGATTAGAATAAGCCTAGGGAGGACGAAAATGACCTAAATGTGCAACCAATGACACAAAATCACATATTGGATGCACAAGATTGGTTAAAAACCCTAATTGGATTAGAATAAGTCTAGGGAGGACGAAAATGACCTAAATGTTCAACCAATGACACAAAATCACTTATTGGATGCACAAGATTGGTTAAAAACACTAATTGGATTAGAATAAGCCTAGGGAGGACGAAAATGACCTAAATGTGCAACCAATGACACAAAATCACATATTGGATGCACAAGATTGGTTAAAAACCCTAATTGGATTAGAATAAGTCTAGGGAGGACGAAAATGACCTAAATGTTCAACCAATGACACAAAATCACTTATTGGATGCACAAGATTGGTTAAAAACCCTAATTGGATTAGAATAAGCCTAGGGAGGACCAAAATGACCTAAATGTTCAACCAATGACATAAAATCACTTATTGGATGCACAAGATTGGTTAAAAACCCTAATTAGATTAGAATAAGCCTAGGGAGGACCAAAATGACCTAAATGTGCAACCAATGACATAAAATCACTTATTATATGCACAAGATTGGTTAAAAACCCTAATTGGATTAGAATAAGACTAGGGAGGACGAAAATGACAAAAATGTGCAACCAATGACACAAAATCACATATTGGATGCACAAGATTCGTTAAAAAGCCTAATTGGATCAGAATAAGCCTAGGGAGGAGGAAAATGAACCAAATATTCAACCAATGACACAAAATCACTTTTTGGATGCACACGATTGGTTAAAAACCCTATTTGGATTAGAATAAGCCTAGGGAGAACGAAAATAACCTAAATGTGCAACCAATGACACAAAATCACTTATTATATGCACAAGATTGGTTAAAAACCCTAATTGGATTAGAATAAGCATAGGGACTACAAAAATGACCTAAATGTGCAACCAATGACACAAAATCACATATTGGATGCACAAGATTGGTTAAAAACCCTTATTGGATTAGAATAAGCCTAGGGAGGACGAAAATGACCTAAATGTGCAACCAATGACACAAAATCACATATTGGATGCACAAGATTGGTTAAAAACCCTAATTGGATTAGAATAGGTCTAGGGAGGACGAAAATGACCTAAATGTTCAACCAATGACACAAAATCACTTATTGGATGCACAAGATTGGTTAAAAACCCTAATTGGATTAGAATAAGCCTAGGGAGGACGAAAATGACCTAAATGTGCAACCAATGACACAAAATCACTTATTGGATGCACAAGATTGGTTAAAAACCCTAATTAGATTAGAATAAGCCTAGGGAGAACGAAAATGACCTAAATGTTCAACCAATGACACAAAATCACTTATTGGATGCACAATATTGGTTAAAAACCCTAATTAGATTAGAATAAGCCTAGGGAGGACCAAAATGACCTAAATGTTCAACCAATGACATAAAATCACTTATTGGATGCACAAGATTGGTTAAAAACCCTAATTGGATTAGAATAAGTCTAGGGAGGACGAAAATTACCTAAATGTTCAACCAATGACACAAAATCACTTATTGGATGCACAAGATTTGTTAAAAACCCTAATTGGATTAGAATAAGCCTAGGGAGGACCAAAATGACCTAAATGTTCAACCAATGACATAAAATCACTTATTGGATGCACAAGATTGGTTAAAAACCCTAATTAGATTAGAATAAGCCTAGGGAGGACGAAAATGACCTAAATGTGCAACCAATGACACAAAATCACATATTGGATGCACAAGATTGGTTAAAAACCATAATTGGATTAGAATAAGCCTAGGGAGGACGAAAATGACCTAAATGTGCAACCAATGACACAAAATCACTTATTGGATGCACAAGATTGGTTAAAAACCCTAATTAGATTAGAATAAGCCTAGGGAGGACCAAACTGACATAAATGTGCAACCAATGACATAAAATCACTTATTATATGCACAAGATTGGTTAAAAACCCTTATTGGATTAGAATAAGCCTAGGGAGGACGAAAATGACCTAAATGTGCAACCAATGACACAAAATCACATATTGGATGCACAAGATTGGTTAAAAACCCTAATTGGATTAGAATAAGTCTAGGGAGGACGAAAATGACCTAAATGTTCAACCAATGACACAAAATCACTTATTGGATGCACAAGATTGGTTAAAAACCCTTATTGGATTAGAATAAGCCTAGGGAGAACGAAAATAACCTAAATGTGCAACCAATGACACAAAATCACTTATTATATGCACAAGATTGGTTAAAAACCCTAATTGGATTAGAATAAGAATAGGGAGGACGAAAATGACCTAAATGTGCAACCAATGACACAAAATCACATATTGGATGCACAAGACTGGTTAAAAACCCTAATTGGATTAGAATAAGACTAGGGAGGACAAAATTGACCAAAATGTGCAACCAATGAAACAATATCACATATTTGATGCACAAGATTCGTTAAAAAGCCTAATTGGATCAGAATAAGCCTAGGGAGGACGAAAATGAACCAAATATTCAACCAATGACACAAAATAACTTTTTGGATGCACACGATTGGTTAAAAATCCTATTTGGATTAGAATAAGCCTAGGGAGAACGTAAATAACCTAAATGTGCAACCAATGACACAAAATCACTTATTAAATGCACAAGATTGGTTAAAAACCCTAATTGGATTAGAATAAGCATAGGGAGGACGAAAATGACCTAAATGTGCAACCAATGACACAAAATCACATATTGGATGCACAAGATTGGTTAAAAACCCTTATTGGATTAGAATAAGCCTAGGGAGGACGAAAATGACCTAAATGTGCAACCAATGACACAAAATCACATATTGGATGCACAAGATTGGTTAAAAACCCTAATTGGATTAGAATAAGTCTAGGGAGGATGAAAATGACCTAAATGTTCAACCAATGACACAAAATCACTTTTTGGATGCACAAGATTGGTTAAAAACCCTAATTGGATTAGAATAAGTCTAGGGAGGACGAAAATGACCTAAATGTTCAACCAATGACACAAAATCACTTATTGGATGCACAAGATTGGTTAAAAACCCTATATAGATTAAAATAAGCCTAGGGAGGACCAAAATGACCTAAATGTGCAACCAATGACATAAAATCACTTATTATATGCACAAGATTGGTTAAAAACTCTAATTGGATTAGAATAAGCCTAGGGAGGACGAAAATGACCTAAATGTGCAACCAATGACACAAAATCACATATTGGATGCACAAGATTGGTTAAAAACCCTTATTGGATTAGAATAAGCCTAGGGAGGACGAAAATGACCTAAATGTGCAACCAATGACACAAAATCACATATTGGATGCACAAGATTGGTTAAAAACACTAATTGGATTAGAATAAGTCTAGGGAGGATGAAAATGACCTAAATGTTCAACCACTGACACAAAATCACTTATTGGATGCACAAGATTGGTTAAAAACCCTAATTGGATTAGAATATGCCTAGGGAGGACGAAAATGACCTAAATGTGCAACCAATGACACAAAATCACTTATTATATGCAGAAGATTGGTTAAAAACCCTAATTGGATAAAAATAAGCCTAGGGATGACGAAAATGACCTAAATGTTCAACCAATGACACAAAATCACTTATTGGATGCACAAGATTGGTTAAAAACCCTAATTAGATTAGAATAAGCCTAGGGAGGACCAAAATGACCTAAATGTGCAACCAATGACATAAAATCACTTATTATATGCACAAGATTGGTTAAAAACCCTAATTGGATTAGAATAAGACTAGGGAGGACAAAATTGACCAAAATGTGCAACCAATGAAACAAAATCACATATTGGATGCACAAGATTCGTTAAAAAGCCTAATTGGATCAGAATAAGCCTAGGGAGGACGAAAATGAACCAAATATTCAACCAATGACACAAAATAACTTTTTGGATGCACACGATTGGTTAAAAACCCTATTTGGATTAGAATAAGCCTAGGGAGAACGAAAATTACCTAAATGTGCAACCAATGACACAAAATCACATATTGGATGCACAAGATTGGTTAAAAACCCTTATTGGATTAGAATAAGCCTAGGGAGGACGAAAATGACCTAAATGTGCAACCAATGACACAAAATCACATATTGGATGCACAAGATTGGTTCAAAACCCTAATTGGATTAGAATAAGTCTAGGGAGGACGAAAATGACCTAAATGTTCAACCAATGACACTAAATCACTTATTGGATGCACAAGATTGGTTAAAAACCCTAATTGGATTAGAATAAGCCTAGGGAGGACGAAAATGACCTAAATGTGCAACCAATGACACAAAATCACTTATTGGATGCACAAGATTGGTTAAAAACCCTAATTGGATTAGAATAAGCCTAGCGACGACGAAAATGACCTAAATGTGCAACCAAGAACACAAAATCACATATTGGATGCACAAGATTGGTTAAAAACCCTAATTGGATTAGAATAAGCCTAGGGAGGACGAAAATGACCTAAATGTTCAACCAATGACACAAAATGACACAAAATCACATATTGGATGCAGAAGATTGGTTAAAAACCCTAACTGGATTAGAATAAGCCTAGGGAGGACGATAATGACCTAAATGTTCAACCAACGACACAAAATGACACAAAATCACATATTGGATGCACAAGATTGGTTAAAAACCCTAATTAGATTAAAATAAGCCTAGGGAGGACGAAAATGACCTAAATGTTCAACCAATGACACAAAATGACACAAAATCACATATTGGATGCACAAGATTGGTTAAAAACCCTAATTGGATTAGAATAAGCCTAGGGAGGTCGAAAATGACCTAAATGTTCAACCAATGACACAAAATGACACAAAATCACATATTGGATGCACAAGATTGGTTAAAAACCCTAATTGGATTAGAATAAGTCTAGGGAGGACGAAAATGACCTAAATGTTCAACCAATGACACAAAATCACTTATTGGATGCACAATATTGGTTAAAAACCCTAATTAGATTAGAATAAGCCTAGGGAGGACCAAAATGACCTAAATGTTCAACCAATGACATAAAATCACTTATTGGATGCACAAGATTGGTTAAAAACCCTAATTAGATTAGAATAAGCCTAGGGAGGACGAAAATGACCTAAATGTGCAACCAATGACACAAAATCACATATTGGATGCACAAGATTGGTTAAAAACCATAATTGGATTAGAATAAGCCTAGGGAGGACGAAAATGACCTAAATGTGCAACCAATGACACAAAATCACTTATTGGATGCACAAGATTGGTTAAAAACCCTAATTAGATTAGAATAAGCCTAGGGAGGACCAAAATGACATAAATGTGCAACCAATAACATAAAATCACTTATTATATGCACAAGATTGGTTAAAAACCATAATTGGATTAGAATAAGCCTAGGGAGGACGAAAATGACCTAAATGTGCAACCAATGACACAAAATCACATATTGGATGCACAAGATTGGTTAAAAACCATAATTGGATTAGAATAAGCCTAGGGAGGACGAAAATGACCTAAATGTTCAACCAATGACACAAAATCACATATTGGATGCACAAGATTAGTTATAAACCCTAATCGGATTAGAATAAGCCTAGGGAGGACGAAAATGACCTAAATGTTCAACCAATGACACAAAATCACATATTGGATGCACAAGTTTGGTTAAAAACCCTAATTGGATTAGAATAAGCCTAGGGAGGACGAAAATGACCTAAATGTGCAACCAATGACACAAAATCACATATTGGATGCACAAGATTGGTTAAAAACCCTAATTGGATTAGAATAAGCATAGGGACTACAAAAATGACCAAAATGTGCAACCAATGACACAAAATCACTTATTATATGCACAAGATTGGTTAAAAACCCTAATTGGATTAGAATAGGCCTAGGGAGGACGAAAAGGACCTAAATGTGCAACCAATGACACAAAATCACATATTGGATGCACAAGATTGGTTAAAAACCCTAATTGGATTAGAATAAGTCTAGGGAGGACGAAAATGACCTAAATGTTCAACCAATGACACAAAATCACTTATTGGATGCACAAGATTGGTTAAAAACACTAATTGGATTAGAATAAGCCTAGGGAGGACGAAAATGACCTAAATGTGCAACCAATGACACAAAATCACATATTGGATGCACAAGATTGGTTAAAAACCCTAATTGGATTAGAATAAGTCTAGGGAGGACGAAAATGACCTAAATGTTCAACCAATGACACAAAATCACTTATTGGATGCACAAGATTGGTTAAAAACCCTAATTGGATTAGAATAAGCCTAGGGAGGACCAAAATGACTTAAATGTTCAACCAATGACATAAAATCACTTATTGGATGCACAAGGTTGGTTAAAAACCCTAATTAGATTAGAATAAGCCTAGGGAGGACCAAAATGACATAAATGTGCAACCAATGACATAAAATCACTTATTATATGCACAAGATTGGTTAAAAACCATAATTGGATTAGAATAAGCCTAGGGAGGACGAAAATGACCTAAATGTGCAACCAATGACACAAAATCACATATTGGATGCACAAGATTGGTTAAAAACCATAATTGGATTAGAATAAGCCTAGGGAGGACGAAAATGAACTAAATGTGCAACCAATGACACAAAATCACATATTGGATGCACAAGATTGGTTAAAAACCCTAATTGGATTAGAATAAGCCTAGGGAGGACCAAAATGACCTAAATGTGCAACCAATGACACAAAATCACTTATTGGATGCACAAGATTGGTTAAAAACCCTAATTAGATTAGAATAAGCCTAGGGAGGACCAAAATGACCTAAATGTGCAACCAATGACATAAAATCACTTATTATATGCACAAGATTGGTTAAAAACCCTTATTGGATTAGAATAAGCCTAGGGAGGACGAAAATGACCTAAATGTGCAACCAATGACACAAAATCACATATTGGATGCACAAGATTGGTTAAAAACCCTAATTGGATTAGAATAAGTCTAGGGAGGACGAAAATGACCTAAATGTTCAACCAATGACACAAAATCACTTATTGGATGCACAAGATTGGTTAAAAACCCTAATTTGATTAGAATAAGCCTAGGGACGACGAAAATGACCTAAATGTGCAACCAATGACACAAAATCACATATTGGATGCACAAGATTGGTTAAAAACCCTAATTGGATTAGAATAAGTCTAGGGAGGACGAAAATGACCTAAATGTTCAACCAATGACACAAAATCACTTATTGGATGCACAAGATTGGTTAAAAACCCTAATTGGATTACAATAAGCCTAGGGAGGACGAAAATGACCTAAATGTGCAACCAATGACACAAAATCACTTATTATATGCACACGATTGGTTAAAAACCATAATTGGATTAGAATAAGTCTAGGGAGAACGAAAATAACCTAAATGTGCAACCAATGACACAAAATCACTTATTATATGCACAAGATTGGTTAAAAACCCTTATTGGATTAGAATAAGCCTAGGGAGGACGAAAATGACCTAAATGTGCAACCAATGACACAAAATCACATATTGGATGCACAAGATTGGTTAAAAACCCTTATTGGATTAGAATAAGCCTAGGGAGGACGAAAATGACCTAAATGTGCAACCAATGACACAAAATCACATATTGGATGCACAAGATTGGTTCAAAACCCTAATTGGAATAGAATAAGTCTAGGGAGGACGAAAATGACCTAAATGTTCAACCAATGACACAAAATCACTTATTGGATGCACAAGATTGGTTAAAAACCCTAATTGGATTAGAATAAGCCTAGGGAGGACGAAAATGACCTAAATGTTCAATCAATGGCACAAAATCACAGATTGGATGCACAACTTTTGTTAAAAACCCTAATTTGATTAGAATAAGGCTAGGGAGGACGAAAAAGACCTAAATGTTCAACCGATGACACAAAATCACATATTGGATGCACAAGATTGGTTAAAAACCCTAATTGGATTAGAATAAGACTAGCGAGGACGAAAATGACCTAAATGTGGAACCAAGAACACAAAATCACATATTGGATGCACAAGAATGGTTAAAAACCCTAATTGGATTAGAATAAGCCTAGGGAGGACGAAAATGACCTAAATGTTCAACCAATGACACAAAATCACTTATTGGATGCACAAGATTGGTTAAAAACCCTAATTGGATTAGAATAAGCCTAGGGAGAACGAAAATAACCTAAATGTGCAACCAATGACACAAAATCACTTATTATATGCAGAAGATTGGTTAAAAACCCTAATTGGATAAAAATAAGCCTAGGGATGACGAAAATGACCTAAATGTTCAACCAATGACACAAAATTACTTATTGGATGCACAAGATTTGTTAAAATCCCTAATTGGATTAGAATAGGCCAAGGGAGGACGAAAAGGACCTAAATGTGCAACCAATGACACAGAATCACATATTGGATGCACAAGATTGGTTAAAAACCCTAATTGGATTAGAATAAGTCTAGGGAGGACGAAAATGACCTAAATGTTCAACCAATGACACAAAATCACTTATTGGATGCACAAGATTGGTTAAAAACCCTAATTGGATTAGAATAAGCCTAGGGAGGACCAAAATGACTTAAATGTTCAACCAATGACATAAAATCACTTATTGGATGCACAAGGTTGGTTAAAAACCCTAATTAGATTAGAATAAGCCTAGGGAGGACCAAAATGACATAAATGTGCAACCAATGACATAAAATCACTTATTATATGCACAAGATTGGTTAAAAACCATAATTGGATTAGAATAAGCCTAGGGAGGACGAAAATGACCTAAATGTGCAACCAATGACACAAAATCACATATTGGATGCACAAGATTGGTTAAAAACCATAATTGGATTAGAATAAGCCTAGGGAGGACGAAAATGACCTAAATGTTCAACCAATGACACAAAATCACTTATTGGATGCACAAGATTGGTTAAAAACCCTTATTGGATTAGAATAAGCCTAGGGAGAACGAAAATAACCTAAATGTGCAACCAATGACACAAAATCACTTATTATATGCACAAGATTGGTTAAAAACCCTAATTGGATTAGAATAAGCATAGGGAGGACGAAAATGACCTAAATGTGCAACCAATGACACAAAATCACATATTGGATGCACAAGATTGGTTAAAAACCCAAATTGGGTGAGAATAAGCCTAGGGAGGACGAAAATGACCTAATTGGATTACCAATGACAAAAAATCACTTATTATATGCACAAGATTGGTTAAAAACCCTAATTGGATTAGAATAAGCATAGGGAGGACGAAAATGACCTAAATGTGCAACCAATGACACAAAAGCACATATTGGATGCACAAGATTGGTTAAAAACCCTAAATGGATTAGAATAAGCCTAGGGAGGGCGAAATGACCTAAATGTTCAACCAATGACACAAAATGACACAAAATCGCATATTGGATGCACAAGATTGGTTAAAAACCCTAATTGGATTAGAATAAGCCTAGCGAGGACGAAAATGACCTAATTGGATTACCAATGACAAAAAATCACTTATTATATGCACAAGATTGGTTAAAAACCCTAATTGGATTAGAATAAGCCTAGGGAGGACGAAAATGACCTAAATGTGCAACCAATGACACAAAATCACATATTGGATGCACAAGATTGGTTAAAAACCCTAATTGGATTAGAATAAGTCTAGGGAGGACCAAAATGACCTAAATGTTCAACCAATGACACAAAATCACATATTGGATGCATAAGATTGGTTTAAAACCCTAATTGGATTAGAATAAGCCTAGGCAGGATGAAAATGACCAAAATGTTCAACCAATAACACAAAATGACACAAAATCACATATTGGATGCACAAGATTGGTTAAAAACCCTAATTGGATTAGAATAAGCCTAGCGAGGACGAAAATGACCTAATTGGATTACCAATAACGCAAAATCACTTATTATATGCACAAGATTGGTTAAAAACCCTAATTGGATTAGAATAAGCCTAGGGAGAACCTAAATGACCAAAATGTTCAACCAATGACACAAAATGACACAAATTCACATATTGGATGCACAAGATTGGTTGAAAACCCTAATTGGATTAGAATAAGCCTAGGGAGGACGAAAATGACTTAAATGTGCAACCAATGACACAAAATCACATATTGGATGCACAAGATTGGTTAAAAACCCTAATTGGATTAGAATAAGCCTAGGGAGGACGAAAATGACCTAAATGTTCAACCAATGACACAAAATCACTTATTGGATGCACAAGATTGGTTAAAAACCATAATTGGATTAGAATAAGCCTAGGGAGGACGAAAATGACCTAAATGTTCAACCAATGACACAAAATCACTTATTGGATGCACAAGATTGGTTAAAAACCCTAATTGGATTAGAATAAGCCTAGGGAGGATGAAAATGACCTAAATGTTCAACCAATGACACAAAATCACTTATTGGATGCACAAGATTGGTTAAAAACCCTAATTGGATTAGAATAAGCCTAGGGAGGACGAAAATGACCTAAATGTGCAACCAATGACACAAAATCACTTATTATATGCACAAGATTGGTTAAAAACCATAATTGGATTAGAATAAGCATAGGGACTACAAAAATGACCTAAATGTGCAACCAATGACACAAAATCACATATTGGATGCACAAGATTGGTTAAAAACCCTAATTGGATAAAAATAAGCCTAGGGATGACGAAAATGACCTAAATGTGCAACCAATGACACAAAATCACATATTGGATGCACAAGATTGGTTAAAAACCCTAATTGGATTAGAATAAGTCTAGGGAGGACGAAAATGACCTAAATGTTCAACCAATGACACAAAATCACTTATTGGATGCACAAGATTGGTTAAAAACCCTAATTTGATTAGAATAAGCCTAGGGACGACGAAAATGACCTAAATGTGCAACCAATGACACAAAATCACATATTGGATGCACAAGATTGGTTAAAAACCCTAATTGGATTAGAATAAGTCTAGGGAGGACGAAAATGACCTAAATGTTCAACCAATGACACAAAATCACTTATTGGATGCACAAGATTGGTTAAAAACCCTTATTGGATTTGAATAAGCCTAGGGAGAACGAAAATAACCTAAATGTGCAACCAATGACACAAAATCACTTATTATATGCACAAGATTGGTTAAAAACCCTAATTGGATTAGAATAAGCATAGGGAGGACGAAAATGACCTAAATGTGCAACCAATGACACAAAATCACATATTGGATGCACAAGATTGGTTAAAAACCCTTATTGGATTAGAATAAGCCTAGGGAGGACGAAAATGACCTAAATGTGCAACCAATGACACAAAATCACATATTGGATGCACAAGATTGGTTAAAAACCCTAACTGGATTACAATAAGCCTAGCGAGGACGAAAATGACCTAATTGGATCACCAATGACACAAAATGTCACAAAATCACATATTGGATGCATAAGATAGGTCAAAAACCCTAGTTGGATTAGAATAAGCCTAGCGACGACGAAAATGACCTAATTGGATTACCAATGACACAAAATCACTTATTATATGCACAAGATTGGTTAAAAACCCTAATTGGATTAGAATAAGCCTAGGGAGGACGAAAATGACCTAAATGTGCAACCAATGACACAAAATCACATATTGGATGCACAAGATTGGTTAAAAACCCTAAATTGATTAGAATAAGCCTAGGGAGGACGAAAATGACCTAAATGTTCACCCAATGACACAAAATCACATATTGGATGCACAAGATTGGTTAAAAACCCTAATTGGATTAGAATAAGCCTAGGGAGGACGAAAATGACCTAAATGTGCAACCAATGACACAAAATCACATATTGGATGCACAAGATTGGTTAAAAACCCTTATTGGATTAGAATAAGCCTAGGGAGGACGAAAATGACCTAAATGTTCAACCAATGACACAAAATCACATATTGGATGCACAAGATTGGTTAAAAACCCTTATTGGATTAGAATAAGCCTAGGGAGGACGAAAATGACCTAAATGTGCAACCAATGACACAAAATCACATATTGGATGCACAAGATTGGTTAAAAACCCTAATTGGATTAGAATAAGCCTAGGGAGAATGAAAGTGACCTAAATGTTCAACCAATAACACAAAATCACTTATTGGATGCACAAGATTGGTTAAAAACCCTAATTGGATTAGAATAATCCTAGGGAGGACACAAATGACCTAAATGTTCAACCAATAATACAAACGCATTTATTGGGTGCATAAGATTGGTTAAAATCCCTAATTGGATTAGAATAAGCCTAGGGAGGACGAAAATGACCTAAATGTGCAACCAATGACACAAAATCACATATTGGATGCACAAGATTGGTTAAAAACCCTAATTGGATTAGAATAAGTCTAGGGAGGACGAAAATGACCTAAATGTTCAACCAATGACACAAAATCACTTATTGGATGCACAAGATTGGTTAATAACCCTAATTGAATTAGAATAAGCCTAGGGAGGACGAAAATGACCTAAATGTGCAACCAATGACACAAAATCACTTATTGGATGCACAAGATTGGTTAAAAACCCTAATTGGATTAGAATAAGCCTAGGGAGGACGAAAATGACCTAAATGTGCAACCAATGACACAAAATCACATATTGGATGCACAAGATTGGTTAAAAACCCTATTTGGATTAGATTAAGCCTAGGGAGAACGAAAATAACCTAAATGTGCAACCAATGACACAAAATCACTTATTATATGCAGAAGATTGGTTAAAAACCCTAATTGGATTAGAATAAGCATAGGGAGGACGAAAATGACCTAAATGTGCAACCAATGACACAAAATCGCATATTGGATGCACAAGATTGGTTAAAAACCCTTATTGGATTAGAATAAGCCTAGGGAGGACGAAAATGACCTAAATGTGCAACCAATGACACAAAATCACATATTGGATGCACAAAATTGGTTAAAAACCCTAATTGGATTAGAATAAGTCTAGGGAGGACGAAAATGACCTAAATGTTCAACCAATGACACAAAATCACTTATTGGATGCACAAGATTGGTTAAAAACCCTAATTGGATTACAATAAGCCTAGGGAGGACGAAAATGACCTAAATGTGCAACCAATGACACAAAATCACTTATTGGATGCACAAGATTGGTTAAAAACCCTTATTGGATTAGAATAAGCCTAGGGAGAACGAAAATAACCTAAATGTGCAACCAATGACACAAAATCACTTATTATATGCACAAGATTGGTTAAAAACCCTTATTGGATTAGAATAAGCCTAGGGAGGACGAAAATGACCTAAATGTGCAACCAATGACACAAAATCACATATTGGATGCACAAGATTGGTTAAAAACCCTAATTGGATTAGAATAAGTCTAGGGAGGACGAAAATGACCTAAATGTTCAACCAATGACACAAAATCACTTATTGGATGCACAATATTGGTTAAAAACCCTAATTAGATTAGAATAAGCCTAGGGAGGACCAAAATGACCTAAATGATCAACCAATGACATAAAATCACTTATTGGATGCACAAGATTGGTTAAAAACCCTAATTGGATTAGAATAAGTCTAGGGAGGACGAAAATTACCTAAATGTTCAACCAACGACACAAAATCACTTATTGGATTCACAAGATTTGTTAAAAACCCTAATTCGATTAGAATAAGCCTAGGGAGGACCAAAATGACCTAAATGTGCAACCAATGACATAAAATCACTTATTATATGCACAAGATTGGTTAAAAACCCTAATTGGATTAGAATAAGACTAGGGAGGACAAAATTGACCAAAATGTGCAACCAATGAAACAATATCACATATTGGATGTACAAGATTCGTTAAAAAGCCTAATTGGATCAGAATAAGCCTAGGGAGGATGAAAATGAACCAAATATTCAACCAATGACACAAAATAACTTTTTGGATGCACACGATTGGTTAAAAATCCTATTTGGATTAGAATAAGCCTAGGGAGAACGAAAATAACCTAAATGTGCAACCAATGACACAAAATCACTTATTATATGCACAAGATTGGTTAAAAACCCTAATTGGATTAGAATAAGCATAGGGAGGACGAAAATGACCTAAATGTGCAACCAATGACACAAAATCACATATTGGATGCACAAGATTGGTTAAAAACCCTTATTGGATTAGAATAAGCCTAGGGAGGACGAAAATGACCTAAATGTGCAACCAATGACACAAAATCACATATTGGATGCACAAGATTGGTTAAAAACCCTAATTGGATTAGAATAAGTCTAGGGAGGACGAAAATGACCTAAATGTTCAACCAATGACACAAAAACACTTATTGGATGCACAAGATTGGTTAAAAACCCTTATTGGATTAGAATAAGCCTAGGGAGGACGAAAATGACCTAAATGTTCAACCAATGACACAAAATCACATATTGGATGCACAAGATTGGTTAAAAACCCTAATTGGATTAGAATAAGTCTAGGGAGGACGAAAATGACCTAAATGTTCAACCAATGACACAAAATCACTTATTGGATGCACAAGATTGGTTAAAAACCCTAATTGGATTAGAATAAGCCTAGGGAGGACCAAAATGACCTAAATGTGCAACCAATGACACAAAATCACATATTGGATGCACAAGATTGGTTAAAAACCCTATTTGGATTAGAATAAGCCTAGGGAGAACGAAAATAACCTAAATGTGCAACCAATGACACAAAATCACTTATTATATGCAGAAGATTGGTTAAAAACCCTAGTTGGATAAAAATAAGCCTAGGGATGACGAAAATGACCTAAATGTGCAACCAATGACACAAAATCACATATTGGATGCACAAGATTGGTTAAAAACCCTAATTGGATTAGAATAAGTCTAGGGAGGACGAAAATGACCTAAATGTTCAACCAATGACACAAAATCACTTATTGGATGCACAAGATTGGTTAAAAACACTAATTGGATTAGAATAAGCCTAGGGAGGACGAAAATGACCTAAATGTGCAACCAATGACACAAAATCACATATTGGATGCACAAGATTGGTTAAAAACCCTAATTGGATTAGAATAAGCCTAAGGAGAACGAAAATGACCTAAATGTGCAACCAATGACACAAAATCACTTATTGGATGCACAAGATTGGTTAAAAACCCTAATTAGATTAGAATAAGCCTAGGGAGAACGAAAATGACCTAAATGTGCAACCAATGACACAAAATCACTTATTATATGCACAAGATTGGTTAAAAACCCTAATTGGATTAGAATAAGCCTAGGGACGACAAAAATGACCTAAATGTGCAACCAATGACACAACATCACATATTGGATGCACAAGATTGGATAAAAACCCTAATTGGATAAGAATAAGCCTAGGGATGACGAATATGACTTAAATGTTTAACCAATGACACTAAATTACTTATTGGATGCACAAGATAGGTTAAAAACCCTAATTGGATTAGAATCAGCTAACGGAGGACGAAAATGACCTAAATGTGCAACCAATGACACAAAATCACTTATTATATGCACAAGATTTGTTAAAAACCCTAATTGGACTAGAATTAGACAAGGGAGGACGAAAATGACCAAAATGTGCAACCAATGACACAAAATCACATATTGGATGCACAAGATTCGTTAAAAGGCCTAATTGGATCAGAATAAGCCTAGGGAGGACGAAAATGAACCAAATATTTAACCAATGACACAAAATCACTTTTCGGATGCACACGATTGGTTAAAACCCTATTTGGATTAGAATAAGCCTAGGGAGAACGAAAATAACCTAAATGTGCAACCAATGACACAAAATCACTTATTATATGCACAATATTGGTTAAACACCCTAATTGGATTAGAATAAGCATAGGGACTACAAAAATGACCTAAATGTGCAACCAATGACACAAAATCACATATTGGATGCACAAGATTGGTTAAAAACCCTAATTGGGTTAGAATAAGTCTAGGGAGGACGAAAATGACCTAAATGTTCAACTAATGACACAAAATCACTTATTGGATGCACAAGATTGGTTAAAAACCCTAATTGGATTAGAATAAGCCTAGGGAGGACGAAAATGACCTAAATCTGCAACCAATGACACAAAATCACAAATTGGATGCACAAGAATGGTTAAAAACCCTTATTGGATTAGAATAAGCCTAGGGAGGACGAAAATGACCTAAATGTGCAACCAATGACACAAAATCACATATTGGATGCACAAGATTGGTTAAAAACCCTAATTGGATTAGAATAAGTCTAGGGAGGACGAAAATGACCTAAATGTTCAACCAATGACACAAAATCACTTATTGGATGCACAAGATTGGTTAATAACCCTAATTGAATTAGAATAAGCCTAGGGAGGACGAAAATGACCTAAATGTGCAACCAATGACACAAAATCACTTATTGGATGCACAAGATTGGTTAAAAACCCTAATTGGATTAGAATAAGCCTAGGGAGGACGAAAATGACCTAAATGTGCAACCAATGACACAAAATCACTTATTGGATGCACAAGATTGGTTAAAAACCCTAATTAGATTAGAATAAGCCTAGGGAGAACGAAAATGACCTAAATGTTCAACCAATGACACAAAATCACTTATTGGATGCACAATATTGGTTAAAAACCCTAATTAGATTAGAATAAGCCTAGGGAGGACCAAAATGACCTAAATGTTCAACCAATGACATAAAATCACTTATTGGATGCACAAGATTGGTTAAAAACCCTAATTGGATTAGAATAAGTCTAGGGAGGACGAAAATTACCTAAATGTTCAACCAATGACACAAAATCACTTATTGGATGCACAAGATTTGTTAAAAACCCTAATTGGATTAGAATAAGCCTAGGGAGGACCAAAATGACCTAAATGTTCAACCAATGACATAAAATCACTTATTGGATGCACAAGATTGGTTAAAAACCCTAATTAGATTAGAATAAGCCTAGGGAGGACGAAAATGACCTAAATGTGCAACCAATGACACAAAATCACATATTGGATGCACAAGATTGGTTAAAAACCATAATTGGATTAGAATAAGCCTAGGGAGGACGAAAATGACCTAAATGTGCAACCAATGACACAAAATCACATATTGGATGCACAAGATTGGTTAATAACCCTAATTGGATTAGAATAAGTCTAGGGAGGACGAAAATGACCTAAATGTTCAACCAATGACACAAAATCACTTATTGGATGCACAATATTGGTTAAAAACCCTAATTAGATTAGAATAAGCCTAGGGAGGACCAAAATGACCTAAATGTTCAACCAATGACATAAAATCACTTATTGGATGCACAAGATTGGTTAAAAACCCTAATTGGATTAGAATAAGTCTAGGGAGGACGAAAATTACCTAAATGTTCAACCAACGACACAAAATCACTTATTGGATGCACAAGGTTTGTTAAAAACGCTAATTCGATTAGAATAAGCCTAGGGAGGACCAAAATGACCTAAATGTTCAACCAATGACATAAAATCACTTATTGGATGCACAAGATTGGTTAAAAACCCTTATTGGATTAGAATAAGCCTAGGGAGGACGAAAATGACCTAAATGTGCAACCAATGACACAAAATCACATATTGGATGCACAAGATTGGTTAAAAACCCTAATTGGATTAGAATAAGTCTAGGGAGGACGAAAATGACCTAAATGTTTAACCAATGACACAAAATCACTTATTGGATGCACAATATTGGTTAAAAACCCTAATTAGATTAGAATAAGCCTAGGGAGGACCAAAATGACCTAAATGTTCAACCAATGACATAAAATCACTTATTGGATGCACAAGATTGGTTAAAAACCCGAATTGGATTAGAATAAGTCTAGGGAGGACGAAAATTACCTAAATGTTCAACCAACGACACAAAATCACTTATTGGATGCACAAGATTTGTTAAAAACCCTAATTGGATAAAAATAAGCCTAGGGAGGACCAAAATGACCTAAATGTTCAACCAATGACATAAAATCACTTATTGGATGCACAAGATTGGTTAAAAACCCTAATTAGATTAGAATAAGCCTAGGGAGGACCAAAATGACCTAAATGTGCAACCAATGACATAAAATCACTTATTATATGCACAAGATTGGTTAAAAACCCTAATTGGATTAGAATAAGACTAGGGAGGACAAAATTGACCAAAATGTGCAACCAATGCAACAATATCACATATTGGATGCACAAGATTCGTTAAAAAGCCTAATTGGATCAGAATAAGCCTAGGGAGGACGAAAATGAACCAAATATTCAACCAATGACACAAAATAACTTTTTGGATGCACACGATTGGTTAAAAATCCTATTTGGATTAGAATAAGCCTAGGGAGAACGAAAATAACCTAAATGTGCAACCAATGACACAAAATCACTTATTATATGCACAAGATTGGTTAAAAACCCTAATTGGATTAGAATAAGCATAGGGAGGACGAAAATGACCTAAATGTGCAACCAATGACACAAAATCACATATTGGATGCACAAGATTGGTTAAAAACCCTAATTGGATTAGAATAAGTCTAGGGAGGACGAAAATGACCTAAATGTTCAACCAATGACACAAAATCACTTATTGGATGCACAAGATTGGTTAAAAACCCTAATTGGATTAGAATAAGCCTAGGGAGGACCAAAAAGACCTAAATGTGCAACCAATGACACAAAATCACTTATTGGATGCACAAGATTGGTTAAAAACCCTAATTAGATTAGAATAAGTCTAGGGAGGACGAAAATGACCTAAATGTTCAACCAATGACACAAAATCACTTATTGGATGCACAAGATTTGTTAAAAACCCTAATTGGATTAGAATAAGCCTAGGGAGGACCAAAATGACCTAAATGTTCTACCAATGACAGAAAATCACTTATTGGATGCACAAGATTGGTTAAAAACCCTAATTGGATTAGAATAAGTCTAGGGAGGACGAAAATTACCTAAATGTTCAACCAATGACACAAAATCACTTATTGGATCCACAAGATTTGTTAAAAACCCTAATTGGATTAGAATAAGCCTAGGGAGGACCAACATGACCTAAATGTTCAACCAATGACAGAAAATCACTTATTGGATGCACAAGATTGGTTAAAAACCCTAATTAGATTAGAATAAGCCTAGGGAGGACAAAAATGACCTAAATGTGCAACCAATGACATAAAATCACTTATTATATGCACAAGATTGGTTAAAAACCCTAATTGGATTAGAATAAGACTAGGGAGGACAAAATTGACCAAAATGTGCAACCAATGAAACAATATCACATATTGGATGCACAAGATTCGTTAAAAAGCCTAATTGGATCAGAATAAGCCTAGGGAGGACGAAAATGAACCAAATATTCAACCAATGACACAAAATAACTTTTTGGATGCACACGATTGGTTAAAAATCCTATTTGGATTAGAATAAGCCTAGGGAGAACGAAAATAACCTAAATGTGCAACCAATGACACAAAATCACTTATTATATGCACAAGATTGGTTAAAAACCCTAATTGGATTAGAATAAGCATAGGGAGGACGAAAATGACCTAAATGTGCAACCAATGACACAAAATCACATATTGGATGCACAAGATTGGTGAAAAACCCTTATTGGATTAGAATAAGCCTAGGGAGGACGAAAATGACCTAAATGTGCAACCAATGACACAAAATCACATATTGGATGCACAAGATTGGTTAAAAACCCTAATTGGATTAGAATAAGTCTAGGGAGGACGAAAATGACCTAAATGTTCAACCAATGACACAAAATCACTTATTGGATGCACAAGATTGGTTAAAAACCATAATTGGATTAGAATAAGCCTAGGGAGGACGAAAATGACCTAAATGTGCAACCAATGACACAAAATCACTTATTGGATGCACAAGATTGGTTAAAAACCCTAATTAGATTAGAATAAGCCTAGGGAGGACCAAACTGACATAAATGTGCAACCAATGACATAAAATCACTTATTATATGCACAAGATTGGTTAAAAACCCTTATTGGATTAGAATAAGCCTAGGGAGGACGAAAATGACCTAAATGTGCAACCAATGACACAAAATCACATATTGGATGCACAAGATTGGTTAAAAACCCTAATTGGATTAGAATAAGTCTAGGGAGGATGAAAATGACCTAAATGTTCAACCAATGACACAAAATCACTTATTGGATGCACAAGATTGGTTAAAAACCCTAATTGGATTAGAATAAGTCTAGGGAGGACGAAAATGACCTAAATGTTCAACCAATGACACAAAATCACTTATTGGATGCACAAGATTGGTTAAAAACCCTAATTGGATTAGAATAAGCCTAGGGAGGACGAAAATGACCTAACTATGCAACCAATAACACCAAATCACTTATTATATGCACAAGATTGGCTAAAAACCCTAATTGGATACAAATAAGCCTAGGGAGAACGAAAATGACCTAAATGTTCAACCAATGACACAAAATCACTTATTGGATGCACAAGATTGGTTAAAAACCCTAATTGGATTAGAATAAGCCTAGGGAGGACGAAAATGACCTAAATGTGCAACCAATGACACAAAATCCCATATTGGATGCACAAGATTGGTTTAAAACCCTAATTGAATTAGAATAAGCCTAGGGAGAATGAAAGTGACCTAAATGTTCAACCAATAACACAAAATCACTTATTGGATGCACAAGATTGGTTAAAAACCCTAATTGGATTAGAATAATCCTAGGGAGGACACAAATGACCTAAATGTTCAACCAATAATACAAACGCATTTATTGGGTGCATAAGATTGGTTAAAATCCCTAATTGGATTAGAATAAGCCTAGGGAGGACGAAAATGACCTAAATGTGCAACCAATGACACAAAATCACATATTGGATGCACAAGATTGGTTAAAAACCCTAATTGGATTAGAATAAGTCTAGGGAGGACGAAAATGACCTAAATGTTCAACCAATGACACAAAATCACTTATTGGATGCACAAGATTGGTTAAAAACCCTAATTGGATTAGAATAAGCCTAGGGAGGACGAAAATAACCTAAATGTTCAACCAATGACACAAAATCACTTATTGGATGCACACGATTGGTTAAAAACTCTAATTGGATTAGAATAAGCCAAGGGAGGACCAAAATGACCTAAATGTTAATCCAATGACACAAACGCTCTTATTGGATGCACAGGATTGGTTAATAACCCTAATTGGATTAGAATAAGCCTATAGAAGACGAAAATGACCTAAATGTTCAACCAATGACACAAAATCACTTATTGGATGCACAAGATTAGTGAAAAACCCTAATTCGATTTGAATAAGCCTAGGAAGGACGGAAAATGACCTAAATGTTCAACCAATGACACAAAATCTCTTATTGGATGCACAAGATTGGTTAAAAACCCTAATTGGATTAGAATAAGCCTAGGGAGGACGAAAATGACCTAAATGTTCAACCAATGACACAAAATCACATATTGGATGCACAAGATTGGTTAAAAACCCTAATTGGATTAGAATCTAGGGAGGACAAAAATGACCTAAATGTGCAACCAATGACACAAAATCACATATTGGATGCACAAGATTGGTTAAAAACCCTAATTGGATTAGAATAAGCCTAGCGAGGACGAAAATTACCTAATTGGATTACCGATGACAGAAAATCACTTATTATATGCACAAAATTGTCTAAAAACCCTAATTGGATTAGAATAAGCCTAGGGAGGACAAAAATAACCTAAATGTGCAACCAACGACACAAAATCACATATCGGATGCACAAGATTGGTTAAAAACCCTAATTGGATTAGAATAAGCCTAGGGAGTACGAAAATGACCTAAATGTGCAACCAATGACACAAAATCACATATTGGATGCACAAGATTGGTTAAAAACCCTAATTGGATTAGAATCTAGGGAGGACAAAAATGACCTAAATGTGCAACCAATGACACAAAATCACATATTGGATGCACAAGATTGGTTAAAAACCCTAATTGGATTAGAATAAGCCTAGGGAGGACGAAAATGACCTAAATGTGCAACCAATGACACAAAATCACATATTGGATGCACAAGATTGGTTAAAAACCCTAATTGGAATAGAATAAGCCTAGGGAGGACCAAAATGACCTAAATGTGCAACCAATGACACAAAATCACTTATTGGATGCACAAGATTGGTTAAAAACCCTAATTAGATTAGAATAAGCCTAGGGAGGACCAAAATGACCTAAATGTGCAACCAATGACATAAAATCACTTATTATATGCACAAGATTGGTTAAAAACCCTAATTGGATTAGAATAAGACTAGGGAGGACAAAATTGACCAAAATGTGCAACCAATGAAACAAAATCACATATTGGATGCACAAGATTCGTTAAAAAGCCTAATTGGATCAGAATAAGCCTAGGGAGGACGAAAATGAACCAAATATTCAACCAATGACACAAAATAACTTTTTGGATGCACACGATTGGTTAAAAACCCTATTTGGATTAGAATAAGCCTAGGGAGAACGAAAATAACCTAAATGTGCAACCAATGACACAAAATCACTTATTATATGCACAAGATTGGTTAAAAACCCTAATTGGATTAGAATAAGCATAGGGAGTACGAAAATGACCTAAATGTGCAACCAATGACACAAAATCACATATTGGATACACAAGATTGGTTAAAAACCCTTATTGGATTAGAATAAGCCTAGGGAGGACGAAAATGACCTAAATGTGCAACCAATGATACAAAATCACATAGTGGATGCACAAGATTGGTTAAAAACCCTAATTGGATTAGAATAAGTCTAGGGAGGACGAAAATGACCTAAATGTTCAACCAATGACACAAAATCACTTATTGGATGCAAAAGATTGGTTAAAAACCCTAATTGGATTACAATAAGCCTAGGGAGGACGAAAATGACCTAAATGTGCAACCAATGACACAAAATCACTTATTATAAGCACAAGATTGGTTAAAAACCATAATTGGATTAGAATAAGCATAGGGACTACAAAAATGACCTAAATGTGCAACCAATGACAGAAAATCACATATTGGATGCACAAGATTGGTTAAAAACCCTAATTGGATAAAAATAAGCCTAGGGATGACGAAAATGACCTAAATGTGCAACCAATGACACAAAATCACATATTGGATGCACAAGATTGGTTAAAAACCCTAATTGGATTAGAATAAGTCTAGGGAGGACGAAAATGACCTAAATGTTCAACCAATGACACAAAATCACTTATTGGATGCATAGGATTGGTTAAAAACCCTAATTGGATTAGAATAAGCCAAGGGAGGACGAAAACGACCTAAATGTGCAACCAATGACACAAAATCACTTATTGGATGCACAAGATTGGTTAAAAACCCTAATTAGATTAGTATAAGCCTAGGGAGGACCAAAATGACATAAATGTGCAACCAATGACACAAAATCACTTATTATATGCACAAGATTGGTTAAAAACCATAATTGGATTAGAATAAGCATAGGGACTACAAAAATGACCTAAATGTGCAACCAATGACACAAAATCACATATTGGATGCACAAGATTGGTTAAAAACCATAATTGGATTAGAATAAGCCTAGGGAGGACGAAAATGAACTAAATGTGCAACCAATGACACAAAATCACATATTGGATGCACAAGATTGGTTAAAAACCCTAATTGGATTAGAATAAGCCTAGGGAGGACCAAAATGACCTAAATGTGCAACCAATGACACAAAATCACTTATTGGATGCACAAGATTGGTTAAAAACCCTAATTAGATTAGAATAAGCCTAGGGAGGACCAAAATGACATAAATGTGCAACCAATGACATAAAATCACTTATTATATGCACAAGATTGGTTAAAAACCATAATTGGATTAGAATAAGCCTAGGGAGGACGAAAATGACCTAAATGTGCAACCAATGACACAAAATCACATATTGGATGCACAAGATTGGTTAAAAACCATAATTGGATTAGAATAAGCCTAGGGAGGACGAAAATGAACTAAATGTGCAACCAATGACACAAAATCACATATTGGATGCACAAGATTGGTTAAAAACCCTAATTGGATTAGAATAAGCCTAGGGAGGACCAAAATGACCTAAATGTGCAACCAATGACACAAAATCACTTATTGGATGCACAAGATTGGTTAAAAACCCTAATTAGATTAGAATAAGCCTAGGGAGGACCAAAATGACCTAAATGTGCAACCAATGACATAAAATCACTTATTATATGCACAAGATTGGTTTAAAACCCTAATTGGATTAGAATAAGACTAGGGAGGACAAAATTGACCAAAATGTGCAACCAATGAAACAATATCACATATTGGATGCACAAGATTCGTTAAAAACCCTAATTGGATCAGAATAAGCCTAGGGAGGACGAAAATGAACCAAATATTCAACCAATGACACAAAATAACTTTTTGGATGCACACGATTGGTTAAAAATCGTATTTGGATTAGAATAAGTCTAGGGAGAACGAAAATAACCTAAATGTGCAACCAATGACACAAAATCACTTATTATATGCACAAGATTGGTTAAAAACCCTAATTGGATTAGAATAAGCATAGGGAGGACGAAAATGACCTAAATGTGCAACCAATGACACAAAATCACATATTGGATGCACAAGATTGGTTAAAAACCCTTATTGGATTAGAATAAGCCTAGGGAGGACGAAAATGACCTAAATGTGCAACCAATGACACAAAATCACATATTGGATGCACAAGATTGGTTAAAAACCCTAATTGGATTAGAAAAAGTCTAGGGAGGACGATAATGACCTAAATGTTCAACCAATGACACAAAATCACTTATTGGATGCACAAGATTGGTTAAAAACCCTATTTGGATTACAATAAGCCTAGGGAGAACGAAAATGACCTAAATGTGCAACCAATGACACAAAATCACTTATTATATGCACAAGATTGGTTAAAAACCATAATTGGATTAGAATAAGCATAGGGACTACAAAAATGACCTAAATGTGCAACCAATGACACAAAATCACATATTGGATGCAGAAGATTGGTTAAAAACCATAATTGGATTAGAATAAGCCTAGGGAGGACGAAAATGACCTAAATGTATAACCAATGACACAAAATCACATATTGGATGCACAAGATTGGTTAAAAACCCTAATTGGATTAGAATAAGCCTAGGGAGGACCAAAATGACCTAAATGTGCAACCAATGACACAAAATCACTTATTGGATAAACAAGATTGGTTAAAAACCCTAATTAGATTAGAATAAGCCTAGGGAGGACCAAAATGACATAAATGTGCAACCAATGACATAAAATCACTTATTATATGCACAAGATTGGTTAAAAACCTTAATTGGATTAGAATAAGCCTAGGGAGGACGAAAATGACCTAAATGTGCAACCAATGACACAAAATCACATATTGGATGCACAAGATTGGTTAAAAACCCTTATTGGATTAGAATAAGTCTAGGGAGGACGAAAATGACCTAAATGTTCAACCAATGACACAAAATCACTTATTGGATGCAAAAGATTGGTTAAAAACCCTAGTTGGATTACAATAAGCCTAGGGAGGACGAAAATGACCTAAATGTGCAACCAATGACACAAAATCACTTATTATAAGCACAAGATTGGTTAAAAACCATAATTGGATTAGAATAAGCATAGGGACTACAAAAATGACCTAAATGTGCAACCAATGACAGAAAATCACATATTGGATGCACAAGATTGGTTAAAAACCCTAATTGGATAAAAATAAGCCTAGGGATGACGAAAATGACCTAAATGTGCAACCAATGACACAAAATCACATATTGGATGCACAAGATTGGTTACAAACCCTAATTGGATTAGAATAAGTCTAGGGAGGACGAAAATGACCTAAATGTTCAACCAATGACACAAAATCACTTATTGGATGCATAGGATTGGTTAAAAACCCTAGTTGGATTAGAATAAGCCAAGGGAGGACGAAAACGACCTAAATGTGCAACCAATGACACAAAATCACTTATTGGATGCACAAGATTGGTTAAAAACCCTAATTAGATTAGTATAAGCCTAGGGAGGACCACAATGACATAAATGTGCAACCAATGACACAAAATCACTTATTATATGCACAAGATTGGTTAAAAACCATAATTGGATTAGAATAAGCATAGGGACTACAAAAATGACCTAAATGTGCAACCAATGACACAAAATCACATATTGGATGCATAAGATTGGTTAAAAACCCTAATTGGATAAAAATAAGCCTAGGGATGACGAAAATGACCTAAATGTGCAACCAATGACACAAAATCACATATTGGATGCACAAGATTGGTTAAAAACCCTAATTATATTAGAATAAGCCTAGGGAGGACCAAAATGACCTAAATGTTCAACCAATGACACAAAATCACTTATTGGATGCACAAGATTGGTTAAAAACCCTAATTGGATTAGAATAAGACTAGGGAGGACAAAATTGACCAAAATGTGCAACCAATGAAACAAAATCACATATTGGATGCACAAGATTCGTTAAAAAGCCTAATTGGATCAGAATAAGCCTAGGGAGGACGAAAATGAACCAAATATTCAACCAATGACACAAAATAACTTTTTGGATGCACACGATTGGTTAAAAACCCTATTTGGATTAGAATAAGCCTAAGGAGAACGAAAATAACCTAAATGTGCAACCAATGACACAAAATCACTTATTATATGCACAAGATTGGTTAAAAACCATAATTGGATTAGAATAAGCATAGGGACTACAAAAATGACCTAAATGTGCAACCAATGACACAAAATCACATATTGGATGCACAAGATTGGTTAAAATCCCTTATTGGATTAGAATAAGCCTAGGGAGGACGAAAATGACCTAAATGTGCAACCAATGACACAAAATCACATATTGGATGCACAAGATTGGTTAAAAACCCTAATTGGATTAGAATAAGTCTAGGGAGGACGAAAATGACCTAAATGTTCAACCAATGACACAAAATAACTTATTGGATGCACAAGATTGGTTAAAAACCCTAATTGGATTAGAATAAGCCTAGGGAGGACAAAAATGACCTAAATGTGCAACCAATGACACAAAATCACATATTGGATGCACAAGATTGGTTAAAAACCCTAATTGGATTAGAATAAGCCTAGGGGGGACAAAAATGACCTAAATGTGCAACCAATGACACAAAATCACATATTGGATGCACAAGATTGGTTAAAAACCCTAATTGGATTAGAATAAGACTAGGGAGGACGAAAATGACCTAAATGTGCAACCAATGACACAAAATCACATATTGGATGCACAAGATTGGTAAAAAACCCTAATTGGATTAGAATAAGCCTAGGGAGGACAAAAATGACCTAAATGTTCAACCAATTACACAAAATGACACAAAATCACATATTGGATGCACAAGATTTGTTAAAAACCCTATTTGGATTAGAATAAGCCTATGGAGGACAAAAATGACCTAAATGTGCAACCAATGACACAAAATCACATATTGGATGCACAAGATTGGTTAAAAACCCTAATTGGATTAGAATAAGTCTAGGGAGGACCAAAATGACCTAAATGTTAGACCAATGACACAAAGTCACATATTGGATGCACAAGATTGGTTAAAAACCCTAATTGGATTAGAACAAGTCTAGCGAGGACGAAAATGAACTTATTTGATTACCAATGACAGAAAATCACTTATTATATGCACAAGATTGGTTAAAGACCGTAATTGGATTAGAATAAGCCTAGGGTGGACGAAAATGACCTAAATGTGCAAATAATGACACAAAATCACATATTGGATGCACAAGATTGGTTAAAAACCTTAATTGGATTAGAATAAGCATAGGGAGGACCAAAATGACCTAAATGTGCAACCAGTGACACAAAATCACATATTGGATGCACATGATTGGTTAAAAACCCTAATTGGTTTAGAATAAGTTTAGCGAGGACGAAAATGACCTAATCGGATTACAAATGAAACAAAATCACTTATTATATGCACAAGATTGGTTAAAAACCCTAATTGGATTAGAATAAGCCTAGGGAGGACGAAAATGACCTAAATGTGCAACCAATGACACAAAATCACATATTCGATGCACAAGATTGCTGAAAAACCCTAATTGGATTAGAATAAGATTAGCGAGGACAAAAATGACCTAATCGGATTACAAATGACACAAAATCACTTATTATATGCACAAGATTGGTTAAAAACCCTAATTGGATTAGAATAAGCCTAGGGCGGACGAAAATGACCTAAATGTGCAACCAATGACACAAAATCACATATTGGATGCACAAGATTGGTTAAAAACCCTAATTGGATTAGAATAAGCCTAGGGAGGACGAAAATGACCTAAATGTTCAACCAATTACACAAAATGACACAAAATCACATATTGGATGCACAAGATTGGTTAAGAACCCTAATTGGATTAGAATAAGCCTAGGGAGGACGAAAATGACCTAAATGTTCAACCAATGACACAAAATCACATATTGGATGCACAAGATTGATTAAAAACCCTAATTGGATTAGAATAAGCCTAGGGAGGACGAAAATGACCTAAATGTTCAACCAATGACACAAAATCACATATTGGATGCACAAGATTGGTTAAAAACCCTAATTGGATTAGAATAAGCCTAGGGTGGACGAAAATGACCTAAATATTCAATCAATTACACAAAATGACACAAAATCACATATTGGATGCACAAGAATGGTTAAAAACCCTAATTGGATTAGAATAAGCCTAGGGAGGACGAAAATGACCTAAATGTTCAACCAATGACATAAAATCACATATTGGATGCACAAGATTGGTTAAAAACCCTAATTGGATTAGAATAAGCCTAGGGAGGACGAAAATGACCTAAATGTTCAATCAATGATACAAAATGACAGAAAATCACATATTGGATGCACAAGAATGGTAAAAAACCCTAATTGGATTAGAATAAGCCTAGGGAGGACGAAAATGACCTAAATGTTCAACCAATGACACAAAATCACATATTGGATGCACAAGATTGGTTAAAAACCCTAATTGGATTAGAATAAGTCTAGGGAGGACCAAAATGACCTAAATGTTCAACCAATGACACAAAGTCACATATTGGATGCACAAGATTGGTTAAAAACCCTAATTGGATTAGAATAAGCCTAGGGAGGACGAAAATGACCTAAATGTGCAACCAATGACACAAAATCACATATTGGATGCACAAGATTGGTTAAAAACCCTTATTGGATTAGAATAAGCCTAGGGAGGACGAAAATGACCTAAATGTGCAACCAATGACACAAAATCACATATTGGATGCACAAGATTGGTTAAAAACCCTAATTGGATTAGAATAAGTCTAGGGAGGACGAAAATGACCTAAATAATCAACCAATGACACAAAATCACTTGTTGGATGCACAAGATTGGTTAAAAACCCTAATTGGATTAGAATAAGCCTAGGGAGGACGAAAATGACCTAAATGTGCAACCAATGACACAAAATCACATATTGGATGCACAAGATTGGTTAAAAACCCTATTTGGATTAGAATAAGCCTAGGGAGAACGAAAATAACCTAAATGTGCAACCAATGACACAAAATCACTTATTATATGCAGAAGATTGGTTAAAAACCCTAGTTGGATAAAAATAAGCCTAGGGATGACGAAAATGACCTAAATGTGCAACCAATGACACAAAATCACATATTGGATGCACAAGATTGGTTAAAAACCCTAATTGGATTAGAATAAGTCTAGGGAGGACGAAAATGACCTAAATGTTCAACCAATGACACAAAATCACTTATTGGATGCACAAGATTGGTTAAAAACCCTAATTTGATTAGAATAAGCCTAGGGACGACGAAAATGACCTAAATGTGCAACCAATGACACAAAATCACATATTGGATGCACAAGATTGGTTAAAAACCCTAATTGGATTAGAATAAGTCTAGGGAGGACGAAAATGACCTAAATGTTCAACCAATGACACAAAATCACTTATTGGATGCACAAGATTGGTTAAAAACCCTAATTGGATTACAATAAGCCTAGGGAGGACGAAAATGACCTAAATGTGCAACCAATGACACAAAATCACTTATTATATGCACAAGATTGGTTAAAAACCATAATTGGATTAGAATAAGCATAGGGACTACAAAAATGACCTAAATGTGCAACCAATGACACAAAATCACATATTGGATGCACAAGATTGGTTAAAAACCCTTATTGGATTAGAATAAGCCTAGGGAGGACGAAAATGACCTAAATGTGCAACCAATGACACAAAATCACATATTGGATGCACAAGATTGGTTAAAAACCCTAATTGGATTAGAATAAGTCTAGGGAGGACGAAAATGACCTAAATGTTCAACCAATGACACAAAATCACTTATTATATGCACAAGATTGGTTAAAAACCATAATTGGATTAGAATAAGCATAGGGACTACAAAAATGACCTAAATGTGCAACCAATGACACAAAATCACTTATTGGATGCAAAAGATTGGTTAAAAACCCTAATTGGATTACAATAAGCCTAGGGAGGACGAAAATGACCTAAATGTGCAACCAATGACACAAAATCACTTATTATATGCACAAGATTGGTTAAAAACCATAATTGGATTAGAATAAGCATAGGGACTACAAAAATGACCTAAATGTGCAACCAATGACACAAAATCACATATTGGATGCACAAGATTGGTTAAAAACCCTAATTGGATAAAAATAAGCCTAGGGATGACGAAAATGACCTAAATGTGCAACCAATGACACAAAATCACATATTGGATGCACAAGATTGGTTAAAAACCCTAATTATATTAGAATAAGCCTAGGGAGGACCAAAATGACCTAAATGTTCAACCAATGACACAAAATCACTTATTGGATGCACAAGATTGGTTAAAAACCCTAATTGGATTAGAATAAGACTAGGGAGGCCAAAATTGACCAAAATGTGCAACCAATGAAACAAAATCACATATTGGATGCACAAGATTCGTTAAAAAGCCTAATTGGATCAGAATAAGCCTAGGGAGGACAAAAATGAACCAAATATTCAACCAATGACACAAAATAACTTTTTGGATGCACACGATTGGTTAAAAACCCTATTTGGATTAGAATAAGCCTAGGGAGAACGAAAATAACCTAAATGTGCAACCAATGACACAAAATCACTTATTATATGCACAAGATTGGTTAAAAACCCTAATTGGATTAGAATAAGCATAGGGAGTACGAAAATGACCTAAATGTGCAACCAATGACACAAAATCACATATTGGATACACAAGATTGGTTAAAAACCCTTATTGGATTAGAATAAGCCTAGGGAGGACGAAAATGACCTAAATGTGCAACCAATGATACAAAATCACATAGTGGATGCACAAGATTGGTTAAAAACCCTAATTGGATTAGAATAAGTCTAGGGAGGACGAAAATGACCTAAATGTTCAACCAATGACACAAAATCACTTATTGGATGCAAAAGATTGGTTAAAAACCCTAATTGGATTACAATAAGCCTAGGGAGGACGAAAATGACCTAAATGTGCAACCAATGACACAAAATCACTTATTATAAGCACAAGATTGGTTAAAAACCATAATTGGATTAGAATAAGCATAGGGACTACAAAAATGACCTAAATGTGCAACCAATGACAGAAAATCACATATTGGATGCACAAGATTGGTTAAAAACCCTAATTGGATAAAAATAAGCCTAGGGATGACGAAAATGACCTAAATGTGCAACCAATGACACAAAAACACATATTGGATGCACAAGATTGGTTAAAAACCCTAATTGGATTAGAATAAGTCTAGGGAGGACGAAAATGACCTAAATGTTCAACCAATGACACAAAATCACTTATTGGATGCATAGGATTGGTTAAAAACCCTAATTGGATTAGAATAAGCCAAGGGAGGACGAAAACGACCTAAATGTGCAACCAATGACACAAAATCACTTATTATATGCACAAGATTAATTAAAAACCATAATTGGATTAGAATAAGCATAGGGACTACAAAAATGACCTAAATGTGCAACCAATGACACAAAATCACATATTGGATGCACAAGATTGGTTAAAAACCCTAATTGGATAAAAATAAGCCTAGGGATGACGAAAATGACCTAAATGTGCAACCAATGACACAAAATCACATATTGGATGCACAAGATTGGTTAAAAACCCTAATTATATTAGAATAAGCCTAGGGAGGACCAAAATGACCTAAATGTTCAACCAATGACACAAAATCACTTATTGGATGCACAAGATTGGTTAAAAACCCTAATTGGATTAGAATAAACCTAGGGATGACGAAAATGACCTAAATGTGCAACCAATGACACAAAATCACATATTGGATGCACAAGATTGGTTAAAAACCCTAATTGGATTAGAATAAGTCTAGGGAGGACGAAAATGACCTAAATGTGCAACCAATGACACAACATCACATATTGGATGCACAAGATTGGATAAAAACCCTACTTGGATAAGAATAAGCCTAGGGATGACGAATATGACTTAAATGTTTAACCAATGACACAAAATTACTTATTAGATGCACAAGATTGGTTAAAAACCCTAATTGGATTAGAATCAGCCAACGGAGGACGAAAATGACTTAAATGTGCAACCAATGACACAAAATCACTTATTATATGCACAAGATTTGTTAAAAACCCTAATTGGACTAGAATTAGACTAGGGAGGACGAAAATGACAAAAATGTGCAACCAATGACACAAAATCACATATTGGATGCACAAGATTCGTTAAAAAGCCTAATTGCATCAGAATAAGCCTAGGATGGACGAAAATGAACCCAATATTTAACCAATGACACAAAATCACTCTTTGGATGCACACGATTGGTTAAAACCCTATTTGGAATAGAATAATCCTAGGGAGAACGAAAATAACCTAAATGTGCAACCAATGACACAAAATCACTTATTATATGCACAAGATTGGTTAAAAACCCTAATTGGATTAGAATAAGCATAGGGACTAAAAAAAATGACCTAAATGTGCAACCAATGACACAAAATCACAAATTGGATGCACAAGATTGGTTAAAAACCCTTATTGGATTAGAATAAGCCTAGGGACGACGAAAATGATCTAAATGTGCAACCAATGCAACAAAATCACATATTGGATGCACAAGATTGGTTAAAAACCCTAATTAGATTAGAATAAGTCTAGGGAGGATGAAAATGACCTAAATAATCAACCAATGACACAAAATCACTTATTGGATGCACAAGATTGGTTAAAAACCATAATTGGATTAGAATAAGCCTAGGGAGGACGAAAATGACCTAAATGTGCAACCAATGACACAAAATCACATATTGGATGCACAAGATTGGTTAAAAACCCTAATTGGATTAGAATAAGCCTAGGGAGGACGAAAATGACCTAAATATGCAACCAATGACACAAAATCACTTATTGGATGCACAAGATTGGTTAAAAACCTGAATTAGATTAGAATAAGCCTAGGGAGGACCAAAATGACCTAAATGTGCAACCAATGACACAAAATCACTTATTATATGCACAAGATTTGTTAAAAACCCTAATTGGACTAGAATTAGACTAGGGAGGACGAAAATGACAAAAATGTGCAACCAATGACAAAAAATCACATATTGGATGCACAAGATTCGTTAAAAAGCCTAATTGGATCAGAATAAGCCTAGGGAGGACGAAAATGAACCCAATATTTAACCAATGACACAAAATCACTTTTTGGATGCACACGATTGGTTAAAACCCTATTTGGAATAGAATAATCCTAGGGAGAACGAAAATAACCTAAATGTGCAACCAATGACACAAAATCACTTATTATATGCACAAGATTGGTTAAAAACCCTAATTGGATTAGAATAAGCATAGGGACTACAAAAATGACCTAAATGTGCAACCAATGACACAAAATCACAAATTGGATGCACAAGATTGGTTAAAAACCCTTATTGGATTAGAATAAGCCTAGGGACGACGAAAATGATCTAAATGTGCAACCGATGACACAAAATCACATATTGGATGCACAAGATTGGTTAAAAACCCTAATTAGATTAGAATAAGTCTAGGGAGGATGAAAATGACCTAAATAATAAACCAATGACATAAAATCACTTATTATATGCACAAGATTGGTTAAAAACCCTAATTGGATTATTATAAGCATAGGGACTACAAAAATGACCTAAATGTGCAACCAATGACACAAAATCACTTATTATATGCACAAGATTGGTTAAAAACCCTAATTGGATTACAATAGGCCTAGGGAGGACGAAAAGGACCTAAATATGCAACCAATGACACAAAATCACATATTGGATGCACAAGATTGGTTAAAAACCTTAATTGGATTAGAATAAGTCTAGGGAGGACCAAAATGACCTAAATGTTCAACCAATGACACAAAATCACTTATTGCATGCACAAGATTGGTTAATAACCCTAATTGGATTAGAATAAGCCTAGGGAGAACGAAAACGACCTAAATGTTCAACCGATGACAAAAAATTACTTATTGGATGCAGAAGATTGGTTAAAAACCCAAATTGCATTAAAATAAGCCTAGGGAGTACGAAAAATGACCTAAATGTGCAACCAACGACACAAAATCACTTATTATATGCACAAGATTGGTTAAGAACCCTAATTGGATTTGAATAAGTCTGGGGAGGACGAATATGACCTAAATGTTCAACCAATGACAGAAAATCACTTATTGGATGCACACGATTGGTTAAAAACCCTATTTGGATTAGAATAAGCCTAGGGAGAACGAAAATGACCTAAATGTGCAACCAATGACACAAAATCACTTATTATATGCACAAGATTGGTTAAAAACCCTTATTGGATTAGAATAAGCCTAGGGAGGACGAAAATGACCTAAATGTGCAACCAATGACACAAAATCACATATTGGATGCACAAGATTGGTTAAAAACCCTAATTGGATTAGAATAAGTCTAGGGAGGACGAAAATGACCTAAATGTTCAACCAATGACACAAAATCACTTATTGGATGCACAAGATTTGTTAAAAACCCTAATTGGATTAGAATAAGCCTAGGGAGGACGAAAATGAACTAAATGTCCAACCAATGACGCAAAATCACATATTGGAAGCACAAGATTGGTTAAAAACCCTAATTGGATTAGAATAAGCCTAGGGAGGACGAAAATGACCTAAATGTGCAACCAATGACACAAAATCACATATTGGATGCACAAGATTGGATAAAAACCCTAATTGGATTAGAATAAGTCTAGGGAGGACGAAAATGACCTAAATAATCAACCAATGACACAAAATCACTTATTGGATGCACAAGATTGGTTAGAAACCATAATTGGATTAGAATAAGCCTAGGGAGGACGAAAATGAACTAAATGTCCAACCAATGACGCAAAATCACATATTGGAAGCACAAGATTGGTTAAAAACCATAATTGGATTAGAATAAGCCCAAGGAGGACGAAAATGACCTAAATGTGCAACCAATGACACAAAATCACTTATTGGATGCACAAGATTGGTTAAAAACCCTAATTGGATTAGAATAAGTCTAGGGAGGACGAAAATGACCTAAATAATCAACCAATGACACAAAATCACTTATTGGATGCACAAGATTGGTTAGAAACCATAATTGGATTAGAATAAGCCTAGGGAGGACGAAAATGACCTAAATGTGCAACCAATGACACAAAATCACATATTGGATGCACAAGATTGGTTAAAAACCCTAATTGGAATAGAATAAGCCTAGGGAGGACGAAAATGACCTAAATGTGCAACCAATGACACAAAATCACATATTGGATGCACAAGATTGGTTAAAAACCCTAATTGGATTAGAATAAGCCTAGGGAGGACGAAAATGACCTAAATATGCAACCAATGACACAAAATCACATATTGGATGCACAAGATTGGTTAAAAACCCTAATTGGATTAGAATAAGCCTAGGGAGGACGAAAATGACCTAAATGTGCAACCAATGACACAAAATCACATATTGGATGCATAAGATTGGTTAAAAACCCTAATTGGATTAGAATAAGCCTAGGGAGGACGAAAATGACCTAAATGTGCAACCAATGACACAAAATCACATATTGGATGCACAAGATTGGTTAAAAACCCTAATTGGATTAGACTAAGTCTAGGGAGGACGAAAATGACCTAAATGTTCAACCAATGACACAAAATGACACAAAATCACATATTGGATGCACAAGATTGGTTAAAAACCCTAATTGGATTAGAATAAGCCTAGGGAGGACGAAAATGACCTCAATGTTCAACCTATGACACAAAATCACATATTGGATGCACAAGATTGGTTAAAAACCCTAATTGGATTAGAATAACCCTAGGGAGGACGAAAATGACCTAAATGTTGAACCAATGACATCAAATGACACAAAATCACATATTGGATACACAACATTGGTTAAAAACCTAATTGGATTAGAATAAGCCAGGGAGGACGAAAATGACCTAAATGTTCAACCAATGACACAAAATGACACAAAATCACATATTGGATGCACAAGATTGGTTAAAAACCCTAATTGGATTAGAATAAGCCTAAGGAGGACGAAAATGACCTAAATGTGCAACCAGTGACACAAAAGCACATATTGGATGCACAAGATTGGTTAAAAACCATAATTGGATTAGAATAAGCCTAGGGAGGACGAAAATGACCTAAATGTGCAACCAATGACACAAAATCACATATTGGATGCACAAGATTGGTTAAAAACCCTAATTGGATTAGAATAACCCTAGGGAGGACCAAAATGACCTAAATGTTTAACCAATGACACAAAATCACATATTGGATGCACAAGATTGGTTAAAAACCCTAATTGGATTAGAATAAGCCTAGCGAGGACGAAAATGACCTAATTGGATTACCAATCACACAAAATCACTTATTATATGCACAAGATTGGTTAAAAACCCTAATTGGATTAGAATAAGCCTAGGGAGGACGAAAATGACCTAAATGTGCAACCAATGACACAAAATCACATATTGGATGCACAAGATTGGTGAAAAACCCTAATTGGATTAGAATAAGCCTAGGGAGGACGAAAATGACCTAAATGTTCAACCAATGACACAAAATCACATATTGGATGCACAAGATTGGTTAAAAACCCTAATTGGATTAGAATAAGTCTAGGGAGGACGAAAATGACCTAAATGTTCAACCAATGACACAAAATCACTTATTGGATGCACAAGATTGGTTAAAAACCCTAATTGGATTAGAATAAGCCTAGGGAGGACCAAAATGACCTAAATGTTCAACCAATGACATAAAATCACTTATTGGATGCACAAGATTGGTTAAAAACCCTAATTAGATTAGAATAAGCCTAGGGAGGACCAAAATGACCTAAATGTGCAACCAATGACATAAAATCACTTATTATATGCACAAGATTGGTTAAAAACCCTAATTGGTCTAGAATTAGACTAGGGAGGACGAAAATGACCTAAATGTGCAACCAATGACACAAAATCACATATTGGATGCACAAGATTCGTTAAAAAGCCTAATTGGATCAGAATAAGCCTAGAGAGGACGAAAATGAACCAAATATTCAACCAATGACACAAAATCACTTTTTGGATGCACACGATTAGTTAAAAACCCTATTTGGATTAGAATAAGCCTAGGGAGAAAGAAAATAACCTAAATGTGCAACCAATGACACAAAATCACATATTGGATGCACAAGATTGGTTAAAAACCCTTATTGGATTAGAATAAGCCTAGGGAGGACGAAAATGACCTAAATGTGCAACCAATGACACAAAATCACATATTGGATGCACAAGATTGGTTAAAAACCCTAATTGGATTAGAATAAGCCTAGGGAGAACGAAAATGACCTAAATGTGCAACCAATGACACAAAATCACTTATTGGATGCACAAGATTGGTTAAAAACCCTAATTAGATTAGAATAAGCCTAGGGAGAACGAAAATGACCTAAATGTGCAACCAATGACACAAAATCACTTATTATATGCACAAGATTGGTTAAAAACCCTAATTGGATTAGAATAAGCCTAGGGACGACAAAAATGACCTAAATGTGCAACCAATGACACAACATCACATATTGGATGCACAAGATTGGATAAAAACCCTAATTGGATAAGAATAAGCCTAGGGATGACGAATATGACTTAAATGTTTAACCAATGACACTAAATTACTTATTGGATGCACAAGATAGGTTAAAAACCCTAATTGGATTAGAATCAGCTAACGGAGGACGAAAATGACCTAAATGTGCAACCAATGACACAAAATCACTTATTATATGCACAAGATTTGTTAAAAACCCTAATTGGACTAGAATTAGACAAGGGAGGACGAAAATGACCAAAATGTGCAACCAATGACACAAAATCACATATTGGATGCACAAGATTCGTTAAAAGGCCTAATTGGATCAGAATAAGCCTAGGGAGGACGAAAATGAACCAAATATTTAACCAATGACACAAAATCACTTTTCGGATGCACACGATTGGTTAAAACCCTATTTGGATTAGAATAAGCCTAGGGAGAACGAAAATAACCTAAATGTGCAACCAATGACACAAAATCACTTATTATATGCACAATATTGGTTAAACACCCTAATTGGATTAGAATAAGCATAGGGACTACAAAAATGACCTAAATGTGCAACCAATGACACAAAATCACATATTGGATGCACAAGATTGGTTAAAAACCCTAATTGGGTTAGAATAAGTCTAGGGAGGACGAAAATGACCTAAATGTTCAACTAATGACACAAAATCACTTATTGGATGCACAAGATTGGTTAAAAACCCTAATTGGATTAGAATAAGCCTAGGGAGGACGAAAATGACCTAAATCTGCAACCAATGACACAAAATCACAAATTGGATGCACAAGAATGGTTAAAAACCCTTATTGGATTAGAATAAGCCTAGGGAGGACGAAAATGACCTAAATGTGCAACCAATGACACAAAATCACATATTGGATGCACAAGATTGGTTAAAAACCCTAATTGGATTAGAATAAGTCTAGGGAGGACGAAAATGACCTAAATGTTCAACCAATGACACAAAATCACTTATTGGATGCACAAGATTGGTTAAAAACACTAATTGGATTAGAATAAGCCTAGGGAGGACGAAAATGACCTAAATGTGCAACCAATGACACAAAATCACATATTGGATGCACAAGATTGGTTAAAAACCCTAATTGGATTAGAATAAGTCTAGGGAGGACGAAAATGACCTAAATGTTCAACCAATGACACAAAATCACTTATTGGATGCACAAGATTGGTTAAAAACCCTAATTGGATTAGAATAAGCCTAGGGAGGACGAAAATGACCTAAATGTGCAACCAATGACACAAAATCACATATTAGATGCACAAGATTGGTTAAAAACCCTAATTGGATTAGAATAAGCCTAGGGAGAACGAAAATGACCTAAATGTGCCACCAATGACATAAAATCACTTATTATATGCACAAGATTGGTTAAAAACCCTAATTAGATTAGAGTAAGCCTAGGGAGGACCAAAATGACCTAAATGTGCAACCAATGACATAAAATCACTTATTATATGCACAAGATTGGTTAAAAACCCTAATTGGATTAGAATAAGACTAGGGAGGACGAAAATGACCAAAATGTGCAACCAATGACACAAAATCATGTATTGGATGCACAAGATTTGTTAAAAAGCCTAATTGGATCAGAATAAGCCTAGGGAGGACGAAAATGAACCAAATATTCAACCAATGACACAAAATCACTTTTTGGATGCACACGATTGGTTAAAAACCCAATTTTGATTAGAATAAGCCTAGGGAGAACGAAAATAACCTAAATGTGCAACCAATGACACAAAATCACTTATTATATGCACAAGATTGGTTAAAAAAACTAATTGGATTATTATAAGCATAGGGACTACAAAAATGACCTAAATGTGCAACCAATGACACAAAATCACATAGTGGATGCACAAGATTGGTTAAAAACCCTAATTGGATTAGAATAAGCCTAGGGAGAACGAAAATGACCTAAATGTGCAACCAATGACACAAAATCACTTATTATATGCACAAGATTGGTTAAAAACCCTAATTAGATTAGAGTAAGCCTAGGGAGGACCAAAATGACCTAAATGTTCAACCAATGACACAAAATCACTTATTGGATGCACAAGATTGGTTAAAAACCCTAATTGGATTAGAATAAGCCTAGGGAGGACGAAAATGACCTAAAGGTGCAACCAATGACACGAAATCACTTATTATATGTAGAAGATTGGTTAAAAACCCTAATTGGATAAAAACAAGCCTAGGGATGACGAAAATGACCTAAATATTCAACCAATGACACAAAATCACTTATTGGATGCACAAGATTGGTTAAAAACCCTAATTAGATTAGAATAGGCCTAGGGAGGACCAAAATGACCTAAATGTTCAACCAATGACATAAAATCACTTATTGGATGCACAAGATTGGTTAAAAACACTAATTAGATTAGAATTAGCCTAGGGAGGACCAAAATGACCTAAATGTGCAACCAATGACATAAAATCACTTATTATATGCACAAGATTGGTTAAAAACCCTAATTGGACTAGAATAAGACTAGGGAGGACGAAAATGACCAAAATGTGCAACCAATGACACAAAATCATATATTGGATGCACAAGATTCGTTAAAAAGCCTAATTGGATCAGAATAAGCTTAGGGAGGACGAAAATGAACCAAATATTCAACCAATGACACAAAATCACTTTTTGGATGCACACGATTGGTTAAAAACCCTATTTGGATCAGAATAAGCCTAGGGAGAACGAAAATAATCTAAATGTGCAACCAATGACACAAAATCACTTATTATATGCACAAGATTGGTTAAAAACCCTAATTGGATTATTATAAGCCTAGGAACTACAAAAATGACCTAAATGTGCAACTAATGACACAAAATCACTTATTATATGCACAAGATTGGTTAAAAACTCTAATTGGATTAGAATAGGCGTAGGGAGGACGAAAAGGACTTAAATGTGCAACCAATGACACAAAATCACATATTGGATGCACAAGATTGGTTAAAAACCTTAATTGGATTAGAATAAGCCTAGGGAGAATGAAAGTGACCTAAATGTTCAACCAATAACACAAAATCACTTATTGGATGCACAAGATTGGTTAAAAACCCTAATTGGATTAGAATAATCCTAGGGAGGACACAAATGACCTAAATGTTCAACCAATGATACAAACGCATTTATTGGGTGTATAGGATTGGTTAAAATCCCTAATTGGATTAGAATAAGCCTAGGGAGGACGAAAATGACCTAAATGTGCAACCAATAACACAAAATCACTTATTATATGCACAAGATTGGTTAAAAACCCTAATTGGATTTGAATAAGCCTTGGGAGGACGAAAATGACCTAAACGTTCAACCAATGACACAAAATCACTTATTGGATGCACAAGATTGGTTAATAACCCTAATTGGATTAGAATAAGCCTAGGGAGAACGAAAACGACCTAAATGTTCAACCGATGACAAAAAATTACTTATTGGATGCAGAAGATTGGTTAAAAACCCTAATTGCATTAAAATAAACCTAGGGAGGACGAAAAATGACTTAAATGTGCAACCAACGACACAAAATCACTTATTATATGCACAAGATTGGTTAAGAACCCTAATTGGATTTGAATAAGTCTGGGGAGGACGAAAATGACCTAAATGTTCAACCAATCACACAAAATCACTTATTGGATGCACAAGATTGGTTAAAAAGCCTAATCGGATTAGAATAAGCCTAGGGAGGACGAAAATGACCTAAATGTGCAACCAATGACACAAAATCACATATTAGATGCACAAGATTGGTTAAAAACCCTAATTGGATTAGAATAAGTCTAGGGAGGACGAAAATGACCTAAATGTTCAACCAATCACACAAAATCACTTATTGGATGCACAAGATTGGTTAAAAAGCCTAATCGGATTAGAATAAGCCTAGGGAGGACGAAAATGACCTAAATGTGCAACCAATGACACAAAATCACATATTAGATGCACAAGATTGGTTAAAAACCCTAATTGGATTAGAATAAGCCTAGGGAGAACGAAAATGACCTAAATGTGCCACCAATGACACAAAATCACTTATTATATGCACAAGATTGGTTAAAAACCCTAATTAGATTAGAGTAAGCCTAGGGAGGACCAAAATGACCTAAATGTGCAACCAATGACATAAAATCACTTATTATATGCACAAGATTGGTTAAAAACCCTAATTGGATTAGAATAAGACTAGGGAGGACAAAAATGACCAAAATGTGCAACCAATGAAACAAAATCACATATTGGATGCACAACATTCGTTAAAAAGCCTAATTGGATCAGAATAAGCTTAGGGAGGACGAAAATGAACCAAATATTTAACCAATGACAAAAAATCACTTTTTGGGTGCAAACGATTGGTTAAAAACCCTATTTGGATTAGAATAAGCATAGGGACTACAAAAATGACCTAAATGTGCAACCAATGACACAAAATCACATATTGGATGCACAAGATTGGTTAAAAACCCTAATTGGATTAGAATAAGCCTAGGGAGGACGAAAATGACCTAAATGTGCAACCAATGACACAAAATCACATATTGGATGCACAAGATTGGTTAAAAACCCTAATTGGATTACAATAAGCCTAGCGAGGACGAAAATGACCTAATTGGATTACCAATGACACAAAATCACATATTGGATGCATAAGATTGGTGAAAAACCCTAATTGGATAAGAATAAGCCTAGAGAGGACGAAAATGACCTAATTGGATTACCAATGACACCAAATGACTTATTATATGCACAAGATTGATTAAAAACCCTAATTGGATTAGAATAAGCCTAGCGAGGACAAAAATGACCTAATTGGATTACCAATGACAAAAAATCATTTATTATATTCGCAAGATTGGTTAAAAACCCTAATTGGATTAGAATAAGCCTAGGGAGGACAAAAATGATCTAAATGTGCAACCAATGACACAAAATCACATATTGGATGCACAAGATTGGTTAAAAACCCTAATTGGATTAGAATAAGCCTAGGGAGGACGAAAATGACCTAAATGTGCAACCAATGACACAAAATCACTTATTGGATGCACAAGATTGGTTAAAAACCCTAATTAGATTAAAATAAGCCTAGGGAGGACCAAAATGACCTAAATGTGCAACCAATGACATAAAATCACTTATTATATGCACAAGATTGGTTAAAAACCCTTATTGGATTACAATAAGACTAGGGAGGACAAAATTGACCAAAATGTGCAACCAATGAAACAAAATCACATATTGGATGCACAAGATTCGTTAAAAAGCCTAATTGGATCAGAATAAGCCTAGGGAGGACGAAAATGAACTAAATATTCAACTAATGACACAAAATAACTTTTTGGATGCACACGATAGGTTAAAAACCCTATTTGGATTAGAATAAGCCTAGGGAGAACGAAAATAACCTAAATGTGCAACCAATGACACAAAATCACTTATTATATGTACAAGATTGGTTAAAAACCCTAATTGGATTTGAATAAGCATAGGGACTACAAAAATGACCTAAATGTGCAACCAATGACACAAAATCACATATTGGATGCACAAGATTGGTTAAAAACCCTTATTGGATTAGAATAAGCCTAGGGAGGACGAAAATGACCTAAATGTGCAACCAATGACACAAAATCACATATTGGATGCACAAGATTGGTTAAAAACCCTAATTGGATTAGAATAGGTCTAGGGAGGACGAAAATGACCTAAATGTTCAACCAATGACACAAAATCACTTATTGGATGCACAAGATTGGTTAAAAACCCTAATTGGATTAGAATAAGCCTAGGGAGGACGAAAATGACCTAAATGTGCAACCAATGACACAAAATCACATATTGGATGCACAAGATTGGTTAAAAACCCTAATTGGATTAGAATAAGCATAGGGACTACAAAAATGACCTAAATGTAAAACCAATGACACAAAATCACTTATTATATGCACAAGCTTGGTTAAAAACCCTAATTGGATTAGAATAGGCCAAGGGAGGACGAAAAGGACCTAAATGTGCAACCAATGACACAGAATCACATATTGGATGCATAAGATTGGTTGAAAACCCTAATTGGATTAGAATAAGTCTAGGGAGGACGAAAATGACCTAAATGTTCAACCAATGACACAAAATCACTTATTGGATGCACAAGATTGGTTAAAAACCCTAATTGGATTAGAATAAGCCTAGGGAGAACGAAAATAACCTAAATGTGCAACCAATGACACAAAATCACTTATTATATGCAGAAGATTGGTTAAAAACCCTAATTGGATAAAAATAAGCCTAGGGATGACGAAAATGACCTAAATGTTCAACCAATGACACAAAATCACTTATTGGATGCACAATATTGGTTAAAAACCCTAATTAGATTAGAATAAGCCTAGGGAGGACCAAAATGACCTAAATGTTCAACCAATGACATAAAATCACTTATTGGATGCACAAGATTGGTTAAAAACCCTAATTAGATTAGAATAAGCCTAGGGAGGACGAAAATGACCTAAATGTGCAACCAATGACACAAAATCACATATTGGATGCACAAGATTGGTTAAAAACCCTAATTGGATTAGAATAAGCCTAGGGAGGACGAAAATGACACAAATGTTCAACCAATCACACAAAATCACATATTGGATGCACAAGATTGGTTAAAAACCCTAATTGGATTAGAATAAGCCTAGGGAGGACGAAAATGACCTAAATGTGCAACCAATGACACAAAATCACATATTGGATGCACAAGATTGGTTAAAAACCCTAATTGGATTAGAATAAGCATAGGGAGGACCAAAATGACCTAAATGTTCAACCAATGACACAAAGTCACATATTGGATGCACAAGATTGGTTAAAAACCCTAATTGGATTAGAATAAGCCTAGGGAGGACGAAAATGACCTAAATGTGCAACCAATGACACAAAATCACATATTGGATGCACAAGATTGGTTAAAAACCCTAATTGGATTAGAATAAGCCTAGGGAGAATGAAAGTGACCTAAATGTTCAACCAATAACACAAAATCACTTATTGGATGCACAAGATTGGTTAAAAACCCTAATTGGATTAGAATAATCCTAGGGAGGACACAAATGACCTAAATGTTCAACCAATAATACAAACGCATTTATTGGGTGCATAAGATTGGTTAAAATCCCTAATTGGATTAGAATAAGCCTAGGGAGGACGAAAATGACCTAAATGTGCAACCAATGACACAAAATCACATATTGGATGCACAAGATTGGTTAAAAACCCTAATTGGATTAGAATAAGTCTAGGGAGGACGAAAATGACCTAAATGTTCAACCAATGACACAAAATCACTTATTGGATGCACAAGATTGGTTAAAAACCCTAATTTGATTAGAATAAGCCTAGGGACGACGAAAATGACCTAAATGTGCAACCAATGACACAAAATCACATATTGGATGCACAAGATTGGTTAAAAACCCTAATTGGATTAGAATAAGTCTAGGGAGGACGAAAATGACCTAAATGTTCAACCAATGACACAAAATCACTTATTGGATGCACAAGATTGGTTAAAAACCCTAATTGGATTACAATAAGCCTAGGGAGGACGAAAATGACCTAAATGTGCAACCAATGACACAAAATCACTTATTATATGCACAAGATTGGTTAAAAACCATAATTGGATTAGAATAAGCATAGGGACTACAAAAATGACCTAAATGTGCAACCAATGACACAAAATCACATATTGGATGCACAAGATTGGTTAAAAACCCTTATTGGATTAGAATAAGCCTAGGGAGGACGAAAATGACCTAAATGTGCAACCAATGACACAAAATCACATATTGGATGCACAAGATTGGTTAAAAACCCTAATTGGATTAGAATAAGTCTAGGGAGGACGAAAATGACCTAAATGTTCAACCAATGACACAAAATCACTTATTGGATGCACAAGATTGGTTAAAAACCCTTATTGGATTAGAATAAGCCTAGGGAGAACGAAAATAACCTAAATGTGCAACCAATGACACAAAATCACTTATTATATGCACAAGATTGGTTAAAAACCCTAATTGGATTAGAATAAGAATAGGGAGGACGAAAATGACCTAAATGTGCAACCAATGACATAAAATCACATATTGGATGCACAAGATTGGTTAAAAACCCTTATTGGATTAGAATAAGCCTAGGGAGGACGAAAATGACCTAAATGTGCAACCAATGACACAAAATCACATATTGGATGCACAAGATTGGTTAAAAACCCTAATTGGATTAGAATAAGTCTAGGGAGGACGAAAATGACCTAAATGTTCAACCAATGACACAAAATCACTTATTGGATGCACAATATTGGTTAAAAACCCTAATTAGATTAGAATAAGCCTAGGGAGGACCAAAATGACCTAAATGTTCAACCAATGACATAAAATCACTTATTGGATGCACAAGATTGGTTAAAAACCCTAATTGGATTAGAATAAGTCTAGGGAGGACGAAAATTACCTAAATGTTCAACCAACGACACAAAATCACTTATTGGATGCACAAGGTTTGTTAAAAACGCTAATTCGATTAGAATAAGCCTAGGGAGGACCAAAATGACCTAAATGTTCAACCAATGACATAAAATCACTTATTGGATGCACAAGATTGGTTAAAAACCCTTATTGGATTAGAATAAGCCTAGGGAGGACGAAAATGACCTAAATGTGCAACCAATGACACAAAATCACATATTGGATGCACAAGATTGGTTAAAAACCCTAATTGGATTAGAATAAGTCTAGGGAGGACGAAAATGACCTAAATGTTCAACCAATGAGATAAAATCACTTATTATATGCACAAGATTGGTTAAAAACCCTAATTGGATTAGAATAAGTCTAGGGAGGACGAAAATGACCTAAATGTTCAACCAATGACACAAAATCACTTATTGGATGCACAAGATTGGTTAAAAACCCTAATTGGATTAGAATAAGCCTAGGGAGGACGAAAATGACCTAAATGTGCAACCAATGACACAAAATCACATATTAGATGCACAAGATTGGTTAAAAACCCTAATTGGATTAGAATAAGCCTAGGGAGAACGAAAATGACCTAAATGTGCCACCAATGACATAAAATCACTTATTATATGCACAAGATTGGTTAAAAACCCTAATTAGATTAGAGTAAGCCTAGGGAGGACCAAAATGACCTAAATGTGCAACCAATGACATAAAATCACTTATTATATGCACAAGATTGGTTAAAAACCCTAATTGGATTAGAATAAGACTAGGGAGGACGAAAATGACCAAAATGTGCAACCAATGACACAAAATCATGTATTGGATGCACAAGATTTGTTAAAAAGCCTAATTGGATCAGAATAAGCCTAGGGAGGACGAAAATGAACCAAATATTCAACCAATGACACAAAATCACTTTTTGGATGCACACGATTGGTTAAAAACCCAATTTTGATTAGAATAAGCCTAGGGAGAACGAAAATAACCTAAATGTGCAACCAATGACACAAAATCACTTATTATATGCACAAGATTGGTTAAAAACACTAATTGGATTATTATAAGCATAGGGACTACAAAAATGACCTAAATGTGCAACCAATGACACAAAATCACATATTGGATGCACAAGATTGGTTAAAAACCCTAATTGGATTAGAATAAGCCTAGGGAGAACGAAAATGACCTAAATGTGCAACCAATGACACAAAATCACTTATTATATGCACAAGATTGGTTAAAAACCCTAATTAGATTAGAGTAAGCCTAGGGAGGACCAAAATGACCTAAATGTTCAAGCAATGACACAAAATCACTTATTGGATGCACAAGATTGGTTAAAAACCCTAATTGGATTAGAATAAGCCTAGGGAGGACGAAAATGACCTAAAGGTGCAACCAATGACACGAAATCACTTATTATATGTAGAAGATTGGTTAAAAACCCTAATTGGATAAAAATAAGCCTAGGGATGACGAAAATGACCTAAAAATTCAACCAATGACACAAAATCACTTATTGGATGCACAATATTGGTTAAAAACCCTAATTAGATTAGAATAAGCCTAGGGAGGACCAAAATGACCTAAATGTTCAACCAATGACATAAAATCACTTATTGGATGCACAAGATAGGTTAAAAACCCTAATTAGATTAGAATAAGCCTAGGGAGGACCAAAATGACCTAAATGTGCAACCAATGACATAAAATCACTTATTATATGCACAAGATTGGTTAAAAACCCTAATTGGATTAGAATAAGACTAGGGAGGACGAAAATGACCAAAATGTGCAACCAATGACACAAAATCATATATTGGATGCACAAGATTTGTTAAAAAGCCTAATTGGATCAGAATAAGCCTAGGGAGGACGAAAATGAACCGAATATTCAACCAATGACACAAAATCACTTTTTGGATGCACACGATAGGTTAAAAACCCAATTTTGATTAGAATAAGCCTAGGGAGAACGAAAATAACCTAAATGTGCAACCAATGACACAAAATCACTAATTATATGCACAAGATTGGTTAAAAACCCTAATTGGATTATTATAAGCATAAGGACTACAAAAATGACCTAAATGTGCAACCAATGACACAAAATCACATATTGGATGCACAAGATTGGTTAAAAACCCTAATTGGATTAGAATAAGCCTAGGGAGAACGAAAATGACCTAAATGTGCAACCAATGACACAAAATCACTTATTATATGCACAAGATTGGTTAAAAACCCTAATTAGATTAGAGTAAGCCTAGGGAGGACCAAAATGACTGACATAAAATCACTTATTATATGCACAAGATTGGTTAAAAACCCTAATTGGATTAGAATAAGACTAGGGAGGACAAAAATGACCAAAATGTGCAACCAATGAAACAAAATCACATATTGGATGCACAAGATTCGTTAAAAAGCGTAATTGGATCAGAATAAGCCTAGGGAGGACGAAAATGAACCAAATATTTAACCAATGACAAAAAATCACTTTTTGGGTGCAAACGATTGGTTAAAAACCCTATTTGGATTAGAATAAGCCTAGGGAGAACGAAGATAACCTAAATTTGCAACCAATGACACCAATTCACTTATTATATGCACAAGATTGGTTAAAAACCCTAATTGGATTAGAATAAGCATAGGGACTACAAAAATGACCTAAATGTGCAACCAATGACACAAAATCACATATTGGATGCACAAGATTGGTTAAAAACCCTTATTAGATTAGAATAAGCCTAGGGAGGACGAAAATGACCTAAATGTGCAACCAATGACACAAAATCACATATTGGATGCACAAGATTGGTTAAAAACCCTAATTGGATTAGAATAAGTCTAGGGAGGACGAAAATGACCTAAATGTGCAACCAATGACACAAAATCACATATTGGATGCACAAGATTGGTTAAAAACCCTAATTGGATTAGAATAAGCCTAGGGAGGACGAAAATGACCTAAATGTTCGACCAATGACACAAAATCACATATTGGATGCACAAGATTGGTTAAAAACCCTAATTGGATTAGAATAAGCCTAGGGAGGACGAAAATGACCTAAATGTTCAACCAATGACACAAAATCACATATTGGATGCACAAGATTGGTTAAAAACCCTAATTGGATTAGAATAAGCCTAGGTAGGACGAAAATGACCTAAATGTTCAACCAATGACACAAAGTCACATATTGGATGCACAAGATTGGTTAAAAACCCTAATTGGTTTAGAATAAGCCTAGGGAGGACGAAAATGACCTAAATGTTCAACCAAGGACACAAAATCACATATTGGATGCACAAGATTGGTTAAAAACCCTAATTGGATTAGAATAAGCCTAGGGAGGACGAAAATGACCTAAATGTTCAACCAATGACACAAAATGACACAAAATCACATATTGGATGCTCAAGATTGGTTAAAAACCCTAATTGGATTAGAATAAGGCTAGGAAGGACGAAAATGACCTAAATGTTCAACCAATGACACAAAATCACATATTGGATGCACAAGATTGGTTAAAAACCCTAATTGGATTAGAATAAGCCTAGGGAGGACGAAAATGACCTAAATGTTCAACCAATGACACAAAATCACATATTGGATGCACAAGATTGGTTAAAAACCCTAATTTGATTAGAGTAAGCCTGGGGAGGACGAAAATGACATAAATGTTCAACCAATGACACAAAATGACAGAAAATCACATATTGGATGCACAAGATTGGTTAAAAACCCTAATTGGATTAGAATAAGCCTAGGGAGGACGAAAATGACCTAAATGTTCAACCAATGACACAAAATCACATATTGGATGCACAAGATTGGTTAAAAACCCTAATTGGATTAGAATAAGCCTAGGGAGGACGAAAATGACCTAAATGTTCAACCAATGACACAAAATCACATATTGGATGCACAAGATTGGTTAAAAACCCTAATTGGATTAGAATAAGCCTAGGGGGGACGAAAATGACCTAAATGTTCAACCAATGACACAAAATCACATATTGGATGCACAAGATTGGTTAAAAACCCTAATTGGATTAGAATAAGCCTAGGGAGGACGAAAATGACCTAAATGTTCAACCAATGACACAAAACCACATATTGGATGTACAAGATAGGTTAAAAACCCCAGTTGGATTAGAATAAGCCTATGGAGGACGAAAATGACCTAAATGTTCAACCAATGACACAAAATCACATATTGTATGCACAAGATTGGTTAAAAACCCTAATTGGATTAGAATAAGCCTAGGGAGGACGAAAATAACCTAAATGTACAACCAATGAAACAAAATGACACAAAATCACATATTGGATGCACAAGATTGGTTAAAAACCCTAATTGGATTAGAATAAGCCTAGGGAGGACGAAAATGACCTAAATGTTCAACCAATGACACAAAATCACATATTGGATGCACAAGATTGGTTAAAAACCCTAATTGGATTAGAATAAGCCTAGGGAGGACGAAAATGACCTAAATGTTCAACCAATGACACAAAATCACATATTGGATGCACAAGATTGGTTAAAAACCCTAATTGGAATAGAATAAGTCTAGGGAGGACGAAAATGACCTAAATGTTCAACCAATGACACAAAATCACATATTGGATGCACAAGATTGGTTAAAAACCCTAATTGGATTAGAATAAGCCTAGGGAGGACGAAAATGACCTAAATGTGCAACGAATGACACAAAATCACATATTGGATGCACAAGATTGGTTAAAAACCCTTATTGGATTAGAATAAGCCTAGGGAGGACGAAAATGACCTAAATGTTCAACCAATAACACAAAATCACATATTGGATGCACAAGATTGGTTAAAAACCCTAATTGGATTAGAATAAGCCTAGGGAGGACGAAAATGACCTAAATGTGCAACCAATGACACAAAATCACATATTGGATGCACAAGATTGGTTAAAAACCCTAATAGGATTAGAATAAGTCTGGGGAGGACGAAAATGACCTAAATGTGCAACCAATGACAAAAAATTACATATTGGATGCACAAGATTGGTTAAAAACCCTAATTGGATTAGAATAAGCCTAGGGAGGACGAAAATGACCTAAATGTGCAACCAATGACACAAAATCACATATTGGATGCACAAGATTGGTTAAAAACCCTAATTAGATTAGAATAAGCCTAGGGAGGACCAAAATGACCTAAATGTTCAACCAATAACACAAAATGACACAAAATCACAAATTGGATGCACAAGATTGGTTAAAAACCCTAATTGGATTAGAATAAGCCTAGGGAGGACCAAAATGACCTAAATGTTCAACCAATGACACAAAGTCACATATTGGATGCACAAGATTGGTTAACAAACCTTAATTGGATTAGAATAAGCCTAGGGAGGACGAAAGTGACCTAAATGTGCAACCTATGACACAAAATCACATATTGGATGCACAAGATTGGTTAAAAACCCTAATTGGATTAGAATAAGCCTAGGGAGGACGAAAATGACCTAAATGTGCAACCAATGACACAAAATCACATATTGGATGCACAAGATTGGTTAAAAACCCTAATTGGATTAGAATAAGCCTAGGGAGAATGAAAGTGACCTAAATGTTCAACCAATAACACAAAATCACTTATTGGATGCACAAGATTGGTTAAAAACCCTAATTGGATTAGAATAATCCAAGGGAGGACACAAATGACCTAAATGTTCAACCAATAATACAAACGCATTTATTGGGTGCATAAGATTGGTTAAAATCCCTAATTGGATTAGAATAAGCCTAGGGAGGACGAAAATGACCTAACTATGCAACCAATAACACCAAATCACTTATTATATGCACAAGATTGGCTAAAAACCCTAATTGGATAAAAATAAGCCTAAGCAGAACGAAAATGACCTAAATGTGCAACCAATGACACAAAATCACATATTGGATGCACAAGATTGGTTAAAAACCCTATTTGGATTAGAATAAGCCTAGGGAGAACGAAAATAACCTAAATGTGCAACCAATGACACAAAATCACTTATTATATGCAGAAGATTGGTTAAAAACCCTAATTGGATAAAAATAAGCCTAGGGATGACGAAAATGACCTAAATGTTCAACCAATGACACTAAATCACTTATTGGATGCCCAAGATTGGTTAAAAACCCTAATTGGATTAGAATAAGCCTAGGGAGGACGAAAATGACCTAAATGTGCAACCAATGACACAAAATCACTTATTATATGCAGAAGATTGGTTAAAAACCCTAATTGGATAAAAATAAGCCTAGGGATGACGAAAATGACCTAAATGTTCAACCAATGACACAAAATCACTTATTGGATGCACAAGATTGGTTAAAAACCCTATTTGGATTAGAATAAGCCTAGGGAGAACGAAAATAACCTAAATGTGCAACCAATGACACAAAATCACTTATTATATACAGAAGATTGGTTAAAAACCCTAGTTGGATAAAAATAAGCCTAGGGATAACGAAAATGACCTAAATGTGCAACCAATGACACAAAATCACATATTGGGTGCACAAGATTCGTTAAAAAGCCTAATTGGATCAGAATAAGCCTAAGGAGGACGAAATTGAACCAAATATTCAACCAATGACACAAAATCACTTTTTGGATGCACACGATTGGTTAAAAACCCTAATTGGATTAGAATAAGTCTAGGGAGGACGAAAATGACCTAAATGTTCAACCAATGACACAAAATCACTTATTGGATGCACAAGATTGGTTAAAAACCCTAATTGGATTAGAATAAGCCTAGGGAGGACGAAAATGACCTAAATGTGCAACCAATGACACAAAATCACATATTGGATGCACAAGATTGGTTAAAAACCCTAATTGGATTAGAATAAGTCTAGGGAGGACGAAAATGACCTAAATGTTCAACCTATGACACAAAATCACTTATTGGATGCACATGATTGGTTAAAAACCCTAATTGGATTAGAATAAGCCTAGGGAGGACGAAAATGACCTAAATGTGCAACCAATGACACAAAATCACTTATTATATGCAGAAGATTGGTTAAAAACCCTAATTGGATAAAAATAAGCCTAGGGATGACGAAAATGACCTAAAAATTCAACCAATGACACAAAATCACTTATTGGATGCACAAGATCGGTTAAAAACCCTAATTGGATCAGAATAAGCCTAGGGAGGACAAAAATGAACCAAATATTTAACCAATGACAAAAAATCACTTTTTGGGTGCACACGATTGGTTAAAAACCCTATTTGGATTAGAATAAGCCTAGGGAGAACGAAAATAACCTAAATGTGCAACCAATGACACCAATTCACTTATTATATGCACAAGATTGGTTAAAAACCCTAATTGGATTAGAATAAGCATAGGGACTACAAAAATGACCTAAATGTGCAACCAATGACACAAAATCACATATTGGATGTACAAGATTGGTTAAAAACCCTAATTGGATTAGAATAAGCCTAGGGAGAACGAAAATGACCTAAATGTGCAACCAATGACACAAAATCGCTTATTATATGCACAAGATTGGTTAAAAACCCTAATTAGATTAGAGTAAGCCTAGGGAGGACCAAAATGACCTAAATGTGCAACCAATGACATAAAATCACTTATTATATGCACAAGATTGGTTAAAAACCCTAATTGGATTAGAATAAGACTAGGGAGGACAAAAATTACCAAAATGTGCAACCAATGAAACAAAATCACATATTGGATGCACAAGATTCGTTAAAAAGCCTAATTGGATCAGAATAAGCTAAGGGAGGACGAAAATGAACCAAATATTCAACCAAAGACACAAAATCACTTTTTGGATGCACACGATTGGTTAAAAACCCTATTTGGATTAGAATAAGCCTAGGGAGAACGAAAATAACCTAAATGTGCAACCAATGACACAAAATCACTTATTATATGCACAAGATTGGTTAAAAACCCTAATTGGATTATTATAAGCATAGGGACTACAAAAATGACCTAAATGTGCAACTAATGACACAAAATCACTTATTATATGCACAAGATTGGTTAAAAACCCTAATTGGATTAGAATAGGCGTAGGGAAGACGAAAAGGACTTAAATGTGCAACCAATGACACAAAATCACATATTGGATGCACAAGATTGGTTAAAAACCTTAATTGGATTAGAATAAGTCTAGGGAGGACGAAAATGACCTAAAAGTTCAACCAATGACACAAAATCACTTATTGCATGCACAAGATTGGTTAAAAACCCTAATTGGATTAGAATAAGCCTAGGGAGGACGAAAATGACCTAAATGTGCAACCAATGACACAAAATCACATATTGGATGCACAAGATTGGTTAAAAACCCTAATTGGATTAGAATAAGCCTAGGGAGAATGAAAGTGACCTAAATGTTCAACCAATAACACAAAATCAGTTATTGGATGCAAAAGATTGGTTAAAAACCCTAATTGGATTAGAATAATCCTAGGGAGGACACAAATGACCTAAATGTTCAACCAATGATACAAACGCATTTATTGGGTGTATAGGATTGGTTAAAATCCCTAATTGGATTAGAATAAGCCTAGGGAGGACGAAAATGACCTAAATGTGCAACCAATAACACAAAATCACTTATTATATGCACAAGATAGGTTAAAAACCCTAATTGGATTTGAATAAGCCTTGGGAGGACGAAAATGACCTAAACGTTCAACCAATGACACAAAATCATATATTGGATGCACAAGATTTGTTAAAAAGCCTAATTGGATCAGAATAAGCCTAGGGAGGACGAAAATGAACCGAATATTCAACCAATGACACAAAATCACTTTTTGGATGCACACGATAGGTTAAAAACCCAATTTTGATTAGAATAAGCCTAGGGAGAACGAAAATAACCTAAATGTGCAACCAATGACACAAAATCACTAATTATATGCACAAGATTGGTTAAAAACCCTAATTGGATTATTATAAGCATAAGGACTACAAAAATGACCTAAATGTGCAACCAATGACACAAAATCACATATTGGATGCACAAGATTGGTTAAAAACCCTAATTGGATTAGAATAAGCCTAGGGAGAACGAAAATGACCTAAATGTGCAACCAATGACACAAAATCACTTATTATATGCACAAGATTGGTTAAAAACCCTAATTAGATTAGAGTAAGCCTAGGGAGGACCAAAATGACTGACATAAAATCACTTATTATATGCACAAGATTGGTTAAAAACCCTAATTGGATTAGAATAAGACTAGGGAGGACAAAAATGACCAAAATGTGCAACCAATGAAACAAAATCACATATTGGATGCACAAGATTCGTTAAAAAGCGTAATTGGATCAGAATAAGCCTAGGGAGGACGAAAATGAACCAAATATTTAACCAATGACAAAAAATCACTTTTTGGGTGCAAACGATTGGTTAAAAACCCTATTTGGATTAGAATAAGCCTAGGGAGAACGAAGATAACCTAAATTTGCAACCAATGACACCAATTCACTTATTATATGCACAAGATTGGTTAAAAACCCTAATTGGATTAGAATAAGCATAGGGACTACAAAAATGACCTAAATGTGCAACCAATGACACAAAATCACATATTGGATGCACAAGATTGGTTAAAAACCCTTATTAGATTAGAATAAGCCTAGGGAGGACGAAAATGACCTAAATGTGCAACCAATGACACAAAATCACATATTGGATGCACAAGATTGGTTAAAAACCCTAATTGGATTAGAATAAGTCTAGGGAGGACGAAAATGACCTAAATGTTCAACCTATGACACAAAATCACTTATTGGATGCACATGATTGGTTAAAAACCCTAATTGGATTAGAATAAGCCTAGGGAGGACGAAAATGACCTAAATGTGCAACCAATGACACAAAATCACTTATTATATGCAGAAGATTGGTTAAAAACCCTAATTGGATAAAAATAAGCCTAGGGATGACGAAAATGACCTAAAAATTCAACCAATGACACAAAATCACTTATTGGATGCACAAGATCGGTTAAAAACCCTAATTGGATCAGAATAAGCCTAGGGAGGACAAAAATGAACCAAATATTTAACCAATGACAAAAAATCACTTTTTGGGTGCACACGATTGGTTAAAAACCCTATTTGGATTAGAATAAGCCTAGGGAGAACGAAAATAACCTAAATGTGCAACCAATGACACCAATTCACTTATTATATGCACAAGATTGGTTAAAAACCCTAATTGGATTAGAATAAGCATAGGGACTACAAAAATGACCTAAATGTGCAACCAATGACACAAAATCACATATTGGATGTACAAGATTGGTTAAAAACCCTAATTGGATTAGAATAAGCCTAGGGAGAACGAAAATGACCTAAATGTGCAACCAATGACACAAAATCGCTTATTATATGCACAAGATTGGTTAAAAACCCTAATTAGATTAGAGTAAGCCTAGGGAGGACCAAAATGACCTAAATGTGCAACCAATGACACAAAATCACATATTGGATGCACAAGATTCGTTAAAAAGCCTAATTGTATCAGAATAAGCTTAGGGAGGACGAAAATGAACCAAATATTCAACCAAAGACACAAAATCACTTTTTGGATGCACACGATTGGTTAAAAACCCTATTTGGATTAGAATAAGCCTAGGGAGAACGAAAATAACCTAAATGTGCAACCAATGACACAAAATCACTTATTATATGCACAAGATTGGTTAAAAACCCTAATTGGATTATTATAAGCATAGGGACTACAAAAATGACCTAAATGTGCAACTAATGACACAAAATCACTTATTATATGCACAAGATTGGTTAAAAACCCTAATTGGATTAGAATAGGCGTAGGGAGGACGAAAAGGACTTAAATGTGCAACCAATGACACAAAATCACATATTGGATGCACAAGATTGGTGAAAAACCTTAATTGGATTAGAATAAGCCTAGGGAGAATGAAAGTGACCTAAATGTTCAACCAATAACACAAAATCAGTTATTGGATGCAAAAGATTGGTTAAAAACCCTAATTGGATTAGAATAATCCTAGGGAGGACACAAATGACCTAAATGTTCAACCAATGATACAAACGCATTTATTGGGTGTATAGGATTGGTTAAAATCCCTAATTGGATTAGAATAAGCCTAGGGAGGACGAAAATGACCTAAATGTGCAACCAATAACACAAAATCACTTATTATATGCACAAGATAGGTTAAAAACCCTAATTGGATTTGAATAAGCCTTGGGAGGACGAAAATGACCTAAACGTTCAACCAATGACACAAAATCACTTATTGGATGCACAAGATTGGTTAATAACCCTAATTGGATTAGAATAAGCCTAGGGAGAACGAAAACGACCTAAATGTTCAACCGATGACAAAAAATTACTTATTGGATGCAGGAGATTGGTTAAAAACCCTAATTGCATTAAAATAAACCTAGGGAGGACGAAAAATGACCTAAATGTCCAACCAACGACACAAAATCACTTATTATATGCACAAGACTGGTTAAGAACCCTAATTGGATTTGAATAAGTCTGGGGAGGACGAAAATGACCTAAATGTTCAACCAATGACACAAAATCATTTATTGGATGCACACGATTGGTTAAAAACCCTATTTGGATTAGAATAAGCCTAGGGAGAACGAAAATGACCTAAATGTGCAACCAATGACACAAAATCACTTATTGGATGCACAAGATTGGTTAAAAACCCTAATTGGATTAGAATAAGCCTAGGGAGGACGAAAATGACCTAAATGTGCAACCAATGACACAAAATCACATATTGGATGCACAAGATTGGTTAAAAACCCTAATTGGATTAGAATAAGCCTAGGGAGAATGAAAGTGACCTAAATGTTCAACCAATAACACAAAATCACTTATTGGATGCACAAGATTGGTTAAAAACCCTAATTGGATTAGAATAATCCTAGGGAGGACACAAATGACCTAAATGCTCAACCAATGATACAAACGCATTTATTGGGTGCATAAGATTGGTTAAAATCCCTAATTGGATTTGAATAAGCCTAGGGAGGACGAAAATGACCTAAATATGCAACCAATGACACAAAATCACTTATTATATGCACAAGATTGGTTAAAAACCCTAATTGGATTTGAATAAGCCTAGGGAGGACGAAAATGACCTAAATGTTCAACCAATGACACAAAATCACTTATTGGATGCACAAGATTGGTTAATAACCCTAATTGGATTAGAATAAGCCTAGGGAGAACGAAAACGACCTAAATGTTCAACCGATGATAAAAAATTACTTATTGGATGCAGAAGATTGGTTAAAAACCCTAATTGCATTAAAATAATCCTAGGGAGGACGAAAAATGACCTAAATGTGCAACCAACGAGACAAAATCACTTATTATATGCACAAGATTGGTTAGGAACCCTAATTGGATTTGAATAAGTCTGGGGAGGACGAAAATGACCTAAATGTTCAACCAATGACACAAAATCACTTAATGGATGCACACGATTGGTTAAAAACCCTATTTGGATTAGAATTAGCCTAGGGAGAACGAAAATGACATAATGTGCAACCAATGACACAAAATCACTTATTATATGCACAAGATTGGTTAAAAACCCTAATTGGATTAGAATAAGCCATGGGACGACGAAAATGACCTAAATGTGCAACCAATGACACAAAATCACATATTGGATGCACAAGATTGGTAAAAAACCCTAATTGGATAAAAATATGCCTAGGGATGACGAAAATGACCTAAATGTTCATCCAATGACACAAAATCATTAATTGGATGCACAAGATTGGTTAAAACCCCTAATTAGATTAGAATAAGCCTAGGGAGGACCAAAATGACCTAAATGTGCAACCAATGACATAAAATCACTTATTATATGCACAAGATTGGTTAAAAACCCAAATTGGACTAGAATTAGACTAGGGAGGACGAAAATGACCAAAATGTGCAACCAATGACACCAAATCACATATTGGATGCACAAGATTCGTTAAAAAGCCTAATTTGATCAGAATAAGCCTAGGCAGCACGAAAATGAACCAAACATTCAACCAATGACACAAAATCACTTTTTGGATGCACACGATTGGTTAAAAACCCTATTTGGATTAGAATAAGCCTAGGGAGAACGAAAATAACCTAAATGTGCAACCAATGACACAAAATCACTTATTATATGCACAAGATTGGTTAAAAACCCTAATTGGTTTAGAATAAGCCTAGGGAGAACGAAAACGACCTAAATTTGCAACCAATGACACAAAATCACTTATTATATGCACAAGATTGGTTAAAAACCCTAATTGGATTAGAATAAGACTAGGGCGGACGAAAATGACAAAAATGTGCAACCAATGACACAAAATCACATATTGGATGCACAAGATTCGTTAAAAAGCCTAATTGGATCAGAATAAGACTAGGGAGGACGAAAATGAACCAAATATTCAACCAATGACACAAAATCACCTTTTGGATGCACACGATTGGTTAAAAACCCTATTTGGATTAGAATAAGCCTAGGAAGAACAAAAATAACCTAAATGTGAATCCAATGACACAAAATCACTTTTTATATGCACAAAATTGGTTAAAAACCCTAATTGGATTAGAATAAGCATAGGGACTTCAAAAATGACCTAAATGTGCAACCAATGACACAAAATCACATATTGGATGCACAAGATTGGTTAAAAACCCTTATTGGATTAGAATAAGCCTAGGGAGGACGAAAATGACCTAAATGTGCAACCAATGACACAAAATCACATATTGGATGCACAAGATTGGTTAAAAACCCTAACTGGATTACAATAAGCCTAGCGAGGACGAAAATGACCTAATTGGATCACCAATGACACAAAATGTCACAAAATCACATATTGGATGCATAAGATAGGTCAAAAACCCTAGTTGGATTAGAATAAGCCTAGCGACGACGAAAATGACCTAATTGGATTACCAATGACACAAAATCACTTATTATATGCACAAGATTGGTTAAAAACCCTAATTGGATTAGAATAAGCCTAGGGAGGACGAAAATGACCTAAATGTGCAACCAATGACACAAAATCACATATTGGATGCACAAGATTGGTTAAAAACCCTAATTGGATTAGAATAAGCCTAGGGAGGACGAAAATGACGTCAATGTGCAACCAATGACACAAAATCACATATTGGATGCATAAGATTGGTTAAAAACCCTAATTAGATTAGAATAAGCCTAGGGAGGACGAAAATGGCCTAAATGTTCAACCAATAACACAAAATGACACAAAATCACATATTGGATGCATAAGATTGGTTAAAAATTCTACTTGGATTAGCATAAGCCTAGCGAGGACGAAAATGACCTAATTGGATTACCAATGACATAAAATCACTTATTATATGCACAAGATTGGTTAAAAACCCTAATTGGATTAGAATAAGCCTAGGGAGGACGAAAATGACCTAAATGTGCAACCAATGACACAAAATCACATATTGGATGCACAAGATTGGTTAAAAACCCTAATTGGATTAGAATAAGCCTAGGGAGGACGAAAATGACATAAATGTTCAACCAATAACACAAAATGACACAAAATCACATATTGGATGCATAAGATTGGTTAAAAATTCTAATTGGATTAGAATAAGCCTAGCGAGGACGAAAATGACCTAATTGGATTACCAATGACATAAAATCACTTATTATATGCACAAGATTGGTTAAAAACCCTAATTGGATTAGAATAAGCCTAGGGAGGATGAAAATGACTTAAATGTGCAACCAATGACACAAAATCACATATTGGATGCCCAAGATTGGTTAAAAACCCTAATTGGATTAGAATAAGCCTAGGGAGGACGAAAATGACCTAAATGTGCAACCAATGACACAAAATCACATATTGGATGCACAAGATTGGTTAAAAACCCTAATTGGATTAGAATAAGCATAGGGACGACCAAAATGACCTAAATGTTCAACCAATGACACAAAATCACATATTGGATGCACAAGATTGGTTAAAAACCCTAATTGGATTAGAATAAGTTTAGCGAGGACGAAAATGACCTAATTGGATTAGAAATGACACAAAATCACATATTGGATGCACAAGATAGGTTAAAAACCCTAATTGGATTAGAATAAGCCTAGGGAGGACGAAAATGACCTAAATGTGCAACCAATGACACAAAATCACATATTGGATGCACAAGATTGGTTAAAAACCCTAATTGGATTAGAATAAGTCTAGGGAGGACGAAAATGACCTAAATAATCAACCAATGACACAAAATCACTTATTGGATGCACAAGATTGGTTAAAAACCCTAATTGGATTAGAATAAGCCTAGGGAGGACGAAAATGACCTAAATGTGCAACCAATGACACAAAATCACATATTGGATGCACAAGATTGGTTAAAAACCCTAATTGGATTAGAATAAGTCTAGGGAGGACGACAATGACCTAAATGTTCAACCAATGACACAAAATCACTTATTGGATGCAAAAGATTGGTTAAAAACCCTAATTGTGTTAGAATAAGCCTAGGGAGGACGAAAATGACCTAAATGTGCAACCAATGACACAAAATCACATATTGGATGCACAAGATTGGTTAAAAACCCTAATTGGATTAGAATAAGCCTAGGGAGAATGAAAGTGACCTAAATGTTCAACCAATAACACAAAATCACTTATTGGATGCACAAGATTGGTTAAAAACCCTAATTGGATTAGAATAATCCTAGGGAGGACACAAATGACCTAAATGTTCAACCAATAATACAAACGCATTTATTGGGTGCATAAGATTGGTTAAAATCCCTAATTGGATTAGAATAATCCTAGGGAGGACGAAAATGACCTAACTATGCAACCAATAACACCAAATCACTTATTATATGCACAAGATTGGCTAAAAACCCTAATTGGATAAAAATAAGCCTAGGGAGAACGAAAATGACCTAAATGTGCAACCAATGACACAAAATCACTTATTATATGCAGAAGATTGGTTAAAAACCCTAATTGGATAAAAATAAGCCTAGGGATGACGAAAATGACCTAAATGTTCAACCAATGACACAAAATCACTTATTGGATGCACAAGATTGGTTAAAAACCCTAATTAGATTAGAATAAGCCTAGGGAGGACCACAATGACCTAAATGTGCAACCAATGACATAAAATCACTTATTATATGCAGAAGATTGGTTAAAAACCCTAATTGGATTAGAATAAGACTAGGGAGGACGAAAATGACCAAAATGTGCAACCAATGACACAAAATCACATATTGGATGCACAAGATTCGTTAAAAAGCCTAATTGGATCAGAATAAGCCTAGGGAGGACGAAAATGAACCAAATATTCAACCAATGACACAAAATCACTTTTTGGATGCACACGATTGGTTAAAAACCCTATTTGGATTAGAATAAGCCTAGGGAGAACGAATATAACCTAAATGTGCAACCAATGACACAAAATCACTTATTATATGCACAAGATTGGTTAAAATCCCTAATTGGATTAGAATAAGCATAGGGACTACAAAAGTGACCTAATGTGCAACCAATGAACAAAATCACTTATTATATGCACAAGATTGGTTAAAAACCCTAATTGGATTAGAATAAGCATAAGGACTACAAAAATGACCTAAATGTGCAACCAATGACACAAAATCACTTATTATATGCACAAAATTGGTTAAAAACCCTAATTGGATTAGAATAGGCCTAGGGAGGACGAAAAGGATCTAATTGTGCAACCAATGACAAAAAATCACATATTGGATGCACAAGATTAGTTAAAAACCCTAATTGGATTAGAATAAGTGTAGGGAGGACGAAAATGACCTAAATGTTCAACCAATGACACAAAATCACTTATTGGATGCACAAGATTGGTTAAAAACCATAATTGGATTAGAATAAGCCTAGGGAGGAGGAAAATGACCTAAATGTGCAACCAATGACACAAAATCACATATTGGATGCACAAGATTGGTTAAAAACCCTAATTGGATTAGAATAAGCCTAGGGAGAATGAAAGTGACCTAAATGTTCAACCAATAACACAAAATCACTTATTGGATGCACAAGATTGGTTAAAAACCCTAATTGGATTAGAATAATCCTAGGGAGGACACAAATGACCTAAATGTTCAACCAATAATACAAACGCATTTATTGGGTGCATAAGATTGGTTAAAATCCCTAATTGGATTAGAATAAGCCTAGGGAGGACGAAAATGACCTAAATGTGCAACCAATGACACAAAATCACATATTGGATGCACAAGATTGGTTAAAAACCCTAATTGGATTAGAATAAGTCTAGGGAGGACGAAAATGACCTAAATGTTCAACCAATGACACAAAATCACTTATTGGATGCACAAGATTGGTTAAAAACCCTAATTAGATTAGAATAAGCCTAGGGAGGACCAAAATGACCTAAATGTTCAACCAATGACATAAAATCACTTATTGGATGCACAAGATTGGTTAAAAACCCTAATTAGATTAGAATAAGCCTAGGGAGGACCAAAATGACCTAAATGTGCAACCAATGACATAAAATCACTTATTATATGCACAAGATTGGTTAAAAACCCTAATTGGATTAGAATAAGACTAGGGAGGACGAAAATGACCAAAATGTGCAACCAATGACACAAAATCATATATTGGATGCACAAGATTCGTTAAAAAGCCTAATTGGATCAGAATAAGCCTAGGCAGCACGAAAATGAACCAAACATTCAACCAATGACACAAAATCACTTTTTGGATGCACACGATTGGTTAAAAACCCTATTTGGATTAGAATAAGCCTAGGGAGAACGAAAATAACCTAAATGTGCAACCAATGACACAAAATCACTTATTATATGCACAAGATTGGTTAAAAACTCTAATTGGATTAGAATAAGCATAGGGACTACAAAAATGACCTAAATGTGCAACCAATGACACAAAATCACATATTGGATGCACAAGATTGGTTAAAAACCCTTATTGGATTAGAATAAGCCTAGGGATGACGAAAATGACCTAAATGTGCAACCAATGACACAAAATCACATATTGGATGCACAAGATTGGTTAAAAACCCTAATTGGATTAGAATAAGTCTAGGGAGGACGAAAATGACCTAAATGTGCAACCAATGACACAAAATCACATATTGGATGCAAAAGATTGGTTAAAAACCCTAATTGGATAAAAATAAGCCTAGGGATGACGGAAATGACCTAAATGTTCAACCAATGACACAAAAACACTTATTGGATGCACAAGATTGGTTAAAAACCCTAATTGGATTAGAATAAGCCTAGGGAGGACGAAAATGACCTAAATGTGCAACCAATGACACAAAATCACTTATTATATGCAGAAGATTGGTTAAAAACCCTAATTGGATAAAAATAAACCTAGGGATAACGAAAATGACCTAAATGTTCAACCAATGACACAAAATCACTTATTGGATGCACAAGATTGGTTAAAAACCCTAATTAGATTAGAATAAGCCTAGGGAGGACCAAAATGACCTAAATGTTCAACCAATGACATAAAATCACTTATTGGATGCACAAGATTGGTTAAAAACCCTAATTAGATTAGAATAAGCCTAGGGAGGACCAAAATGACCTAAATGTGCAACCAATGACATAAAATCACTTATTATATGCACAAGATTGGTTAAAAACCCTAATTGGATTAGAATAAGACTAGGGAGGACGAAAATGACCAAAATGTGCAACCAATGACACAAAATCATATATTGGATGCACAAGATTCGTTAAAAAGCCTAATTGGATCAGAATAAGCCTAGGCAGCACGAAAATGAACCAAACATTCAACCAATGACACAAAATCACTTTTTGGATGCACACGATTGGTTAAAAACCCTATTTGGATTAGAATAAGCCTAGGGAGAACGAAAATAACCTAAATGTGCAACCAATGACACAAAATCACTTATTATATGCACAAGACTGGTTAAAAACCGTAATTGAATTATTATAAGCATAGGGACTACAAAAATGACCTAAATGTGTAACGAATGACACAAAATCACTTATTATATGCACAAGATTGGTTAAAAACCCTAATTGGATTAGAATAGGCCTAGGGAGGACGAAAAGGACCTAAATGTGCAACCAATGACACAAAATCACATATTGGATGCACAAGATTCGTTAAAAACCTTAATTGGATTAGAATAAGTCTAGGGAGGACGAAAATGACCTAAATGTTCAACCAATGACACAAAATCACTTATTGGATGCACAAGATTGGTTAAAAACCCTAATTGGATTAGAATAAGCCTAGGGAGGACGCAAATGACCAAAATGTGCAACCAATGACAGAAAATCACATATTGGATGCACAAGATTCGTTAAAAAGCCTAATTAGATCAGAATAAGCCTAGGGAGGACGAAAATGAACCAAATATTCAACCAATGACACAAAATCACTTTTTGGATGCACATGATTGGTTAAAAACCCTATTTTGATTAGAATAAGCCTAGGGAGAACGAATATGACCTAAATGTTCAACCAATGACAAAATATCACATATTGGATGCACAAGATTGGTTAAAAACCCTAATTGGATTAGAATAAGCCTAGGGAGGACGAAAATGACCTAAATGTTCAACCATTGACACAAAATGACACAAAATCACATATTGGATGCATATGATTGGTTAAAAACCCTAATTAGATTAGAATAAGACTAGGGAGAATGAAAGTGACCTAAATGTTCAACCAATAAAAAAAAATCACTTATTGGATGCACAAGATTGGTTAAAAACCGTAATTGGATTAGAATAATCCTAGGGAGGACACAAATGATCTAAATGTTCAACCAATGATACAAACGCATTTATTGGGTGCATAAGATTGGTTAAAATCCCTAATTGGATTAGAATAAGCCTAGGGAGGACGAAAATGACCTAAACGTTCAACCAATGACACAAAATCACTTATTGGATGCACAAGATTGGTTAATAACCCTAATTGGATTAGAATAAGCCTAGGGAGAACGAAAACGACCTAAATGTTCAACTGATGACACAAAATCACTTATTATATGCAGAAGATTGGTTAAAAACCCTAATTGGATAAAAATAAGCCTAGGGATGACGAAAATGACCTAAATGTTCAACCAATGACACAAAATCACTTATTGGATGCACAAGATTCATTAAAAACCCTAAATAGATTAGAATAAGCCCAGGGAGGACCAAAATGACCTAAATGTGCAACCAATGATATAAAATCACTTATTATATGCACAAGATTGGTTAAAAACCCTAATTGGATTAGAATAAGATTAGGGAGGACGAAAATGACCAAAATGTGCAACCAATGACAGAAATTCACATATTGGATGCACAAGATTCGTTAAAAAGCCTAATTGGATCAGAATAAGCCTAGGGAGGACGAAAATGAACAAAATATTCAACCAATGACACAAAATCACTTTTTGGATGCACACGATTGGTTAAAAACCCTATTTGGATTAGAATAAGTCTAGGGAGAACGAATATAACCTAAATGTGCAACCAATGACACAAAATCACTTGTTATATGCACAAGATTGGTTAAAATCCCTAATTGGATTAGAATAAGGATAGGGACTACAAAAATGACCTAAATGTTCAACCAATGACACAAAATCACTTATTATATGCACAAGATTGGTTAAAAATCCTAATTGGATTAGAATAAGCATAGGGACTACAAAAATGACCTAAATGTGCAAACAATGACACAAAATCACTTATTATATGCACCAGATTGGTTAAAAACCCTAATTGGATTAGAATAGGCCTAGGTAGGACGAAAAGGACCTAAATGTGCAACCAATGACACAAAATCACATATTGGATTCACAAGATTGGTTAAAAACCCTAATTGCATTAGAATAAGTCTAAGGAGGACGAAAATGACCTAAATGTTCAACCAATGACACAAAATCACTTATTGGATGCACAAGATTGGTTAAAAACCCTAATTGGATTAGAATAAGCCGAGGGAGGAGGAAAATGACCTAAATGTGCAACCAATGACACAAAATCACATATTGGATGCACAAGATTGGTTAAAAACCCTAATTGCATTAGAATAAGCATAGGGAGAATGAAAGTGACCTAAATGTTCAACCAATAACACAAAATCACTTATTGGATGCACAAGATTGGTTAAAAACGGTAATTGGATTAGAATAATCCTAGGGAGGACACAAATGACCTAAATGTTCAACCAATGATACAAACGCATTTATTGGGTGCATAAGATTGGTTAAAATCCCTAATTGGATTAGAATAAGCCTAGGGAAGACGAAAATGACCTAAATGTGACCCCAATGACACAAAATCACTTATTATATGCACAAGATTGGTTAAAAACCGTAATTGGATTTGAATAAGCTTAGGGAGGACGAAAATGACCTAAGCGTTCAACCAATGACACAAAATCACTTATTGGATGCACAAGATTGGTTAATAACCCTAATTGGATTAGAATAAGCCTAGGGAGAACGAAAATAACCTAAATGTGCAACCCATGACACAAAATCACTTATTATATGCAGAAGATTGGTTAAAAACCCTAATTGGATAAAAATAAGCCTAGGGATGACGAAAATGACCTAAATGTTCAACCAATGACAGAAAATCACTTATTGGATGCACAAGATTGGTTAAAAACCCTAATTAGATAAGAATAAGCCTAGGGAGGACCAAAATGACCTAAATGTGCAACCAATGATATAAAATCACTTATTATATGCACAAGATTGGTTAAAAACCCTAATTGGATTAGAATAAGACTAGGGAGGACGAAAATGACCAAAATGTGCAACCAATGACAGAAAATCACATATTGGATGCACAAGATTGGTTAAAAACCCTAATTGGATTAGAATAAGCCTAGGGAGGACGAAAATGACCTAAATGTTCAACCAATGACACTAAATGACACACAATCACATATTGGATGCATATGATTGGTTAAAAACCCTAATTAGATTAGAATAAGGCTAGGGAGAATGAAAGTGACCTAAATGTTCAACCAATAACACAAAATCACTTATTGGATGCACAAGATTGGTTAAAAACCGTAATTGGATTAGAATAATCCTAGGGAGGACACAAATGACCAAAATGTTCAACCAATGATATAAACGCATTTATTGGGTGCATAAGATTGGTTAAAATCCCTAATTGGATTAGAATAAGCCTAGGGAGGACGAAAATGACCTAAATGTGCAACCAATGACACAAAATCACTTATTATATGCAGAAGATTGGTTAAAAACCCTAAT
>JBBPBQ010000003.1:22356116-22397245 GCA_037974755.1 Cicer yamashitae
CTAATTGGATAAAAATAAGCCTAGGGATGACGAAAATGACCTAAATGTTCAACCAATGACACAAAATCACTTATTGGATGCACAAGATTGGTTAAAAACCCTAATTATATTAGAATAAGCCTAGGGAGGACCAAAATGACCTAAATGTGCAACCAATGATATAAAATCACTTATTATATGCACAAGATTGGTTAAAAACCCTAACTGGATTAGAATAAGACTAGGGAGGACGAAAATGACCAAAATGTGCAACCAATGACAGAAAATCACATATTGGATGCACAAGATTGGTTAAAAACCCTAATTGGATTAGAATAAGCCTAGGGAGGACGAAAATGACCTAAATGTTCAACCAATGACACAAAATGACACAAAATCACATATTGGATGCATATGATTGGTTAAAAACCCTAATTAGATTAGAATAAGGCTAGGGAGAATGAAAGTGACCTAAATGTTCAACCAATAACACAAAATCACTTATTGGATGCACAAGATTGGTTAAAAACCGTAATTGGATTAGAATAATCCTAGGGAGGACACAAATGACCAAAATGTTCAACCAATGATACAAACGCATTTATTGGGTGCATAAGATTGGTTAAAATCCCTAATTGGATTAGAATAAGCCTAGGGAGGACGAAAATGACCTAAATGTGCAACCAATGACACAAAATCACTTATTATATGCAGAAGATTGGTTAAAAACCCTAATTGGATTTGAATAAGCCTAGGGAGGAAGAAAATGACCTAAACGTTCAACCAATGACACAAAATCACTTATTGGATGCACAAGATTGGTTAATAACCCTAATTGGATTATAATGAGCCTAGGGAGAACGAAAACGACCTGAATGTTCAACTGATGACACAAAATCACTTATTATATGCAGAAGATTGGTTAAAAACCCTAATTGGATAAAAATAAGCCTAGGGATGACGAAAATGACCTAAATGTTCAACCAATGACTCAAAATCACTTATTGTATGCACAAGATTGATTAAAAACCCTAATTAGATTAGAATAAGCCAAGGGAGGACCAAAATGACCTAAATGTGCAACCAATGACAGAAAATCACATATTGGATGCACAAGATTCGTTAAAAAGCCTAATTGGATCAGAATAAGCCTAGGGAGGACGAAAATGAACCAAATATTCAACCAATGACACAAAATCACTCTTTGGATGCACACGATTGGTTAAAAACCCTATTTGGATTATTATAAGCCTAGGGAGAACGAATATAACCTAAATGTGCAACCAATGACACAAAATCACTTATTATATGCACAAGATTGGTTAAAAACCCTAATTGGATTAGAATAGGCCTAGGGAGGATGAAAAGGACCTAAATGTGCAACCAATGACACAAAATCACATATTGGATGCACAAGATTGGTTAAAAACCATAATTGGATTAGAATAAGTCTAGGGAGGACGAAAATGACCTAAATGTTCAACCAATGACACAAAATCACTTATTGGATGCACAAGATTGGTTAAAAACCCTAATTGGATTAGAATAAGCCTAGGGAGGAGGAAAATGACCTAAATGTGCAACCAATGACACAAAATCACATATTGCACGCACAAGATTGGTTAAAAACCCTAATTGGATTAGAATAAGCCTAGGGAGAATGAAAGTGAGCTAAATGTTCAACCAATAACACAAAATCACTTATTGGATGCACAAGATTGATTAAAAACCCTAATTGGTTTAGAATAATCCTAGGGACGACACAAATGACCTAAATGTTCAACCAATGATACAAACGCATTTATTGGGTGCATAAGATTGGTTAAAATCCCTAATTGGATTAGAATAAGCCCAGGGAGGACGAAAATGACCTAAATGTTCAACCAATGACACAAAATCACTTATTGGATGCACAAGATTGGTTAAAAACCCTAATTGGATTAGAATAAGCCTAGGGAGGACGAAAATGACCTAAATGTGCAACCAATGACACAAAATCACATATTGGATGCACAAGATTGGTTAAAAACCCTAGTTGGATTAGAATAAGCCTAGGGAGAATGAAAGTGACCTAAATGTTTAACCAATAACACAAAACCACTTATTGGATGCACAAGATTGGTTAAAAACCGTAATTGGATTAGAATAATCCTAGGGAGGACACAAATGACCTAAATGTTCAACCAATGATACAAACGCATTTATTGGGTGCATAAGATTGGTTAAAATCCCTAATTGCATTAGAATAAGCCTAGGGAGGACGAAAATGACCTAAATGTGCAACCAATGACACAAAATCACTTATTATATGCACAAGATTGGTTAAAAACCGTAATTGGATTTGAATAAGCCTAGGGAGGACGAAAATGACCTAAACGTTCAACCAATGACATAAAATAACTTATTGGATGCACAAGATTGATTAATAACCCTAATTGGATTAGAATAAGCTTAGGGAGAACGAAAACGACCTAAATGTTCAACCGATGACATAAAATCACTTATTATATGCAGAAGATTGGTTCAAAACCCTAATTGCATTAAAATAAGCCTAGGGAGGACGAAAAATGACCTAAATGTGCAACCAACGACACAAAATCACTTATTATATGCACAAGATTGGCTAAAAACGCTAATTGGATTTGAATAAGCCTTGGGAGGACGAAAATGACCTAAACGTTCAACCAATGACACAAAATCACTTATTGGATGCACAAGATTGGTTAATAACCCTAATTGGATTAGAATAAACCTAGGGAGAACGAAAACGACCTAAATGTTCAACCGATGACAAAAAATTACTTATTGGATGCAGAAGATTGGTTAAAAACCCTAATTGCATTAAAATAAGCCTAGGGAGGACGAAAAATGACCTAAATGTGCAACCAACGACACAAAATCACTTATTATATGCACGACATTGGTTAAGAACCCTAATTGGATTTGAATAAGCTTGGGGAGGACGAAAATGACCTAAATGTTCAACCAATGACACAAAATCACTTATTGGATGCACACGATTGGTTAAAAACCCTATTTGGATTAGAATAAGCCTAGGGAGAAGGAAAATGACCTAAATGTGCAACCAATGACACAAAATCACTTATTATATGCACAAGATTGGTTAAAAACCCTAATTGGATTAGAATAAGCCTAGGGACGACGAAAATGACCTAAATGTGCAACCAATGACACAAAATCACATATTGGATGCACAAGATTGGTTAAAAACACTAATTGGATAAAAATAAGCCTAGGGATGACGAAAATGACCAAAATGTTCAATCAAGGACACAAAATCACTTATTGGATGCACAAGATTGGTTAAAAACCCTAATTAGATTAGAATAAGCGTAGGGAGGACCAAAATGACCTAAATGTGCAACCAATGACATAAAATCACTTATTATATGCACAAGATTGGTTAAAAACCCTTATTGGATTCGAATAAGCCTAGGGAGGACGAAAATGACCTAAATGTGCAACCAATGACACAAAATCACATATTGGGTGCACAAGATTGGTTAAAAAGCCTAATTGGATCAGATTAAGCCTAGGGAGGACGAAATTGAACCAAATATTCAACCAATGACACAAAATCACTTTTTGGATGCACACGATTGGTTAAAAACCCTATTTGGATTAGAATAAGCCTAGGGAGAACGAAAATAACCTAAATGTGCAACCAATGACACAAAATCACTTTTTGGATGCACACGATTGGTTAAAAACCCTATTTGAATTAGAATAAGCCTAGGGAGAACGAAAATAACCTAAATGTGCCACCAATGACACAAAATCACTTTTTATATGCACAAGATTGGTTAAAAACCCTAATTGGATTAGAATTAGCATAGGGACTACAAAAATGACCTAAATGTGGAACCAATGACACAAAATCACATATTGGATGCACAAGATTGGTTAAAAACCCTTATTGGATTCGAATAAGCCTAGGGAGGACGAAAATGACCTAAATGTGCAACCAATGACACAAAATCACATATTGGATGCACAAGATTGGTTAAAAACCCTAATTGGATTAGAATAAGTCTAGGGAGGATGAAAATGACCTAAATGTTCAACCAATGACACAAAATCACTTATTGGATGCACAAGATTGGTTAAAAACCCTAATTGGATTAGAATAAGCCTAGGGAGGACGAAAATGACCTAAATGTGCAACCAATGACACAAAATCACTTATTATATGCACAAGATTGGCTAAAAACCCTAATTGGATTTGAATAAGCCTTGCGAGGACGAAAATGACCTAAACGTTCAACCAATGACACAAAATCACTTATTGGATGCACAAGATTGGTTAATAACCCTAATTGGATTAGAATAAGCCTAGGGAGAACGAAAACGACCTAATGTTCAACCGATGACAAAAAATTACTTATTGGATGCAGAAGATTGGTTAAAAACCCTAATTGCATTAAAATAAGCCTATGGAGGACGAAAAATGACCTAAATCTGCAACCAACGACACAAAATCACTTATTATATGCACAAGATTGGTTAAAAACCGTAATTGGATTTGAATAAGCCTAGGGAGGACGAAAATGACCTAAACGTTCAACCAATGACATAAAATAACTTATTGGATGCACAAGATTGATTAATAACCCTAATTGGATTAGAATAAGCTTAGGGAGAACGAAAACGACCTAAATGTTCAACCGATGACATAAAATCACTTATTATATGCAGAAGATTGGTTCAAAACCCTAATTGCATTAAAATAAGCCTAGGGAGGACGAAAAATGACCTAAATGTTCAACCAATGACACAAAATCACTTATTATATGCAGAAGATTGGTTAAAAACCCTAATTGGATTAGAATAAGCCTAGGGACGACGAAAATGACCTAAATGTGCAACCAATGACACAAAATCACATATTGGATGCACAAGATTGGTTAAAAACACTAATTGGATAAAAATAATCCTAGGGATGACGAAAATGACCTAAATGTTCAACCAAGGACAAAAAATCACTTTTTGGATGCACACGATTGGTTAAAAACCCTATTTGGATTAGAATAAGCCTAGGGAGGACCAAAATGACCTAAATTGCAACCAATGACATAAAATCACTTATTATATCCACAAGATTGGTTAAAAACCCTAATTGGATTAGAATAAGACTAGGGAGGACGAAAATGAACTAAATCTGCAACCAATGACACAAAATCACATATATGGGTGCACAAGATTCGTTAAAAAGCCTAATTGGATCAAAATAAGCCTAGGGAGGACGAAATTGAACCAAATATTCAACCAACGACACCAAATCACTTTTTGGATGCACACGATTGGTTAAAAACCCTATTTGGATTAGAATAAGCCTAGGGAGAACGAAAATAACCTAAATGTGCAACCAATGACACAAAATCACTTTTTGGATGCACACGATTGGTTAAAAACCCTATTTGGATTAGAATAAGCCTAGGGAGAACGAAAATAACCTAAATGTGCCACCAATGACACAAAATCACTTTTTATATGCACAAGATTGGTTAAAAACCCTAATTGGATTAGAATTAGCATAGGGACTACAAAAATGACCTAAATGTGGAACCAATGACACAAAATCACATATTGGATGCACAAGATTGGTTAAAAACCCTTATTGGATTCGAATAAGCCTAGGGAGGACGAAAATGACCTAAATGTGCAACCAATGACACAAAATCACATATTGGATGCACAAGATTGGTTAAAAACCCTAATTGGATTAGAATAAGTCTAGGGAGGATGAAAATGACCTAAATGTTCAACCAATGACACAAAATCACTTATTGGATGCACAAGATTGGATAAAAACCCTAATTGGATTAGAATAAGCCTAGGGAGGACAAAAATGACCTAAATGTGCAACCAATGACACAAAATCACTTATTATATGCACAAGATTGGCTAAAAACCCTAATTGGATTTGAATAAGCCTTGGGAGGACGAAAATGACCTAAACGTTCAACCAATGACACAAAATCACTTATTGGATGCACAAGATTGGTTAATAACCCTAATTGGATTAGAATAAGCCTACGGAGAACGAAAACGACCTAAATGTTCAACCGATGACAAAAAATAACTTATTGGATGCAGAAGATTGGTTAAAAACCCTAATTGCATTAAAATAAGCCTAGGGAGGACGAAAAATGACCTAAATGTGCAACCAACGACACAAAATCACTTATTATATGCACAACATTGGTTAAGAACCCTAATTGGATTTGAATAAGCCTGGGAAGGACGAAAATGACCTAAATGTTCAACCAATGACACAAAATCACTTATTGGATGCACACGATTGGTTAAAAACCCTATTTGGATTAGAATAAGCCTAGGGAGAAGGAAAATGACCTAAATGTGCAACCAATGACACAAAATCACTTATTATATGCACAAGATTGGTTAAAAACCCTAATTGGATTAGAATAAGCCTAGGGACGACGAAAATGACCTAAATGTGCAACCAATGACACAAAATCACATATTGGATGCACAAGATTGGTTAAAAACACTAATTGGATAAAAATAAGCCTAGGGATGACGAAAATGACCTAAATGTTCAACCAAGGACACAAAATCACTTATTGGATGCACAAGATTGGTTAAAAACCCTAATTAGATTAGAATAAGCCTAGGGAGGACCAAAATGTCCTAAATGTGCAACCAATGACATAAAATCACTTATTATATGCACAAGATTGGTTAAAAACCCTATTGGATTCGAATAAGCCTAGGGAGGAGGAAAATGACCTAAATGTGCAACCAATGACACAAAATCACATATTGGGTGCACAAGATTCGTTAAAAAGCCTAATTGGATCAGATTAAGCCTAGGGAGGACGAAATTGAACCAAATATTCAACCAATGACACAAAATCACTTTTTGGATTCACACGATTGGTTAAAAACCCTATTTGGATTAGAATAAGCCTAGGGAGAACGAAAATAACCTAAATGTGCAACCAATGACACAAAATCACTTTTTGGATGCACACGATTGGTTAAAAACCCTATTTGAATTAGAATAAGCCTAGGGAGAACGAAAATAACCTAAATGTGCAACCAATGACACAAAATCACTTTTTATATGCACAAGATTGGTTAAAAACCCTAATTGGATTAGAATAAGCATAGGGACTACAAAAATGACCTAAATGTGCAACCAATGACACAAAATCACATATTGGATGCACAAGATTGGTTAAAAACCCTTATTGGATTCGAATAAGCCTAGGGAGGACGAAAATGACCTAAATGTGCAACCAATGACACAAAATCACATATTGGATGCACAAGATTGGTTAAAAACCCTAATTGGATTAGAATAAGTCTAGGGAGGATGAAAATGACCTAAATGTTCAACCAATGACACAAAATCACTTATTGGATGCACAAGATTGGATAAAAACCCTAATTGGATTAGAATAAGCCTAGGGAGGACAAAAATGACCTAAATGTGCAACCAATGACACAAAATCACTTATTATATGCACAAGATTGGCTAAAAACCCTAATTGGATTTGAATAAGCCTTGGGAGGACGAAAATGACCTAAACGTTCAACCAATGACACAAAATCACTTATTGGATGCACAAGATTGGTTAATAACCCTAATTGGATTAGAATAAGCCTACGGAGAACGAAAACGACCTAAATGTTCAACCGATGACAAAAAATAACTTATTGGATGCAGAAGATTGGTTAAAAACCCTAATTGCATTAAAATAAGCCTAGGGAGGACGAAAAATGACCTAAATGTGCAACCAACGACACAAAATCACTTATTATATGCACAACATTGGTTAAGAACCCTAATTGGATTTGAATAAGCCTGGGAAGGACGAAAATGACCTAAATGTTCAACCAATGACACAAAATCACTTATTGGATGCACACGATTGGTTAAAAACCCTATTTGGATTAGAATAAGCCTAGGGAGAAGGAAAATGACCTAAATGTGCAACCAATGACACAAAATCACTTATTATATGCACAAGATTGGTTAAAAACCCTAATTGGATTAGAATAAGCCTAGGGACGACGAAAATGACCTAAATGTGCAACCAATGACACAAAATCACATATTGGATGCACAAGATTGGTTAAAAACACTAATTGGATAAAAATAAGCCTAGGGATGACGAAAATGACCAAAATGTTCAATCAAGGACACAAAATCACTTATTGGATGCACAAGATTGGTTAAAAACCCTAATTAGATTAGAATAAGCGTAGGGAGGACCAAAATGACCTAAATGTGCAACCAATGACATAAAATCACTTATTATATGCACAAGATTGGTTAAAAACCCTTATTGGATTCGAATAAGCCTAGGGAGGACGAAAATGACCTAAATGTGCAACCAATGACACAAAATCACATATTGGGTGCACAAGATTGGTTAAAAAGCCTAATTGGATCAGATTAAGCCTAGGGAGGACGAAATTGAACCAAATATTCAACCAATGACACAAAATCACTTTTTGGATGCACACGATTGGTTAAAAACCCTATTTGGATTAGAATAAGCCTAGGGAGAACGAAAATAACCTAAATGTGCAACCAATGACACAAAATCACTTTTTATATGCACAAGATTGGTTAAAAACCCTAATTGGATTAGAATAAGCATAGGGACTACAAAAGTGACCTAAATGTGCAACCAACGACACAAAATCACATATTGGATGCACAAGATTGGTTAAAAACCCTTATTGGATTCGAATAAGCATAGGGAGGACGAAAATGACCTAAATGTGCAACCAATGACACAAACCCACAAATTGGATGCACAAGACTGGTTAAAAACCCTAATTGGATTAGAATAAGAATAGGGAGAATGAAAGTGACCTAAATGTTCAACCAATAACACAAAATCACTTATTGGATGCACAAGATTGGTTAAAAACCCTAATTGGATTAGAATAATCCTAGGGAGGACACAAATGACCTAAATGTTCAACCAATAATACAAACGCATTTATTGGGTGCATAAGATTGGTTAAAATCCCTAATTGGATTAGAATAAGCCTAGGGAGGACGAAAATGACCTAAATGTGCAACCAATGACACAAAATCACATATTGGATGCACAAGATTGGTTAAAAACCCTAATTGGATTAGAATAAGTCTAGGGAGGACGAAAATGACCTAAATGTTCAACCAATGACACAAAATCACTTATTGGATGCACAAGATTGGTTAAAAACCCTATATAGATTAAAATAAGCCTAGGGAGGACCAAAATGACCTAAATGTGCAACCAATGACATAAAATCACTTATTATATGCACAAGATTGGTTAAAAACTCTAATTGGATTAGAATAAGCCTAGGGAGGACGAAAATGACCTAAATGTGCAACCAATGACACAAAATCACATATTGGATGCACAAGATTGGTTAAAAACCCTTATTGGATTAGAATAAGCCTAGGGAGGACGAAAATGACCTAAATGTGCAACCAATGACACAAAATCACATATTGGATGCACAAGATTGGTTAAAAACCCTAATTGGATTAGAATAAGCCTAGGGAGAATGAAAGTGACCTAAATTTTCAACCAATAACACAAAATCACTTATTGGATGCACAAGATTGGTTAAAAACCCTAATTGGATTAGAATAAGCCTAGGGAGGACGAAAATGACCTAAATGTGAAACCAATGACACAAAATCACTTATTATATGCAGAAGATTGGTTAAAAACCCTAGTTGGATAAAAATAATCCTAGGGATGACGAAAATGACCTAAATGTGCAACCAATGACACAAAATCACATATTGGATGCACAAGATTGGTTAAAAACCCTAATTGGATTAGAATAAGCCTAGGGAGAATGAAAGTGACCTAAATGTTCAACCAATAACACAAAATCACTTATTGGATGCACAAGATTGGTTAAAAACCCTAATTGGATTAGAATAAGCCTAGGGAGGACGAAAATGACCTAAAACTGAAACCAATGACACAAAATCACTTATTATATGCAGAAGATTGGTTAAAAACCCTAGTTGGATAAAAATAAGCCTAGGGATGACGAAAATGACCTAAATGTGCAACCAATGACACAAAATCACATATTGGATGCACAAGATTGGTTAAAAACCCTAATTGGATTAGAATAAGTCTAGGGAGGATGAAAATGACCTAAATGTTCAACCAATGACACAAAATCACTTATTGGATGCACAAGATTGGTTAAAAACCCTAATTGGATTAGAATAAGCCTAGGGAGGAGGAAAATGACCTAAATGTGCAACCAATGACACAAAATCACATATTGGATGCACAAGATTGGTTAAAAACCCTAATTGGATTAGAATAAGTCTAGGGAGGACGAAAATGACCTAAATGTTCAACCAATGACACAAAATCACTTATTGGATGCACAAGATTGGTTAAAAACCCTAATTGGATTAGAATAAGCCTAGGGTGGACGAAAATGACCTAAATGTGCAACCAATGACACAAAATCCCATATTGGATGCACAAGATTGGTTTAAAACCCTAATTGAATTAGAATAAGCCTAGGGAGAATGAAAGTGACCTAAATGTTCAACCAATAACACAAAATCACTTATTGGATGCACAAGATTGGTTAAAAACCCTAATTGGATTAGAATAATCCTAGGGAGGACACAAATGACCTAAATGTTCAACCAATAATACAAACGCATTTATTGGGTGCATAAGATTGGTTAAAACCCCTAATTGGATTAGAATAAGCCTAGGGAGGACGAAAATGACCTAACTATGCAACCAATAACACCAAATCACTTATTATATGCACAAGATTGGCTAAAAACCCTAATTGGATAAAAATAAGCCTAGGGAGAACGAAAATGACCTAAATGTGCAACCAATGACACAAAATCACTTATTATATGCAGAAGATTGGTTAAAAACCCTAATTGGATAAAAATAAGCCTAGGGAGGACGAAAATGACCTAAATGTTCAACCAATGACACAAAATCACTTATTGGATGCACAAGATTGGTTAAAAACCCTAATTGGATTAGAATAAGCCTAGGGAGGACGAAAATGACCTAAATGTGCAACCAATGACACAAAATCACTTATTGGATGCACAAGATTGGTTAAAAACCCTAATTAGATTAAAATAAGCCTAGGGAGGACCAAAATGACCTAAATGTGCAACCAATGACATAAAATCACTTATTATATGCACAAGATTGGTTAAAAACCCTAATTGGTCTAGAATTAGACTAGGGAGGACGAAAATGACCTAAATGTGCAACCAATGACACAAAATCACATATTGGATGCACAAGATTCGTTAAAAAGCCTAATTGGATCAGAATAAGCCTAGAGAGGACGAAAATGAACCAAATATTCAACCAATGACACAAAATCACTTTTTGGATGCACACGATTAGTTAAAAACCCTATTTGGATTAGAATAAGCCTAGGGAGAAAGAAAATAACCTAAATGTGCAACCAATGACACAAAATCACATATTGGATGCACAAGATTGGTTAAAAACCCTTATTGGATTAGAATAAGCCTAGGGAGGACGAAAATGACCTAAATGTGCAACCAATGACACAAAATCACATATTGGATGCACAAGATTGGTTAAAAACCCTAATTGGATTAGAATAAGCCTAGGGAGAATGAAAGTGACCTAAATGTTCAACCAATAACACAAAATCACTTATTGGATGCACAAGATTGGTTAAAAACCCTAATTGGATTAGAATAATCCTAGGGAGGACACAAATGACCTAAATGTTCAACCAATAATACAAACGCATTTATTGGGTGCATAAGATTGGTTAAAATCCCTAATTGGATTAGAATAAGCCTAGGGAGGACGAAAATGACCTAAATGTGCAACCAATAACACAAAATCACATATTGGGTGCACAAGATTCGTTAAAAAGCCTAATTGGATCAGAATAAGCCTAAGGAGGACGAAATTGAACCAAATATTCAACCAATGACACAAAATCACTTTTTGCATGCACACGATTGGTTAAAAACCCTATTTGGATTAGAATAAGCCTAGGGAGAACGAAAATAACCTAAATGTGCAACCAATGACACAAAATCACTCTTTATATGCACAAGATTGGTTAAAAACCCTAATTGGATTAGAATAAGCATAGGGACTACAAAAATGACCTAAATGTGCAACCAATGACACAAAATCACATATTGGATGCACAAGATTGGTTAAAAACCCTTATTGGATTAGAATAAGCCAAGGGAGGACGAAAATGACCTAATTGTGCAACCAATGACACAAAATCACATATTGGATGCACAAGATTGGTTAAAAACCCTAATTGGATTAGAATAAGTCTAGGGAGGATGAAAATGACCTAAATGTTCAACCAATGACACAAAATCACTTATTGGATGCACAAGATTGGTTAAAAACCCTAATTGGATTAGAATAAGTCTAGGGAGGACGAAAATGACCTAAATGTTCAACCAATGACACAAAATCACTTATTGGATGCACAAGATTGGTTAAAAACCCTATATAGATTAAAATAAGCCTAGGGAGGACCAAAATGACCTAAATGTGCAACCAATGACATAAAATCACTTATTATATGCACAAGATTGGTTAAAAACTCTAATTGGATTAGAATAAGCCTAGGGAGGACGAAAATGACCTAAATGTGCAACCAATGACACAAAATCACATATTGGATGCACAAGATTGGTTAAAAACCCTAATTGGATTAGAATAAGCCTAGGGAGAATGAAAGTGACCTAAATGTTCAACCAATAACACAAAATCACTTATTGGATGCACAAGATTGGTTAAAAACCCTAATTGGATTAGAATAATCCAAGGGAGGACACAAATGACCTAAATGTTCAACCAATAATACAAACGCATTTATTGGGTGCATAAGATTGGTTAAAATCCCTAATTGGATTAGAATAAGCCTAGGGAGGACGAAAATGACCTAACTATGCAACCAATAACACCAAATCACTTATTATATGCACAAGATTGGCTAAAAACCCTAATTGGATAAAAATAAGCCTAAGCAGAACGAAAATGACCTAAATGTGCAACCAATGACACAAAATCACATATTGGATGCACAAGATTGGTTAAAAACCCTATTTGGATTAGAATAAGCCTAGGGAGAACGAAAATAACCTAAATGTGCAACCAATGACACAAAATCACTTATTATATGCAGAAGATTGGTTAAAAACCCTAATTGGATAAAAATAAGCCTAGGGATGACGAAAATGACCTAAATGTTCAACCAATGACACAAAATCACTTATTGGATGCCCAAGATTGGTTAAAAACCCTAATTGGATTAGAATAAGCCTAGGGAGGACGAAAATGACCTAAATGTGCAACCAATGACACAAAATCACTTATTATATGCAGAAGATTGGTTAAAAACCCTAATTGGATAAAAATAAGCCTAGGGATGACGAAAATGACCTAAATGTTCAACCAATGACACAAAATCACTTATTGGATGCACAATATTGGTTAAAAACCCTAATTAGATTAGAATAAGCCTAGGGAGGACCAAAATGACCTAAATGTTCAACCAATGACATAAAATCACTTATTGGATGCACAAGATTGGTTAAAAACCCTAATTAGATTAGAATAAGCCTAGGGAGGACCAAAATGACCTAAATGTGCAACCAATGACATAAAATCACTTATTATATGCACAAGATTGGTTAAAAACCCTAATTGGATTAGAATAAGACTAGGGAGGACAAAATTGACCAAAATGTGCAACCAATGAAACAAAATCACATATTGGATGCACAAGATTCGTTAAAAAGCCTAATTGGATCAGAATAAGCCTAGGGAGGACGAAAATGAACCAAATATTCAACCAATGACACAAAATAACTTTTTGGATGCACACGATTGGTTAAAAACCCTATTTGGATTAGAATAAGCCTAGGGAGAACGAAAATAACCTAAATGTGCAACCAATGACACAAAATCACATATTGGATGCACAAGATTGGTTAAAAACCCTTATTGGATTAGAATAAGCCTAGGGACGACCAAAATGACCTAAATGTGCAACCAATGACACAAAATCACATATTTGATGCACAAGATTGGTTAAAAACTCTAATTGGATTAGAATAAGTCTAGGGAGGACGAAATGGACCTAAATGTGCAACCAATGACACAAAATCACATATTGAATGCACAAGATTCATTAAAAAGCCTAATTGGATTAGAATAAGCCTAGGGAGGACGAAAATGAACCAAATATTCAACCAATGACACAAAATCACTTTTTGGATGCACACGATTGGTTAAAAACCCTATTTGGATTAGAATAAGCCTAGGGAGAACGAAAATAACCTAAATGTGCAACCAATGACACAAAATCACTTTTTATATGCACAAGATTGGTTAAAAACCCTAATTGGATTAGAATAAGCATAGGGACTACAAAAATGACCTAAATGTGCAACCAATGACACAAAATCACATATTGGATGCACAAGATTGGTTAAAAACCCTTATTGGATTCGAATAAGCCTAGGGAGGACGAAAATGACCTAAATGTGCAACCAATGACACAAAATCACATATTGGATGCACAAGATTGGTTAAAAACCCTAATTGGATTAGAATAAGTCTAGGGAGGAGGAAAATGACCTAAATGTTCAACCAATGAAACAAAATCACTTATTGGATGCACAAGATTGGTTAAAAACCCTAATTGGATTAGAATAGGCCTAAGGAGGACGAAAAGGACCTAAATGTGCAACCAATGACACAAAATCACATATTGGATGCACAAGATTGGTTAAAAACCCTAATTGGATTTGAATAAGAATAGGGACTACAAAAATGACCTACATGTGCAACCAATGACACAAAATCACTTATTATATGCACAAGATTGGTTAAAAACCCTAATTGGATTAGAATAGGCCTAAGGAGGATGAAAAGGACCTAAATGTGCAACCAATGACACAAAATCACATATTGGATGCACAAGATTGGTTAAAAACCCTAATTGGATTAGAATAAGTCTAGGGAGGACGAAAATGACCTAAATGTTCAACCAATGACACAAAATCACTTATTGGATGCACAAGATTGGTAAAAACCCTAATTGGATTAGAATAGGCCTAAGGAGGACGAAAAGGACCTAAATGTGCAACCAATGACACAAAATCACATATTGGATGCACAAGATTGGTTAAAAACCCTAATTGGATTAGAATAAGTCTAGGGAGGACGAAAATGACTTAAATGTTCAACCAATGAAACAAAATCACATATTGGATGCACAAGATTGGTTAAAAACCCTTATTGGATTAGAATAAGACTAGGGAGGACGAAAATGAGCAAAATGTGCAACCAATGACACAAAATCACATATTGGATGCACAAGATTCGTTAAAAAGCCTAATTAGATCAGAATAAGCCTAAGGAAGACGAAATTGAACCAAATATTCAACCAATGACACAAAATCACTTTTTGGATGCACACGATTGGTTAAAAACCCTATTTGGATTAGAATAAGCCTAGGGAGAACGAAAATAACCTAAATGTGCAACCAATGACACAAAATCACTTATTGGATGCAAAAGATTGGTTAAAAACCCTAATTGTGTTAGAATAAGCCTAGGGAGGACGAAAATGACCTAAATGTGCAACCAATGACACAAAATCACATATTGGATGCACAAGATTGGTTAAAAACCGTAATTGGAATAGAATAAGTCTAGGGAGGACGACAATGACCTAAATGTTCAACCAATGACACAAAATCACATATTGGATGCAAAAGATTGGTTAAAAACCCTAATTGTGTTAGAATAAGCCTAGGGAGGACGAAAATGACCTAAATGTGCAACCAATGACACAAAATCACATATTGGGTGCACAAGATTCGTTAAAAAGCCTAATTGGATCAGAATAAGCCTAAGGAGGACGAAATTGAACCAAATATTCAACCAATGACACAAAATCACTTTTTGGATGCACACGATTGGTTTAAAACCCTATTTGGATTAGAATAAGCCTAGGGAGAACGAAAATAACCTAAATGTGCAACCAATGAAACAAAATCACTTTTTGGATGCACACGATTGGTTAAAAACCCTATTTGGATTAGAATAAGCCTAGGGAGAACGAAAATAACCTAAATGTGCAACCAATGACACAAAATCACTTTTTATATGCACAAGATTGGTTAAAAACCCTAATTGGATTAGAATAAGCATAGGGACTACAAAAGTGACCTAAATGTGCAACCAACGACACAAAATCACATATTGGATGCACAAGATTGGTTAAAAACCCTTATTGGATTCGAATAAGCATAGGGAGGACGAAAATGACCTAAATGTGCAACCAATGACACAAACCCACAAATTGGATGCACAAGACTGGTTAAAAACCCTAATTGGATTAGAATAAGAATAGGGAGAATGAAAGTGACCTAAATGTTCAACCAATAACACAAAATCACTTATTGGATGCACAAGATTGGTTAAAAACCCTAATTGGATTAGAATAATCCTAGGGAGGACACAAATGACCTAAATGTTCAACCAATAATACAAACGCATTTATTGGGTGCATAAGATTGGTTAAAATCCCTAATTGGATTAGAATAATCCTAGGGAGGACGAAAATGACCTAACTATGCAACCAATAACACCAAATCACTTATTATATGCACAAGATTGGCTAAAAACCCTAATTGGATAAAAATAAGCCTAGGGAGAACGAAAATGACCTAAATGTGCAACCAATGACACAAAATCACTTATTATATGCAGAAGATTGGTTAAAAACCCTAATTGGATAAAAATAAGCCTAGGGATGACGAAAATGACATAAATGTTCAACCAATGACACAAAATCACTTATTGGATGCACAAGATTGGTTAAAAACCCTAATTGGATTAGAATAAGCCTAGGGAGAACGAAAATGACCTAAATGTGCAACCAATGACACAAAATCACATATTGGATGCACAAGATTGGTTAAAAACCCTATTTGGATTAGAATAAGCCTAGGGAGAACGAAAATAACCTAAATGTGCAACCAATGACACAAAATCACTTATTTTATGCAGAAGATTGGTTAAAAACCCTAATTGGATAAAAATAAGCCTAGGGATGACGAAAATGACCTAAATGTTCAACCAATGACACAAAATCACTTATTGGATGCACAAGATTGGTTAAAAACCCTAATTGGATTAGAATAAGCCTAGGGAGAACGAAAATAACCTAAATGTGCAACCAATGACACAAAATCACTTATTATATGCAGAAGATTGGTTAAAAACCCTAATTGGATAAAAATAAGCCTAGGGATGACGAAAATGACCTAAATGTGCAACCAATGACACAAAATCACTTATTGGATGCACAAGATTGGTTAAAAACCCTAATTGGATTAGAATAAGCCTAGGGAGAACGAAAATGACCTAAATGTGCAACCAATGACACAAAATCACATATTGGATGCACAAGATTGGTTAAAAACCCTAATTGGATTAGAATAAGCCTAGGGAGGACGAAAATGACCTAAATGTTCAACCAATGACACAAAATCACATATTGGATGCACAAGATTGGTTAAAAACCCTAATAGGATTAGAATAAGTCTGGGGAGGACGAAAATGACCTAAATGTGCAACCAATGACAAAAAATTACATATTGGATGCACAAGATTGGTTAAAAACCCTAATTGGATTAGAATAAGCCTAGGGAGGACGAAAATGACCTAAATGTGCAACCAATGACACAAAATCACATATTGGATGCACAAGATTGGTTAAAAACCCTAATTGGATTAGAATAAGCCTAGCAGGACGAAAATGACCTAAATGTGCAACCAATGACACTAAATCACATATTCGATGCACAAGATTGGTTAAAAACCCTAATTGGATTAGAATAAGCCTAGGGAGTACGAAAATGACCTAAATGTGCAACCAATGACACAAAATCACATATTGGATGCACAACATTGGTTAAAAACCCTAATTGGATTAGAATAAGCCTAGGGAGGACGAAAATGACCTAAATGTGCAACCAATGACACAAAATCACATATTCGATGCACAAGATTGGTTAAAAACCCTAATTGGATTAGAATAAGCCTAGGGAGGACGAAAATGACCTAAATGTGCAACCAATGACACAAAATCACATATTGGATGCACAAGATTGGTTAAAAACCCTAATTGGATTAGAATAAGCCTAGGGAGGACGAAAATGACCTAAATGTTCAACCAATGACACAAAATCACATATCGGATGCACAAGATTGGTTAAAAACCCTAATTGGATTAGAATAAGCCTAGCGAGGACGAAAATGACCTAATTGGGTTACCAATGAAATAAAATCACTTATTATATGCACAAGATTGGTTAAAAACCCTAATTGGATTATAATAAGCCTAGGGAGGACAAAAATGACCTAAATGTGCAACCAATGACACAAAATCACATATTGGATGCACAAGATTGGTTAAAAACCCTAATTGGATTAGAATAAGCCTAGGGAGGACGAAAATGACCTAAATGTTCAACCAATGACACAAAATCACATATGGGATGCACAAGATTGGATAAAAATGCTAATTGGATTAGAATAGGCCTGGGGAGGACGAAATTTGCCTAAATGTTCAACCAATGACACAAAATCACATATTGGATGCACAAGATTGGTTAAAAACCCTAATTGGATTAGAATAAGCCTAGGGAGGACGAAAATGACCTAAATGTTCAACCAATGACACAAAATGACACAAAATCACATATTGGATGCAAAAGATTAGTTAAAAATCCTAATTGGATTAGAATAAGCCTAGGGAGGACGAAAATGACCTAAATGTTCAACCAATGACACAAAATGACACAAAATCACATTTTGGATGCACAAGATTGGTTAAAAACCCTAATTGGATTAGGATAAGCCTAGGGAGGACGAAAATGAGTTAAATGTTCAACCAATGACACAAAATGACACAAAATCACATATTGGATGCACAAGATTTGTTAAAAACCCTAATTGGATTAGAATAAGCCTAGGGAGAACGAAAATGACCTAAATGTTCAACCAATGACACAAAATCACATATTGGATGCACAAGATTGGATAAAAACCCTAATTGGATTAGAATAAGCCTAGGGAGGACGAAAATGACCTAAATGTTCAACCAATGACACAAAATCACATATTGGATGCACAAGATTGGTTAAAAACCCTAATTGGATTAGAATAAGCCTAGGGAGAATGAAAGTGACCTAAATGTTCAACCAATAACACAAAATCACTTATTGGATGCACAAGATTGGTTAAAAACCCTAATTGGATTAGAATAATCTAGGGAGGACACAAATGACCTAAATGTTCAACCAATAATACAAACGCATTTATTGGGTGCATAAGATTGGTTAAAATCCCTAATTGGATTAGAATAATCCTAGGGAGGACGAAAATGACCTAACTATGCAACCAATAACACCAAATCACTTATTATATGCACAAGATTGGCTAAAAACCCTAATTGGATAAAAATAAGCCTAGGGAGAACGAAAATGACCTAAATGTGCAACCAATGACACAAAATCACTTATTATATGCAGAAGATTGGTTAAAAACCCTAATTGGATAAAAATAAGCCTAGGGAGGACGAAAATGACCTAAATGTTCAACCAATGACACAAAATCACTTATTGGATGCACAAGATTGGTTAAAAACCCTAATTGGATTAGAATAAGCCTAGGGAGGACGAAAATGACCTAAATGTGCAACCAATGACACAAAATCACTTATTGGATGCACAAGATTGGTTAAAAACCCTAATTAGATTAGAATAAGCCTAGGGAGGACCAAACTGACATAAATGTGCAACCAATGACATAAAATCACTTATTATATGCACAAGATTGGTTAAAAACCCTTATTGGATTAGAATAAGCCTAGGGAGGACGAAAATGACCTAAATGTGCAACCAATGACACAAAATCACATATTGGATGCACAAGATTGGTTAAAAACCCTAATTGGATTAGAATAAGTCTAGGGAGGATGAAAATGACCTAAATGTTCAACCAATGACACAAAATCACTTATTGGATGCACAAGATTGGTTAAAAACCCTAATTAGATTAGAATAAGCCTAGGGAGGACCAAAATGACCTGAATGTGCAACCAATAACATAAAATCACTTATTATATGCACAAGTTTTGCTAAAAACCCTAATTGGATTTGAATAAGCCTAGGGAGAACGAAAATAACCTAAATGTGAATCCAATGACACAAAATCACTTTTTATATGAACAAGATTGGTTAAAAACCCTAATTGGATTAGAATAAGCATAGGGACTTCAAAAATGACCTAAATGTGCAACCAATGACACAAAATCACATATTGGATGCACAAGATTGGTTAAAAACCCTTATTGGATTAGAATAAGCCTAGGGAGGACGAAAATGACCTAAATGTGCAACCAATGACACAAAATCACATATTGGATGCACAAGATTGGTTAAAAACCCTAATTGGATTAGAATAAGCCTAGGGAGGACCAAAATGACCTAAATGTGCAACCAATGACACAAAATCACTTATTGGATGCACAAGATTGGTTAAAAACCCTAATTAGATTAGAATAAGCCTAGGGAGGACCAAAATGACCTAAATGTGCAACCAATGACATAAAATCACTTATTATATGCACAAGATTGGTTAAAAACCCTAATTGGTCTAGAATTAGACTAGGGAGGACGAAAATGACCTAAATGTGCAACCAATGACACAAAATCACATATTGGATGCACAAGATTCGTTAAAAAGCCTAATTGGATCAGAATAAGCCTAGAGAGGACGAAAATGAACCAAATATTCAACCAATGACACAAAATCACTTTTTGGATGCACACGATTAGTTAAAAACCCTATTTGGATTAGAATAAGCCTAGGGAGAAAGAAAATAACCTAAATGTGCAACCAATGACACAAAATCACATATTGGATGCACAAGATTGGTTAAAAACCCTTATTGGATTAGAATAAGCCTAGGGAGGACGAAAATGACCTAAATGTGCAACCAATGACACAAAATCACATATTGGATGCACAAGATTGGTTAAAAACCCTAATTGGATTAGAATAAGCCTAGGGAGAATGAAAGTGACCTAAATGTTCAACCAATAACACAAAATCACTTATTGGATGCACAAGATTGGTTAAAAACCCTAATTGGATTAGAATAATCCAAGGGAGGACACAAATGACCTAAATGTTCAACCAATAATACAAACGCATTTATTGGGTGCATAAGATTGGTTAAAATCCCTAATTGGATTAGAATAAGCCTAGGGAGGACGAAAATGACCTAACTATGCAACCAATAACACCAAATCACTTATTATATGCACAAGATTGGCTAAAAACCCTAATTGGATAAAAATAAGCCTAAGCAGAACGAAAATGACCTAAATGTGCAACCAATGACACAAAATCACATATTGGATGCACAAGATTGGTTAAAAACCCTATTTGGATTAGAATAAGCCTAGGGAGAACGAAAATAACCTAAATGTGCAACCAATGACACAAAATCACTTATTATATGCAGAAGATTGGTTAAAAACCCTAATTGGATAAAAATAAGCCTAGGGATGACGAAAATGACCTAAATGTTCAACCAATGACACAAAATCACTTATTGGATGCACAAGATTGGTTAAAAACCCTATTTGGATTAGAATAAGCCTAGGGAGAACGAAAATAACCTAAATGTGCAACCAATGACACAAAATCACTTATTATATGCAGAAGATTGGTTAAAAACCCTAGTTGGATAAAAATAAGCCTAGGGATGACGAAAATGACCTAAATATGCAACCAATGATACAAAATCACATATTGGGTGCACAAGATTCGTTAAAAAGCCTAATTGGATCAGAATAAGCCTAAGGAGGACGAAATTGAACCAAATATTCAACCACTTACACAAAATCACTTTTTGGATGCACACGATTGGTTAAAAACTCTAATTGGATTAGAATAAGTCTAGGGAGGACAAAAATGACCTAAATGTTCAACCAATGACACAAAATCACTTATTGGATGCATAAGATTGGTTAAAAACCCTAATTGGATTAGAATAAGCCTAGGGAGGACGAAAATGACCTAAATGTGCAACCAACGACACAAAATCACTTATTGGATGCACAAGATTGGTTAAAAACCCTATATAGATTAAAATAAGCCTAGGGAGGACCAAAATGACCTAAATGTGCAACCAATGACATAAAATCACTTATTATATGCACAAGATTGGTTAAAAACTCTAATTGGATTAGAATAAGCCTAGGGAGGACGAAAATGACCTAAATGTGCAACCAATGACACAAAATCACATATTGGATGCACAAGATTGGTTAAAAACCCTTATTGGATTAGAATAAGACTAGGGAGGACGAAAATGAGCAAAATGTGCAACCAATGACACAAAATCACATATTGGATGCACAAGATTCGTTAAAAAGCCTAATTGGATCATAATAAGCCTAAGGAGGACCAAATTGAACCAAATATTCAACCAATGAAACAAAATCACTTTTTGGATGCACACGATTGGTTAAAAACCCTATTTGTATTAGAATATGCCTAGGGAGAACGAAAATAACCTAAATGTGCAACCAATGACACAAAATCACTTTTTATATGCACAAGATTGGTTAAAAACCCTAATTGGATTAGAATAAGCATAGGGACTACAAAAATGACCTAAATGTGCGACCAATGACACAAAATCACATATTGGATGCACAAGATTGGTTAAAAACCCTTATTGGATTAGAATAAGCCTAGGGAGGACGAAAATGACCTAAATGTGCAACCAATGACACAAAATCACATATTGGATGCACAAGATTGGTTAAAAACACTAATTGGATTAGAATAAGTCTAGGGAGGATGAAAATGACCTAAATGTTCAACCACTGACACAAAATCACTTATTGGATGCACAAGATTGGTTAAAAACCCTAATTGGATTAGAATATGCCTAGGGAGGACGAAAATGACCTAAATGTGCAACCAATGACACAAAATCACTTATTATATGCAGAAGATTGGTTAAAAACCCTAATTGGATAAAAATAAGCCTAGGGATGACGAAAATGACCTAAATGTTCAACCAATGACACAAAATCACTTATTGGATGCACAAGATTGGTTAAAAACCCTAATTAGATTAGAATAAGCCTAGGGAGGACCACAATGACCTAAATGTGCAACCAATGACATAAAATCACTTATTATATGCAGAAGATTGGTTAAAAACCCTAATTGGATTAGAATAAGACTAGGGAGGACGAAAATGACCAAAATGTGCAACCAATGACACAAAATCACATATTGGATGCACAAGATTCGTTAAAAAGCCTAATTGGATCAGAATAAGCCTAGGGAGGACGAAAATGAACCAAATATTCAACCAATGACACAAAATCACTTTTTGGATGCACACGATTGGTTAAAAACCCTATTTGGATTAGAATAAGCCTAGGGAGAACGAAAATAACCTAAATGTGCAACCAATGACACAAAATCACTTTTTATATGCACAAGATTGGTTAAAAACCCTAATTGGATTAGAATAAGCATAGGGACTACAAAAATGACCTAAATGTGCAACCAATGACACAAAATCACATATTGGATGCACAAGATTGGTTAAAAACCCTTATTGGATTCGAATAAGCCTAGGGAGGACGAAAATGACCTAAATGTGCAACCAATGACACAAAATCACATATTGGATGCACAAGATTGGTTAAAAACCCTAATTGGATTAGAATAAGTCTAGGGAGGATGAAAATGACCTAAATGTTCAACCAATGACACAAAATCACTTATTGGATGCACAAGATTGGTTAAAAACCCTAATTGGATTAGAATAAGTCTAGGGAGGACGAAAATGACCTAAATGTTCAACCAATGACACAAAATCACTTATTGGATGCACAAGATTGGTTAAAAACCCTTATTGGATTAGAATAAGCCTAGGGAGGACGAAAATGACCTAAATGTGCAACCAATGACACAAAATCACTTATTATATGCAGAAGATTGGTTAAAAACCCTAATTGGATAAAAATAAGCCTAGGGATGACGAAAATGACCTAAATGTTCAACCAATGACACAAAATCACTTATTGGATGCACAATATTGGTTAAAAACCCTAATTAGATTAGAATAAGCCTAGGGAGGACCAAAATGACCTAAATGTTCAACCAATGACATAAAATCACTTATTGGATGCACAAGATTGGTTAAAAACCCTAATTAGATTAGAATAAGCCTAGGGAGGACGAAAATGACCTAAATGTGCAACCAATGACACAAAATCACATATTGGATGCACAAGATTGGTTAAAAACCATAATTGGATTAGAATAAGCCTAGGGAGGACGAAAATGACCTAAATGTGCAACCAATGACACAAAATCACATATTGGATGCACAAGATTGGTTAAAAACCCTAATTGGATTAGAATAAGTCTAGGGAGGACGACAATGACCTTAATGTTCAACCAATGACACAAAATCACTTATTGGATGCACAAGATTGGTTAAAAACCCTAATTAGATTAGAATAAGCCTAGGGAGGACGAAAATGACCTAAATGTGCAACCAATGACACAAAATCACATATTGGATGCACAAGATTGGTTAAAAACCCTAATTGGATTAGAATAAGCCTAGGGAGAATGAAAGTGACCTAAATGTTCAACCAATAACACAAAATCACTTATTGGATGCACAAGATTGGTTAAAAACCCTAATTGGATTAGAATAATCCAAGGGAGGACACAAATGACCTAAATGTTCAACCAATAATACAAACGCATTTATTGGGTGCATAAGATTGGTTAAAATCCCTAATTGGATTAGAATAAGCCTAGGGAGGACGAAAATGACCTAACTATGCAACCAATAACACCAAATCACTTATTATATGCACAAGATTGGCTAAAAACCCTAATTGGATAAAAATAAGCCTAGGGAGAACGAAAATGACCTAAATGTGCAACCAATGACACAAAATCACTTATTATATGCAGAAGATTGGTTAAAAACCCTAATTGGATAAAAATAAGCCTAGGGAGGACGAAAATGACCTAAATGTTCAACCAATGACACAAAATCACTTATTGGATGCACAAGATTGGTTAAAAACCCTAATTGGATTAGAATAAGCCTAGGGAGGACGAAAATGACCTAAATGTGCAACCAATGACACAAAATCACATATTGGATGCACAAGATTGGTTAAAAACCCTAATTGGATTAGAATAAGTCTAGGGAGGACGACAATGACCTAAATGTTCAACCAATGACACAAAATCACTTATTGGATGCAAAAGATTGGTTAAAAACCCTAATTGTGTTAGAATAAGCCTAGGGAGGACGAAAATGACCTAAATGTGCAACCAATGACACAAAATCACATATTGGATGCACAAGATTGGTTAAAAACCCTAATTGGATTAGAATAAGCCTAGGGAGAATGAAAGTGACCTAAATGTTCAACCAATAACACAAAATCACTTATTGGATGCACAAGATTGGTTAAAAACCCTAATTGGATTAGAATAATCCTAGGGAGGACACAAATGACCTAAATGTTCAACCAATAATACAAACGCATTTATTGGGTGCATAAGATTGGTTAAAATCCCTAATTGGATTAGAATAATCCTAGGGAGGACGAAAATGACCTAACTATGCAACCAATAACACCAAATCACTTATTATATGCACAAGATTGGCTAAAAACCCTAATTGGATAAAAATAAGCCTAGGGAGAACGAAAATGACCTAAATGTGCAACCAATGACACAAAATCACTTATTATATGCAGAAGATTGGTTAAAAACCCTAATTGGATAAAAATAAGCCTAGGGATGACGAAAATGACCTAAATGTTCAACCAATGACACAAAATCACTTATTGGATGCACAAGATTGGTTAAAAACCCTAATTGGATTAGAATAAGCCTAGGGAGAACGAAAATGACCTAAATGTGCAACCAATGACACAAAATCACATATTGGATGCACAAGATTGGTTAAAAACCCTATTTGGATTAGAATAAGCCTAGGGAGAACGAAAATAACCTAAATGTGCAACCAATGACACAAAATCACTTATTTTATGCAGAAGATTGGTTAAAAACCCTAATTGGATAAAAATAAGCCTAGGGATGACGAAAATGACCTAAATGTTCAACCAATGACACAAAATCACTTATTGGATGCACAAGATTGGTTAAAAACCCTAATTGGATTAGAATAAGCCTAGGGAGAACGAAAATAACCTAAATGTGCAACCAATGACACAAAATCACTTATTATATGCAGAAGATTGGTTAAAAACCCTAATTGGATAAAAATAAGCCTAGGGATGACGAAAATAACCTAAATGTTCAACCAATGACACAAAATCACTTATTGGATGCACAAGATTGGTTAAAAACCGTATTTGGATTAGAATAAGCCTAGGGAGAACGAAAATAACCTAAATGTGCAACCAATGACACAAAATCACTTATTGAATGCACAAGATTGGTTAATAACCCTAATTGGATTAGAATAAACCTAGGGAGGACGAAAATGACCTAAATGTGCAACTAATGACACAAAATCACATATTGGATGCACAAGATTGGTTAAAAACCCTATTTGGATTAGAATAAGCCTAGGGAGAACGAAAATAACCTAAATGTGCAACCAATGACACAAAATCACTTATTATATGCAGAAGATTGGTTAACAACCCTAATTGGATAAAAATAAGCTTAGGGATGACGAAAATGACCTAAATGTTCAACCAATGACACAAAATCACTTATTGGATGCACAAGATTGGTTAAAAACCCTATTTGGATTAGAATAAGCCTAGGGAGAACGAAAATAACCTAAATGTGCAACCAATGACACAAAATCACTTATTATATGCAGAAGATTGGTTAAAAACCCTAGTTGGATAAAAATAAGCCTAGGGATGACGAAAATGACCTAAATGTGCAACCAATGACACAAAATCACATATTGGGTGCACAAGATTCGTTAAAAAGCCTAATTGGATCAGAATAAGCCTAAGGAGGACGAAATTGAACCAAATATTCAACCACTTACACAAAATCACTTTTTGGATGCACACGATTGGTTAAAAACTCTAATTGGATTAGAATAAGTCTAGGGAGGACAAAAATGACCTAAATGTTCAACCAATGACACAAAATCACTTATTGGATGCAGAAGATTGGTTAAAACCCCTAATTGGATTAGAATAAGCCTAGGGAGGACGAAAATGACCTAAATGTGCAACCAATGACACAAAATCACATATTGGATGCACAAGATTGGTTAAAAACCCTATTTGGATTAGAATAAGCCTAGGGAGAACGAAAATAACCTAAATGTGCAACCAATGACACAAAATCACTTATTATATGCAGAAGATTGGTTAAAAACCCTAGTTGGATAAAAATAAGCCTAGGGATGACGAAAATGACCTAAATGTGCAACCAATGACACAAAATCACATATTGGGTGCACAAGATTCGTTAAAAAGCCTAATTGGATCAGAATAAGCCTAAGGAGGACGAAATTGAACCAAATATTCAACCACTTACACAAAATCACTTTTTGGATGCACACGATTGGTTAAAAACTCTAATTGGATTAGAATAAGTCTAGGGAGGACAAAAATGACCTAAATGTTCAACCAATGACACAAAATCACTTATTGGATGCATAAGATTGGTTAAAAACCCTAATTGGATTAGAATAAGCCTAGGGAGGACGAAAATGACCTAAATGTTCAACCAATGACACAAAATCACTTATTGGATGCACAAGATTGGTTAAAAACCCTAATTGGATTAGAATAAGCCTAGGGAGGACCAAAATGACCTAAATGTGCAACCAATGACACAAAATCACATATTGGATGCACAAGATTGGTTAAAAACCCTATTTGGATTAGAATAAGCCTAGGGAGAACGAAAATAACCTAAATGTGCAACCAATGACACAAAATCACTTATTATATGCAGAAGATTGGTTAAAAACCCTAATTGGATAAAAATAAGCCTAGGGATGACGAAAATGACCTAAATGTTCAACCAATGACACAAAATCACTTATTGGATGCACAAGATTGGTTAAAAACCATAATTAGATTAGAATAAGCCTAGGGAGGACCACAATGACCTAAATGTGCAACCAATGACATAAAATCACTTATTATATGCAGAAGATTGGTTAAAAACCCTAATTGGATTTGAATAAGACTAGGGAGGAAGAAAATGACCAAAATGTGTAACCAATGACACAAAATCACATATTGGATGCACAAGATTCGTTAAAAAGCCTAATTGGATCAGAATAAGCCTAGGGAGGACGAAAATGAACCAAATATTCAACTAATGACACAAAATCACTTTTTGGATGCACACGATTGGTTAAAAACCCTATTTGGATTAGAATAAGCCTAGGGAGAACGAATATAACCTAAATGTGCAACCAATAACACAAAATCACTTATTATATGCACAAGATTGGTTAAAAACCCTAATTGGATTAGAATAAGCATAGGGACTACAAAATTGACCTAAATGTGCAACCAATGACATAAAATCACTTATTATATGCACAAGATTGGTTAAAAACCCTAATTGGATTAGAATAAGCATAGGGACTACAAAAATGACCTAAATGTGCAACCAATGACACAAAATCACTTATTGGATGCACAAGATTGGTTAAAAACCCTTATTGGATTAGAATAAGCCTAGGGAGGACGAAAATGACCTAAATGTGCAACCAATGACACAAAATCACATATTGGATGCACAAGATTGGTTAAAAACCCTTATTGGATTAGAATAAGCCTAGGGAGGACGAAAATGACCTAAATGTGCAACCAATGATACAAAATCACATATTGGATGCACAAGATTGGTTAAAAACCCTAATTGGATTAGAATAAGCCTAGGGAGGACGAAAATGACCTAAATGTTCAACCAATGACACAAAATCACATATTGGATGCAAAAGATTGGTTAAAAACCCTAATTGGATTAGAATAATCCTATGGTGGACGAAAATGACCTAATTGGATTACCAATGACACAAAATCACTTATTATATGCACAAGATTGGTTAAAAACGCTAATTGGATTAGAATAAGCCTACGGAGGACGAAAATGACCTAAATGTTCAACCAATGACACAAAATCCCATAGTGGATACACAAGATTGGTTAAAAACCCTAATTGGATTAGAATAAGCCTAGGGAGGACGAAAATGACCTAATTGGATTACCAATGACACAAAATCACTTATTATATGCACAAGATTGGTTAAAAACCCTAATTGGATTAGAATAAGCCTAGGGAGGATGGAAATGACCTAAATGTGCAACCAATGACACAAAATCACATATTGGATGCACAAGATTGGTTAAAAACCCTAATTGGATTAGAATAAGCCTAGGGAGGACGAAAATGACCTAAATGTTCAACCAATGACACAAAATCACATATTGGATGCACAAGATTGGTTAAATACCCTATTTGGATTAGAATAAGTCTAGGGAGGATGAAAATGACCTAAATGTTCAACCAATGACACAAAATCACTTTTTGGATGCACAAGATTGGTTAAAAACCCTAATTGGATTAGAATAAGTCTAGGGAGGACGAAAATGACCTAAATGTTCAACCAATGACACAAAATCACTTATTGGATGCACAAGATTCGTTAAAAAGCCTAATTGGATCAGAATAAGCCTAAGGAGGACGAAATTGAACCAAATATTCAACCAATGACACAAAATCACTTTTTGGATGCACACGATTGGTTAAAAACCCTATTTGGATTAGAATAAGCCTAGGGAGGACGAAAATGACCTAAATGTGCAACCAATAACACAAAATCACATATTGGATGCACAAGATTGGTTAAAAACCCTTATTGGATTTGAATAAGACTAGGGAGGACGAAAATGAGCAAAATGTGCAACCAATGACACAAAATCACATATTGGATGCACAAGATTCGTTAAAAAGCCTAATTGGATTAGAATAAGCCTAGGGACTACAAAAATGACCTAAATGTGCGACCAATGACCCAAAATCACATATTGGATGCACAAGATTGGTTAAAAACCCTTATTGGATTAGAATAAGCCTAGGGAGGACGAAAATAACCTAAATGTGCAACCAATGACACAAAATCACATATTGGATGCACAAGATTGGTTAAAAACCCTAATTGGATTAGAATAAGCCTAGGGAGAATGAAAGTGACCTAAATGTTCAACCAATAACACAAAATCACTTATTGGATGCACAAGATTGGTTAAAAACCCTAATTGGATTAGAATAAGCCTAGGGAGGACGAAAATGACCTAAATGTGAAACCAATGACACAAAATCACTTATTATATGCAGAAGATTGGTTAAAAACCCTAGTTGGATAAAAATAAGCCTAGGGATGACGAAAATGACCTAAATGTGCAACCAATGACACAAAATCACATATTGGGTGCACAAGATTCGTTAAAAAGCCTAATTTGATCAGAATAAGCCTAAGGAGGACGAAATTGAACCAAATATTCAACCAATGACACAAAATCACTTTTTGGATGCACACGATTGGTTAAAAACCCTAATTGGATTAGAATAAGTCTAGGGAGGACAAAAATGACCTAAATGTTCAACCAATGACACAAAATCACTTATTGGATGCAAAAGATTGGTTAAAAACCCTAATTGGATTAGAATAAGCCTAGGGAGGACGAAAATGACCTAAATGTGCAACCAACGACACAAAATCACTTATTGGATGCACAAGATTGGTTAAAAACCCTATATAGATTAAAATAAGCCTAGGGAGGACCAAAATGACCTAAATGTGCAACCAATGACATAAAATCACTTATTATATGCACAAGATTGGTTAAAAACTCTAATTGGATTAGAATAAGCCTAGGGAGGACGAAAATGACCTAAATGTGCAACCAATGACACAAAATCACATATTGGATGCACAAGATTGGTTAAAAACCCTTATTGGATTAGAATAAGACTAGGGAGGACGAAAATGAGCAAAATGTGCAACCAATGACACAAAATCACATATTGGATGCACAAGATTCGTTAAAAAGCCTAATTGGATCAGAATAAGCCTAAGGAGGACGAAATTGAACCAAATATCCAACCAATGACACAAAATCACTTTTTGGATGCACACGATTGGTTAAAAACCCTATTTGGATTAGAATATGCCTAGGGAGAACGAAAATAACCTAAATGTGCAACCAATGACACAAAATCACTTTTTATATGCACAAGATTGGTTAAAAACCCTAATTGGATTAGAATAAGCATAGGGACTACAAAAATGACCTAAATGTGCGACCAATGACACAAAATCACATATTGGATGCACAAGATTGGTTAAAAACCCTTATTGGATTAGAATAAGCCTAGGGAGGACGAAAATGACCTAAATGTGCAACCAATGACACAAAATCACATATTGGATGCACAAGATTGGTTAAAAACCCTAATTGGATTAGAATAAGCCTAGGGAGAATGAAAGTGACCTAAATGTTCAACCAATAACACAAAATCACTTATTGGATGCACAAGATTGGTTAAAAACCCTAATTGGATTAGAATAAGCCTAGGGAGGACGAAAATGACCTAAATGTGAAACCAATGACACAAAATCACTTATTATATGCAGAAGATTGGTTAAAAACCCTAGTTGGATAAAAATAAGCCTAGGGATGACGAAAATGACCTAAATGTGCAACCAATGACACAAAATCACATATTGGGTGCACAAGATTCGTTAAAAAGCCTAATTGGATCAGAATAAGCCTAAGGAGGATGAAATTGAACCAAATATTCAACCAATGACACAAAATCACTTTTTGGATGCACACGATTGGTTAAAAACCCTAATTGGATTAGAATAAGTCTAGGGAGGACAAAAATGACCTAAATGTTCAACCAATGACACAAAATCACTTATTGGATGCACAAGATTGGTTAAAAACCCTAATTGGATTAGAATAAGCCTAGGGAGGACGAAAATGACCTAAATGTGCAACCAATGACACAAAATCACATATTGGATGCACAAGATTGGTTAAAAACCCTAATTGGATTAGAATAAGTCTAGGGAGGACGACAATGACCTAAATGTTCAACCAATGACACAAAATCACTTATTGGATGCAAAAGATTGGTTAAAAACCCTAATTGTGTTAGAATAAGCCTAGGGAGGACGAAAATGACCTAAATGTGCAACCAATGACACAAAATCACATATTGGATGCACAAGATTGGTTAAAAACCCTAATTGGATTAGAATAAGCCTAGGGAGAATGAAAGTGACCTAAATGTTCAACCAATAACACAAAATCACTTATTGGATGCACAAGATTGGTTAAAAACCCTAATTGGATTAGAATAATCCTAGGGAGGACACAAATGACCTAAATGTTCAACCAATAATACAAACGCATTTATTGGGTGCATAAGATTGGTTAAAATCCCTAATTGGATTAGAATAATCCTAGGGAGGACGAAAATGACCTAACTATGCAACCAATAACACCAAATCACTTATTATATGCACAAGATTGGCTAAAAACCCTAATTGGATAAAAATAAGCCTAGGGAGAACGAAAATGACCTAAATGTGCAACCAATGACACAAAATCACTTATTATATGCAGAAGATTGGTTAAAAACCCTAATTGGATAAAAATAAGCCTAGGGATGACGAAAATGACCTAAATGTTCAACCAATGACACAAAATCACTTATTGGATGCACAAGATTGGTTAAAAACCCTATTTGGATTAGAATAAGCCTAGGGAGAACGAAAATAACCTAAATGTGCAACCAATGACACAAAATCACTTATTATATGCAGAAGATTGGTTAAAAACCCTAGTTGGATAAAAATAAGCCTAGGGATGACGAAAATGACCTAAATGTGCAACCAATGACACAAAATCACATATTGGGTGCACAAGATTCGTTAAAAAGCCTAATTGGATCAGAATAAGCCTAAGGAGGACGAAATTGAACCAAATATTCAACCACTTACACAAAATCACTTTTTGGATGCACACGATTGGTTAAAAACTCTAATTGGATTAGAATAAGTCTAGGGAGGACAAAAATGACCTAAATGTTCAACCAATGACACAAAATCACTTATTGGATGCAGAAGATTGGTTAAAACCCCTAATTGGATTAGAATAAGCCTAGGGAGGACGAAAATGACCTAAATGTGCAACCAATGACACAAAATCACATATTGGATGCACAAGATTGGTTAAAAACCCTAATTGGATTAGAATAAGCCTAGGGAGGACGAAAATGACCTAAATGTTCAACCAATGACACAAATTGACACAAAATCGCATATGGCATGCACAACATTGGATTAAAATACTAATTGGATTAGAATAAGCCTGGGGAGGACGAAAATGACCTAAATGATCAACCAATGACACAAAATCACATATTGGATGCACAAGATTGGTTAAAAACCCTAATTGGATTAGAATAAGACTAGGGAGGACGAAAATTACCTAAATGTGGAAACAATGACACAAAATCACATATTGGATGCACAAGATTGGTTAAAAACCCTAATTGGATTAGAATAAGTCTAGGGAGGACCAAAATGACCAAAATGTTCAACCAATGACACAAAGTCACATATTGGATGCACTAGATTGGTTAAAAACCCTAATTGGATTAGAATAAGTCTATCGAGGACGAAAATGAACTTATTGGATTACCAATGACAGAAAATCACTTATTATATGCACAAGATTGGTTAAAGACCCTAATTGGATTAGAATAAGCCTAGGGAGGACGAAAATGACCTAAATGTGCAACCAATGACACAAAATCACATATTGGATGCACAAGATTGGTTAAAAACCCTAATTGGATTAGAATAAGTCTAGGGAGGACGAAAATGACCTAAATAATCAACCAATGACACAAAATCACTTGTTGGATGCACAAGATTGGTTAAAAACCCTAATTGGATTAGAATAAGCCTAGGGAGGACGAAAATGACCTAAATGTGCAACCAATGACACAAAATCACATATTGGATGCACAAGATTGGTTAAAAACCCTAATTGGATGAGAATAAGTCTAGGGAGGACGACAATGACCTAAATGTTCAACCAATGACACAAAATCACTTATTGGATACAAAAGATTGGTTAAAAACCCTAATTGTGTTAGAATAAGCCTAGGGAGGACGAAAATGACCTAAATGTGCAACCAATGACACAAAATCACATATTGGATGCACAAGATTGGTTAAAAACCCTAATTGGATTAGAATAAGCCTAGGGAGAATGAAAGTGACCTAAATGTTCAACCAATAACACAAAATCACTTATTGGATGCACAAGATTGGTTAAAAACCCTAATTGGATTAGAATAATCCTAGGGAGGACACAAATGACCTAAATGTTCAACCAATAATACAAACGCATTTATTGGGTGCATAAGATTGGTTAAAATCCCTAATTGGATTAGAATAAGCCTAGGGAGGACGAAAATGACCTAAATGTGCAACCAATAACACAAAATCACATATTGGGTGCACAAGATTCGTTAAAAAGCCTAATTGGATCAGAATAAGCCTAAGGAGGACGAAATTGAACCAAATATTCAACCAATGACACAAAATCACTTTTTGGATGCACACGATTGGTTAAAAACCCTATTTGGATTAGAATAAGCCTAGGGAGAACGAAAATAACCTAAATGTGCAACCAATGACACAAAATCACTTTTTATATGCACAAGATTGGTTAAAAACCCTAATTGGATTAGAATAAGCATAGGGACTACAAAAATGACCTAAATGTGCGACCAATGACACAAAATCACATATTGGATGCACAAGATTGGTTAAAAACCCTTATTGGATTAGAATAAGCCTAGGGAGGACAAAAATGACCTAAATGTGCAACCAATGACACAAAATCACATATTGGATGCACAAGATTGGTTAAAAACCCTAATTGGATTAGAATAAGCCTAGGGAGAATGAAAGTGACCTAAATGTTCAACCAATAACACAAAATCACTTATTGGATGCACAAGATTGGTTAAAAACCCTAATTGGATTAGAATAAGCCTAGGGAGGACGAAAATGACCTAAATGTGAAACCAATGACACAAAATCACTTATTATATGCAGAAGATTGGTTAAAAACCCTAGTTGGATAAAAATAAGCCTAGGGATGACGAAAATGACCTAAATGTGCAACCAATGACACAAAATCACATATTGGGTGCACAAGATTCGTTAAAAAGCCTAATTGGATCAGAATAAGCCTAAGGAGGATGAAATTGAACCAAATATTCAACCAATGACACAAAATCACTTTTTGGATGCACACGATTGGTTAAAAACCCTAATTGGATTAGAATAAGTCTAGGGAGGACAAAAATGACCTAAATGTTCAACCAATGACACAAAATCACTTATTGGATGCAAAAGATTGGTTAAAAACCCTAATTGGATTAGAATAAGCCTAGGGAGGACGAAAATGACCTAAATGTGCAACCAACGACACAAAATCACTTATTGGATGCACAAGATTGGTTAAAAACCCTATATAGATTAAAATAAGCCTAGGGAGGACCAAAATGACCTAAATGTGCAACCAATGACATAAAATCACTTATTATATGCACAAGATTGGTTAAAAACTCTAATTGGATTAGAATAAGCCTAGGGAGGACGAAAATGACCTAAATGTGCAACCAATGACACAAAATCACATATTGGATGCACAAGATTGGTTAAAAACCCTTATTGGATTAGAATAAGACTAGGGAGGACGAAAATGAGCAAAATGTGCAACCAATGACACAAAATCACATATTGGATGCACAAGATTCGTTAAAAAGCCTAATTGGATCATAATAAGCCTAAGGAGGACCAAATTGAACCAAATATTCAACCAATGACACAAAATCACTTTTTGGATGCACACGATTGGTTAAAAACCCTATTTGGATTAGAATATGCCTAGGGAGAACGAAAATAACCTAAATGTGCAACCAATGACACAAAATCACTTTTTATATGCACAAGATTGGTTAAAAACCCTAATTGGATTAGAATAAGCATAGGGACTACAAAAATGACCTAAATGTGCGACCAATGACACAAAATCACATATTGGATGCACAAGATTGGTTAAAAACCCTTATTGGATTAGAATAAGCCTAGGGAGGACGAAAATGACCTAAATGTGCAACCAATGACACAAACCCACAAATTGGATGCACAAGACTGGTTAAAAACCCTAATTGGATTAGAATAAGAATAGGGAGAATGAAAGTGACCTAAATGTTCAACCAATAACACAAAATCACTTATTGGATGCACAAGATTGGTTAAAAACCCTAATTGGATTAGAATAATCCTAGGGAGGACACAAATGACCTAAATGTTCAACCAATAATACAAACGCATTTATTGGGTGCATAAGATTGGTTAAAATCCCTAATTGGATTAGAATAATCCTAGGGAGGACGAAAATGACCTAACTATGCAACCAATAACACCAAATCACTTATTATATGCACAAGATTGGCTAAAAACCCTAATTGGATAAAAATAAGCCTAGGGAGAACGAAAATGACCTAAATGTGCAACCAATGACACAAAATCACTTATTATATGCAGAAGATTGGTTAAAAACCCTAATTGGATAAAAATAAGCCTAGGGATGACGAAAATGACATAAATGTTCAACCAATGACACAAAATCACTTATTGGATGCACAAGATTGGTTAAAAACCCTAATTGGATTAGAATAAGCCTAGGGAGAACGAAAATGACCTAAATGTGCAACCAATGACACAAAATCACATATTGGATGCACAAGATTGGTTAAAAACCCTATTTGGATTAGAATAAGCCTAGGGAGAACGAAAATAACCTAAATGTGCAACCAATGACACAAAATCACTTATTTTATGCAGAAGATTGGTTAAAAACCCTAATTGGATAAAAATAAGCCTAGGGATGACGAAAATGACCTAAATGTTCAACCAATGACACAAAATCACTTATTGGATGCACAAGATTGGTTAAAAACCCTAATTGGATTAGAATAAGCCTAGGGAGAACGAAAATAACCTAAATGTGCAACCAATGACACAAAATCACTTATTATATGCAGAAGATTGGTTAAAAACCCTAATTGGATAAAAATAAGCCTAGGGATGACGAAAATGACCTAAATGTTCAACCAATGACACAAAATCACTTATTGGATGCCCAAGATTGGTTAAAAATCCTAATTGGATTAGAATAAGCCTAGGGAGGACGAAAATGACCTAAATGTGCAACCAATGACACAAAATCACATATTGGATGCACAAGATAGGTTAAAAACCCTAATTGGATTAGAATAAGCCTAGGGAGGACGAAAATGACCTAAATGTGCAACCAATGACACAAAATCACATATTGGATGCACAAGATTGGTTAAAAACCCTAATTGGATTAGAATAAGCATAGGGAGGATGAAAATGACCTAAATGTGCAACCAATGACACAAAATCACATATTGGATGCACAAGATTGGTTAAAAACCCTAATTGGATTAGAATAAGCCTAGGGAGGACGAAAATGACCTAAATGTTCAACCAATGACACAAAATCACATATTGGATGCACAAGATTGGTTAAAAACCCAAATTGGATTAAAATAAGCCTAGGGAGGACGAAAATGACCTAAATGTTCAACCAATGACACAAAATGACACAAAATCACATATTGGATGCATAAGATTGGTTAAAAACCCTAATTGGATTAGAATAAGCCTAGGGAGGACGAAAATGACCTAAATGTGCAACCAATGACACAAAATCACATATTGGATGCACAAGATTGGTTAAAAACCCTAATTGGATTAGAATAAGCCTAGGGAGGACGAAAATGACCTAAATGTTCAACCAATAACAAAAAATGACACAAAATCACATATTGGATGCAAAAGATTGGTTAAAAACCCTAATTGGATTAGAATAAGCCTAGGGAGGACGAAAATGACCTAAATGTTCAACCAATGACACAAAATGACACTAAATCACATATTGGATACACAAGATTGGTTAAAAACCCTAATTGGATTAGAATAAGCCTACGGAGGACGAAAATGATCTAAATGTAAAACCAATGACACAAAATCACATATTGGATGCACAAGATTGGTTAAAAACCTTAATTGGATTAGAATAAGCCTAGGGAGGACGAAAATTACCTAAATGTTCAACCAATAACACAAAATGACACAAAATCACATATTGGATACACAAGATTGGTTAAAAACCCTAATTGGATTAGAATAAGCCTAGCGAGGACGAAAATGACCTAATTGGATTACCAATGACACAAAATCACTTATTATATGCACAAGATTGGTTAAAAACCCTAATTGGATTAAAATAAGCCTAGGGAGAACGAAAATGATCTAAATGTGCAACCAATGACACAAAATCACATATTGGATGCACAAGATTGGTTAAAAACCCTAATTGGATTAGAATAAGCCTAGGGAGGACGAAAATGACCTAAATGTTCAACCAATGACACAAAATCACATATTGGATTCACAAGATTGGTTAAAAACCCTAATTTGATTAGAATAAGCCTAGGGAGGACGAAAATGACCTAAATGTTCAACCAATGACACAAAATGACACAAAATCACATATTGGATGCACAAGATTGGTTAAAAACCCTAAATGGATTAGAATAAGCCTAGGGAGGACGAAAATGACCTAAATGTGCAACCAATGACACAAAATCACATATTGGATGCACAAGATTGGTTAAAAACCCTAATTGGATTAGAATAAGCCTAGGGAGGACGAAAATGACCTAAATGTGCAACCAATGATACAAAATCACATATTGGATGCACAAGATTGGTTAAAAACCCTAATTGGATTAGAATAAGCCTAGGGAGGACGAAAATGACCTAAATGTGCAACCAATGACACAAAATCACATATTGGATGCACAAGATTGGTTAAAAACCCTAATTGGATTAGAATCAGCCTATGGAGGACGAAAATGACCTAAATGTGCAACCAATGACACAAAATCACTTATTATATGCACAAGATTTGTTAAAAACCCTAATTGGACTAGAATTAGAATAGGGAGGACGAAAATGACCATAATGTGCAACCAATGACACAAAATCACATATTGGATGCACAAGATTCGTTAAAAAGCCTAATTGGATCAGAATAAGCCTATGGAGGACGAAAATGAACCAAATATTCAACCAATGACACAAAATCACTTTTTGGATGCACACGATTGGTTAAAAACCCTATTTGGATTAGAATAAGCCTAGGGAGCACGAAAATAACCTAAATGTGCAACCAATGACACAAAATCACTTATTATATGCACAAGATTGGTTAAAAACCCTAATTGGATTAGAATAAGCATAGGGACTACAAAAATGACCAAAATGTGCAACCAATGACACAACATCACATATTGGATGCACAAGATTGGTTAAAAACCCTAATTGGATTAGAATAAGCGTAACGAGGACGAACATGACCTAAATGTTCAACCAATAACACAAAATGACACCAAATCACTTATTGGATGCAGAAGATTGGTTAAAAACCCTAATTGGATTAGAATAAGCCTAGCGAGGACGAAAATGACCTCAATGTTCAACCAATGACACAAAATCACTTATTGGATGCACTAGATTTGTTAAAAACCCTAATTGGATTAGAATAAGCCTAGGGAGAACGAATATGACCTAAATGTGCAACCAATGACATAAAATCACTTATTATATGCACACGATTGGTTAAAAACCCTAATTGGATTAGAATAAGACTAGGGAGGACGAAAATGACCAAAATGTGCAACCAATGACACAAAAACTCTTTTTAGATGCACACAATTAGTGAAAAACCCTATTTGGATTAGAATAAGCATAAGGAGTACAAAAATGACCTAAATATGGAACCAATGACACAAAATCACATATTGATGCACAGGATTGGTTAAAAACCCTTATTTGATTAGAATAAGCCTAGGGAGGACGAAAATGACCTAAATGTGCAACCAATGACACAAAATCACATATTGGATGCACAAGATTGGTTAAAAACCCTAATTGGATTAGAATAAGCCTAGGGAGGACGAAAATGACCTAAATGTGCAACCAATGACACAAAATCACATATTGGATGCACAGGATGTGTTAAAAACCCTAATTGGATTAGAATAAGCCTAGCGAGGACAAAAATGACCTAATTAAATTACCAATGACACAAAATCACTTATTATATGCACAAGATTGGTTAAAAACCCTAATTGGATTAGAATAAGCCTAGGGAGGATGGAAATGACCTAAATGTGCAACCAATGACACAAAATCACATATTGGATGCACAAGATTGGTTAAAAACCCTAATTGGATTAGAATAAGCCTAGGGAGGACGAAAATGACCTAAATGTTCAACCAATGACACAAAATCACATATTGGATGCACAAGATTGGTTAAATACCCTATTTGGATTAGAATAAGTCTAGGGAGGATGAAAATGACCTAAATGTTCAACCAATGACACAAAATCACTTTTTGGATGCACAAGATTGGTTAAAAACCCTAATTGGATTAGAATAAGTCTAGGGAGGACGAAAATGACCTAAATGTTCAACCAATGACACAAAATCACTTATTGGATGCACAAGATTGGTTAAAAACCCTATATAGATTAAAATAAGCCTAGGGAGGACCAAAATGACCTAAATGTGCAACCAATGACATAAAATCACTTATTATATGCACAAGATTGGTTAAAAACTCTAATTGGATTAGAATAAGCCTAGGGAGGACGAAAATGACCTAAATGTGCAACCAATGACACAAAATCACATATTGGATGCACAAGATTGGTTAAAAACCCTTATTGGATTAGAATAAG
>JBBPBQ010000003.1:22397255-22517494 GCA_037974755.1 Cicer yamashitae
TAGGGAGGACGAAAATGACCTAAATGTGCAACCAATGACACAAACCCACAAATTGGATGCACAAGACTGGTTAAAAACCCTAATTGGATTAGAATAAGAATAGGGAGAATGAAAGTGACCTAAATGTTCAACCAATAACACAAAATCACTTATTGGATGCACAAGATTGGTTAAAAACCCTAATTGGATTAGAATAATCCTAGGGAGGACACAAATGACCTAAATGTGAAACCAATAATACAAACGCATTTATTGGGTGCATAAGATTGGTTAAAATCCCTAATTGGATTAGAATAATCCTAGGGAGGACGAAAATGACCTAACTATGCAACCAATAACACCAAATCACTTATTATATGCACAAGATTGGCTAAAAACCCTAATTGGATTTGAATAAGCTTTGGGAGTACGAAAATGACCTAAACGTTCAACCAATGACACAAAATGACTTATTGAATGCACAAGATTGGTTAATAACCCTAATTGGATTAAAATAAGCCTAGGGAGGACGAAAATGACCTAAATGTGCAACCAATGACACAAAATCACATATTGGATGCACAAGATTGGTTAAATACCCTATTTGGATTAGAATAAGTCTAGGGAGGATGAAAATGACCTAAATGTTCAACCAATGACACAAAATCACTTTTTGGATGCACAAGATTGGTTAAAAACCCTAATTGGATTAGAATAAGTCTAGGGAGGACGAAAATGACCTAAATGTTCAACCAATGACACAAAATCACTTATTGGATGCACAAGATTCGTTAAAAAGCCTAATTGGATCAGAATAAGCCTAAGGAGGACGAAATTGAACCAAATATTCAACCAATGACACAAAATCACTTTTTGGATGCACACGATTGGTTAAAAACCCTATTTGGATTAGAATAAGCCTAGGGAGGACGAAAATGACCTAAATGTGCAACCAATAACACAAAATCACATATTGGATGCACAAGATTGGTTAAAAACCCTTATTGGATTTGAATAAGACTAGGGAGGACGAAAATGAGCAAAATGTGCAACCAATGACACAAAATCACATATTGGATGCACAAGATTCGTTAAAAAGCCTAATTGGATTAGAATAAGCCTAGGGACTACAAAAATGACCTAAATGTGCGACCAATGACCCAAAATCACATATTGGATGCACAAGATTGGTTAAAAACCCTTATTGGATTAGAATAAGCCTAGGGAGGACGAAAATAACCTAAATGTGCAACCAATGACACAAAATCACATATTGGATGCACAAGATTGGTTAAAAACCCTAATTGGATTAGAATAAGCCTAGGGAGAATGAAAGTGACCTAAATGTTCAACCAATAACACAAAATCACTTATTGGATGCACAAGATTGGTTAAAAACCCTAATTGGATTAGAATAAGCCTAGGGAGGACGAAAATGACCTAAATGTGAAACCAATGACACAAAATCACTTATTATATGCAGAAGATTGGTTAAAAACCCTAGTTGGATAAAAATAAGCCTAGGGATGACGAAAATGACCTAAATGTGCAACCAATGACACAAAATCACATATTGGATGCACAAGATTGGTTAAAAACCCTAATTGGATTAGAATAAGTCTAGGGAGGATGAAAATGACCTAAATGTTCAACCAATGACACAAAATCACTTATTGGATGCACAAGATTGGTTAAAAACCCTAATTGGATTAGAATAAGCCTAGGGAGGAGGAAAATGACCTAAATGTGCAACCAATGACACAAAATCACATATTGGATGCACAAGATTGGTTAAAAACCCTAATTGGATTAGAATAAGTCTAGGGAGGACGAAAATGACCTAAATGTTCAACCAATGACACAAAATCACATATTGGATGCACAAGATTGGTTAAAAACCCTAATTGGATTAGAATAAGCCTTGGGAGGACGAAAATGACCTAAATGTTCAACCAATGACACAAAATGAAACAAAATCACATATTGAATGCACAAGATTGGTTAAAAACCCTAATTGGATTAGAATAAGCCTAGGGAAGACGAATATGACCTAAATGTTTAACCAATGACACAAAATTACACAAAATCACATATTGGATGCACAAGATTGGTTAAAAACCCTAATTGGATTAGAATAAGCCTAGGGATGACGAAAATGACCTAAATGTTCAACCAATGACACAAAATGACACAAAATCACATATTGGATGCACAAGATTGGTTAAAAAGCCTAATTGGATTAGAATAAGCCTAGGGAGGACGAAAATGACCTAAGTGTTCAACCAATGACACAAAATTACACAAAATCACATATTGGATGCACAAGATTGGTTAAAAACCCTAATTGGATTAGAATAAGCCTAGGGAGGACGAAAATGACCTAAATGTTCAACCAATGACACAAAATCACATATTGGATGCACAAGATTGGTTAAAAACCCTAATTGGATTAGAATAAGCCTAGGGAGGACGAAAATGACCTAAATGTTCAACCAATGACACAAAATCACATATTGGATGCAGCAGATTGGTTAAAAACCCTAATTGGATTAGAATAAGCCTAGGGAGGACGAAAATGACCTAAATGTTCAACCAATAACACAAAATGATAAAAAAATCACATATTGGATGCACAAGATTGGTTAAAAACCCTAATTGGATTAGAATAAGCCTAGGGAGGACGAAAATGACCTAAATGTTCAACCAATGACACAAAATCACATATTGGATGCACAAGATTGGTTAAAAACCCTAATTGGATTAGAATAAGCCTAGGGAGGACGAAAATGACCTAAATGTTCAACCAATGACACAAAATCACATATTGGATGCACAAGATTGGTTAAAAACCCTAATTGGATTAGAATAAGCCTAGGGAGGACAAAAATGACCTAAATATTCAACCGATGACACAAAATCACATATTGGATGCACAAGATTGGTTAAAAACCCTAATTGGATTAGAATAAGCCTAGGGAGGACGAAAATGACCTAAATGTTCAACCAATGACACAAAATCACATATTGGATGCACAAGATTGGTTAAAAACCCTAATTGGATTAGAATAAGCCTAGGGAGGACGAAAATGACCTAAATGTTCAACCAATGACACAAAATCACATATTGGATGCACAAGATTGGTTAAAAACCCTAATTGGATTAGAATAAGCCTAGGGAGGACAAAAATGACCTAAATGTTCAACCAATGACACAAAATCACATGTTGGATGCACAAGATTGGTTAAAAACCCTAATTGGATTAGAATAAGCCTAGGGAGGACGAAAATGACCTAAATGTTCAACCAATGACACAAAATCACATATTGGATGCACAAGATTGGTTAAAAACCCTAATTGGATTAGAATAAGCTTAGGGAGGACGAAAATGACCTAAATATTCAACCAATCACAAAATCACATATTGGATGCACAAGATTGGTTAAAAACCCTAATTGGATTAGAATAAGCCTAGGGAGGACGAAAATGACCTAAATGTTCAACCAATGACACAAAATCACATATTGGATGCACAAGATTGGTTAAATACCCTAATTGGATTAGAATAAGCCTAGGGAGGACGAAAATGACCTAAATGTTCAACCAATGACACAAAATCACATATTGGATGCACAAGATTGGTTAAAAACCCTAAATGGATTAGAATAAGCCTAGGGAGGACGAAAATGACCTAAATGTTCAACCAATGACACAAAATCACTTATTGGATGCACAAGATTGGTTAAAAACCCTAATTGGATTAGAATAAGCCTAGGGAGGACGAAAATGACCTTAATGTTCAACCAATGACACAAAATGACACAAAATCACATATTGGATGCACAAGATTGGTTAAAAACCCTAATTGGATTAGAATAAGCCTAGGGAGGACGAAAATGACCTAAATGTGCAACCAATGACACAAAATCACATATTGGATGCACAAGATTGGTTAAAAACCCTAATTGGATTAGAATAAGCCTAGGGAGGACGAAAATGACCTAAATGTTCAACCAATGACACAAAATCACATATTGGATGCACCAGATTGGTTAAAAACCCTAATTGGATTAGAATAAGCCTAGGGAGGACGAAAATGACCTAAATGTGCAACCAATGACACAAAATCACATATTGGATGCACAAGATTGGTTAAAAACCCTAATTGGATTAGAATAAGTGTAGGGAGGACCAAAATGACCTAAATGTTCAACCAATGACACAAAGTCACATATTGGATGCACAAGATTGGTTAAAAACCCTAATTGGATTAGAATAAGCCTAGGGAGGACGAAAATGACCTAAATGTGCAACCAATGACACAAAATCACATATTGGATGCACAAGATTGGTTAAAAACCCTAATAGGATTAGAATAAGTCTGGGGAGGACGAAAATGACCTAAATGTGCAACCAATGACAAAAAATTACATATTGGATGCACAAGATTGGTTAAAAACCCTAATTGGATTAGAATAAGCCTAGGGAGGACGAAAATGACCTAAATGTGCAACCAATGACACAAAATCACATATTGGATGCACAAGATTGGTTAAAAACCCTAATTGGATTACAATAAGCCTAGCGAGGACGAATATGACATAATTGGATCACCAATGACACAAAATGACACAAAATCACATATTGGATGCATAAGATTGGTCAAAAACCCTAATTGGATTAGAATAAGCCTAGCGAGGACGAAAATGACCTAATTGGATTACCAATGACACAAAATCACTTATTATATGCATAAGATTGGTTAAAAACCCTAATTGGATTAGAATAAGCCTAGGGAGGACGAAAATGACCTAAATGTGCAACCAATGACACAAAATCACATATTGGATGCACAAGATTGGTTAAAAACCCTAATTGGATTAGAATAAGCCTAGGGAGGACGAAAATGACCTAAATGTGCAACCAATGACACAAAATCACATATTGGATGCACAAGATTGGTTAAAAACCCTAATTGGATTAGAATTAGCCTAGGGAGGACGAAAATGACCTAAATGTGCCACCAATGACACAAAATCACATATTGGATGCACAAGATTGGTTAAAAACCCTAATTGGATTAGAATAAGCCTAGGGAGGACGAAAATGACCTAAATGTGCAACCAATGACACAAAATCACATATTGGATGCACAAGATTGGTTAAAAACCCTAATTGGATTAGAATTAGCCTAGGGAGGACGAAAATGACCTAAATGTGCCACCAATGACACAAAATCTCATATTGGATGCACAAGATTGGTTAAAAACCCTAATTGGATTAGAATAAGCCTAGGGAGGACGAAAATGACCTAAATGTGCAACCAATGACACAAAATCACATATTGGATGCACAAGATTGGTTAAAAACCCTAATTGGATTAGAATAGGTCTAGGGAGGACGAAAATGACCTAAATGTTCAACCAATGACACAAAATCACTTATTGGATGCACAAGATTGGTTAAAAACCCTAATTGGATTAGAATAAGCCTAGGGAGGACGAAAATGACCTAAATGTGCAACCAATGACACAAAATCACATATTGGATGCACAAGATTGGTTAAAAACCCTAATTGGATTAGAATAAGTCTAGGGAGGACGACAATGACCTAAATGTTCAACCAATGACACAAAATCACTTATTGGATGCAAAAGATTGGTTAAAAACCCTAATTGTGTTAGAATAAGCCTAGGGAGGACGAAAATGACCTAAATGTGCAACCAATGACACAAAATCACATATTGGATGCACAAGATTGGTTAAAAACCCTAATTGGATTAGAATAAGCCTAGGGAGAATGAAAGTGACCTAAATGTTCAACCAATAACACAAAATCACTTATTGGATGCACAAGATTGGTTAAAAACCCTAATTGGATTAGAATAATCCTAGGGAGGACACAAATGACCTAAATGTTCAACCAATAATACAAACGCATTTATTGGGTGCATAAGATTGGTTAAAATCCCTAATTGGATTAGAATAATCCTAGGGAGGACGAAAATGACCTAACTATGCAACCAATAACACCAAATCACTTATTATATGCACAAGATTGGCTAAAAACCCTAATTGGATAAAAATAAGCCTAGGGAGAACGAAAATGACCTAAATGTGCAACCAATGACACAAAATCACTTATTATATGCAGAAGATTGGTTAAAAACCCTAATTGGATAAAAATAAGCCTAGGGATGACGAAAATGACATAAATGTTCAACCAATGACACAAAATCACTTATTGGATGCACAAGATTGGTTAAAAACCCTAATTGGATTAGAATAAGCCTAGGGAGAACGAAAATGACCTAAATGTGCAACCAATGACACAAAATCACATATTGGATGCACAAGATTGGTTAAAAACCCTATTTGGATTAGAATAAGCCTAGGGAGAACGAAAATAACCTAAATGTGCAACCAATGACACAAAATCACTTATTATATGCAGAAGATTGGTTAAAAACCCTAATTGGATAAAAATAAGCCTAGGGATGACGAAAATGACCTAAATGTTCAACCAATCACACAAAATCACTTATTGGATGCACAAGATTGGTTAAAAACCCTATTTGGATTAGAATAAGCCTAGGGAGAACGAAAATAACCTAAATGTGCAACCAATGACACAAAATCACTTATTATATGCAGAAGATTGGTTAAAAACCCTAGTTGGATAAAAATAAGCCTAGGGATGACGAAAATGACCTAAATGTGCAACCAATGACACAAAATCACATATTGGGTGCACAAGATTCGTTAAAAAGCCTAATTGGATCAGAATAAGCCTAAGGAGGACGAAATTGAACCAAATATTCAACCACTTACACAAAATCACTTTTTGGATGCACACGATTGGTTAAAAACTCTAATTGGATTAGAATAAGTCTAGGGAGGACAAAAATGACCTAAATGTTCAACCAATGACACAAAATCACTTATTGGATGCAGAAGATTGGTTAAAACCCCTAATTGGATTAGAATAAGCCTAGGGAGGACGAAAATGACCTAAATGTGCAACCAATGACACAAAATCACATATTGGATGCACAAGATTGGTTAAAAACCCTAATTGGATTAGAATAAGCCTAGGGAGGACGAAAATGACCTAAATGTTCAACCAATGACACAAAATCACTTATTGGATGCACAAGATTGGTTAAAAACCCTAATTGGATTAAAATAAGGCTACGGAGGACGAAAATGACCTAAATGTTCAACCAATGACACAAAATCACATATTGGATGCACAAGATTGGTTAAAAACCCTAATTGGATTAGAATAAGCCTAGGGAGGACGAAAATGACCTTAATGTTCAACCAATGACACAAAATGACACAAAATCACATATTGGATGCACAAGATTGGTTAAAAACCCTAATTGGATTAGAATAAGCCTAGGGAGGACGAAAATGACCTAAATGTTCAACCAATGACACAAAATCACATATTGGATGCACAAGATTGGTTAAAAACCCTAATTGGATTAGAATAAGCCTAGGTAAGACGAAAATGACCTAAAAGTTCAACCAATGACACAAAATCACATATCGGATGCACAAGATTGGTTAAAAACCCTAATTGCATTAGAATAAGCCTAGGGAGGACTAAAATGACCTAAATGTTCAACCAATGACACAAAATGACACAAAATCACATTTTGGATGCACAAGATTGGTTAAAAACCCTAATTGGATTAGAATAAGCCTAGGGAGGACGAAAATGACCTAAATGTTCAACCAATGACACAAAATCACATATTGGATGCACAAGATTGGCTAAAAACCCAAATTGGATTAGAATAAGCCTAGGGAGGACGAAAATGACCTAAATGTTCAACCAATGACACAAAATCACATATTGGATGCACAAGATTGGTTAAAAACCCTAATTGGATTAGAATAAGCCTAGGGAGGACGAAAATGACCTAAATGTTCAACCAATGACACAAAATCACATATTGGATGCACAAGATTGGTTAAAAACCCTAATTGGATTAGAATAAGCCTAGGGAGGACGAATATGACCTAAATGTTTAACCAATGACACAAAATGACACAAAATCACATATTGGATGCACAAGATTGGTTAAAAACCCTAATTGGATTAGAATAAGCCTAGGGAGGACGAAAATGACCTAAATGTTCAACCAATGACACAAAATCACATATTGGATGCACAAGATTGGTTACAAACTGTAATTGTATTAGAAAAAGCCTAGGGAGGCAAAAATAACCTAAATGTTCAACCAATGACACAAAATGACACAAAATCACATATTGGATGCACAAGATTGGTTAAAAACCCTAATTGGATTAGAATAAGCCTAGGGAGGACGAAAATGACCAAAATTTTCAACCAATGACACAAAATGACACAAAATCACATATTAGAGGCACAAGATTGGTTAAAAACCCTAATTGGATTAGAATAGGCCAAGGGAGGACGAAAACGACCTAAATGTTCAACCAATGACACAAAATGACACAAAATCACATATTTGATGCACAAGATTGGTTAAAAACCCTAATTGGATTAGAATAAGCCTAGGGAGGACGAAAATGACCAAAATGTTCAACCAATGACACAAAATGACACAAAATCACATATTGGAGGCACAAGAATGGTTAAAAACCCTCATTGGATTAGAATAGGCCAAGGGAGGACGAAAACGACCTAAATATTCAACCAATGACATAAAATGACACAAAATCACATATTGGATGCACAAGATTGGTTAAAAACCCTAATTGGATTAGAATAAGCCTAGGGAGGACGAAAATGACCTAAATGTTCAACCAATGACACAAAATCACATATTGGAAGCACAAGATTGGTTAAAAACCCTAACTGGATTAGAATAAGCCTAGGGAGGACGAAAATGACCTAAATGTGCAACAAATTACACAAAATCACATATTGGATGCACAAGATTGGTTAAAAACCCTAATTGGATTAGAATAAGCCTAGGGAGGACGAAAATGACCTAAATGTTCAACCAATGACACAAAATCACATATTGGATGCACAAGATTGGTTAAATACCCTATTTGGATTAGAATAAGTCTAGGGAGGATGAAAATGACCTAAATGTTCAACCAATGACACAAAATCACTTTTTGGATGCACAAGATTGGTTAAAAACCCTAATTGGATTAGAATAAGTCTAGGGAGGACGAAAATGACCTAAATGTTCAACCAATGACACAAAATCACTTATTGGATGCACAAGATTGGTTAAAAACCCTATATAGATTAAAATAAGCCTAGGGAGGACCAAAATGACCTAAATGTGCAACCAATGACATAAAATCACTTATTATATGCACAAGATTGGTTAAAAACTCTAATTGGATTAGAATAAGCCTAGGGAGGACGAAAATGACCTAAATGTGCAACCAATGACACAAAATCACATATTGGATGCACAAGATTGGTTAAAAACCCTTATTGGATTAGAATAAGACTAGGGAGGACGAAAATGAGCAAAATGTGCAACCAATGACACAAAATCACATATTGGATGCACAAGATTCGTTAAAAAGCCTAATTGGATCATAATAAGCCTAAGGAGGACCAAATTGAACCAAATATTCAACCAATGAAACAAAATCACTTTTTGGATGCACACGATTGGTTAAAAACCCTATTTGTATTAGAATATGCCTAGGGAGAACGAAAATAACCTAAATGTGCAACCAATGACACAAAATCACTTTTTATATGCACAAGATTGGTTAAAAACCCTAATTGGATTAGAATAAGCATAGGGACTACAAAAATGACCTAAATGTGCGACCAATGACACAAAATCACATATTGGATGCACAAGATTGGTTAAAAACCCTTATTGGATTAGAATAAGCCTAGGGAGGACGAAAATGACCTAAATGTGCAACCAATGACACAAAATCACATATTGGATGCACAAGATTGGTTAAAAACACTAATTGGATTAGAATAAGTCTAGGGAGGATGAAAATGACCTAAATGTTCAACCACTGACACAAAATCACTTATTGGATGCACAAGATTGGTTAAAAACCCTAATTGGATTAGAATATGCCTAGGGAGGACGAAAATGACCTAAATGTGCAACCAATGACACAAAATCACTTATTATATGCAGAAGATTGGTTAAAAACCCTAATTGGATAAAAATAAGCCTAGGGATGACGAAAATGACCTAAATGTTCAACCAATGACACAAAATCACTTATTGGATGCACAAGATTGGTTAAAAACCCTAATTAGATTAGAATAAGCCTAGGGAGGACCAAAATGACCTAAATGTGCAACCAATGACATAAAATCACTTATTATATGCACAAGATTGGTTAAAAACCCTAATTGGTCTAGAATTAGACTAGGGAGGACGAAAATGACCTAAATGTGCAACCAATGACACAAAATCACATATTGGATGCACAAGATTGGTTAAAAACCCTAATTGGATTAGAATAAGTCTAGGGAGGACGAAAATGACCTAAATAATCAACCAATGACACAAAATCACTTATTGGATGCACAAGATTGGTTAAAAACCATAATTGGATTAGAATAAGCCTAGGGAGGACGAAAATGACCTAAATGTGCAACCAATGACACAAAATCACATATTGGATGCACAAGATTGGTTAAAAACCCTAATTGGATTAGAATAAGCCTAGGGAGGACGAAAATGACCTAAATGTTCAACCAATGACACAACATCACATATTGGATGCACAAGATTGGTTAAAAACCCTAATTGGATTTGAATAAGCCTAGGGAGGACGAAAATGACCTAAATGTTCAACCAATGACACAAAATGACACAAAATCACATATTGGATGCACAAGATTGGTTAAAAACCCTAATTGGATTAGAATAAGCCTAGGGAGGACGAAAATGACCTAAATGTGCAACCAATGACACAAAATCACATATTGGATGCAGAAGATTGGTTAAAAACCCTAATTGGATTAGAATAAGCCTAGGGAGGACCAAAATGACCTAAATGTTCAACCAATAACACAAAGTCACATATTGGATGCACAAGATTGGTTAAAAACCCTAATTGGATTAGAATAAGCCTAGGGAGGACGAAAATGACCTAAATGTGCAACCAATGACACAAAATCACATATTGGATGCACAAGATTGGTTAAAAACCCTAATTGGATTAGAATAAGCCTAGGGAGGACGAAAATGACCTAAATGTGCAACCAATGACAGAAAATCACATATTGGATGCACAAGATTGGTTTAATACCCAAATTGGATTAGAATAAGCCTAGGGAAGACGAAAATGACCTAAATGTTCAACCAATGACACAAAATGACACAAAATCACATATTGGATGCATAAGATTGATTAAAAACCCTAATTGGATTAGAATAAGCCTAGCGAGGGCGAAAATGACCTAATTGGATTACCAATGACATAAAATCACTTATTATATGCACAAGATTGGTTAAAAACCCTAATTGGATTAGAATAAGCCTAGGGAGAACGAATATGACCTAAATGTTCAACCAATGACACAAAATGACCCAAAATCACATATCTGATGCACAAGATTGGTTAAAAACCCTAATTGGATTAGAATAAGCCTAGGGAGGACGAAAATGACCTAAATGTGCAACCAATGACACAAAATCACATATTGGATGCACAAGATTGGTTAAAAACCCTAATTGGATTAGAATAAGCCAAGGGAGGACGAAAATGACCTAAATGTTCAACGAATGACACAAATTGACACAAAATCACATATGGGATGCACAAGATTGGTTAAAAACCCTAATTGGATTAGAATAAGCCTAGGGAGGACGAAAATGACCTAAATGTGCAACCAATGACACAAAATCACATATTGGATGCACAAGATTGGTTAAAAACCCTAATTGGATTAGAATAAGCCTACGGAGGACGAAAATGACCTAAATGTGCAACCAATGACACCTAATCACATATTGGATGCACAAGATTGGTTAAAAACCCTAATTGGATTAGAATAAGCCTAGGGAGGACGAAAATGACCTAAATGTGCAACCAATGACACAAAATCACATATTGGATGCACAAGATTGGTTAAAAACCCTAATTGGATTAGAATAAGCCTAGCAGGACGAAAATGACCTAAATGTGCAACCAATGACACTAAATCACATATTCGATGCACAAGATTGGTTAAAAACCCTAATTGGATTAGAATAAGCCTAGGGAGGACGAAAATGACCTAAATGTGCAACCAATGACACAAAATCACATATTGGATGCACAAGATTGGTTAAAAACCCTAATTAGATTACAATAAGCCTAGCGAGGACGAAAATGACCTAATTGGATCACCAATGACACAAAATGACACAAAATCACATATTGGATGCATAAGATTGGTCAAAAACCCTAATTGGATTAGAATAAGCCTAGCGAGGACGAAAATGACCTAATTGGATTACCAATGACACAAAATCACTTATTATATGCATAAGATTGGTTAAAAACCCTAATTGGATTAGAATAAGCCTAGGGAGGACGAAAATGACCTAAATGTGCAACCAATGACACAAAATCACATATTGGATGCACAAGATTGGTTAAAAACCCTAATTGGATTAGAATAAGCCTAGGGAGGACGAAAATGACCTAAATGTGCAACCAATGACACAAAATCACATATTGGATGCACAAGATTGGTTAAAAACCCTAATTGGATTAGAATTAGCCTAGGGAGGACGAAAATGACCTAAATGTGCCACCAATGACACAAAATCACATATTGGATGCACAAGATTGGTTAAAAACCCTAATTGGATTAGAATAAGCCTAGGGAGGACGAAAATGACCTAAATGTGCAACCAATGACACAAAATCACATATTGGATGCACAAGATTGGTTAAAAACCCTAATTGGATTAGAATTAGCCTAGGGAGGACGAAAATGACCTAAATGTGCCACCAATGACACAAAATCTCATATTGGATGCACAAGATTGGTTAAAAACCCTAATTGGATTAGAATAAGCCTAGGGAGGACGAAAATGACCTAAATGTGCAACCAATGACACAAAATCACATATTGGATGCACAAGATTGGTTAAAAACCCTAATTGGATGAGAATAAGTCTAGGGAGGACGACAATGACCTAAATGTTCAACCAATGACACAAAATCACTTATTGGATACAAAAGATTGGTTAAAAACCCTAATTGTGTTAGAATAAGCCTAGGGAGGACGAAAATGACCTAAATGTGCAACCAATGACACAAAATCACATATTGGATGCACAAGATTGGTTAAAAACCCTAATTGGATTAGAATAAGCCTAGGGAGAATGAAAGTGACCTAAATGTTCAACCAATAACACAAAATCACTTATTGGATGCACAAGATTGGTTAAAAACCCTAATTGGATTAGAATAAGCCTAGGGAGGACGAAAATGACCTAAATGTGCAACCAATGACACAAAATCACATATTGGATGCACAAGATTGGTTAAAAACCCTAATTGGATTAGAATAAGTCTAGGGAGGACGACAATGACCTAAATGTTCAACCAATGACACAAAATCACTTATTGGATGCAAAAGATTGGTTAAAAACCCTAATTGTGTTAGAATAAGCCTAGGGAGGACGAAAATGACCTAAATGTGCAACCAATGACACAAAATCACATATTGGATGCACAAGATTGGTTAAAAACCCTAATTGGATTAGAATAAGCCTAGGGAGAATGAAAGTGACCTAAATGTTCAACCAATAACACAAAATCACTTATTGGATGCACAAGATTGGTTAAAAACCCTAATTGGATTAGAATAATCCTAGGGAGGACACAAATGACCTAAATGTTCAACCAATAATACAAACGCATTTATTGGGTGCATAAGATTGGTTAAAATCCCTAATTGGATTAGAATAATCCTAGGGAGGACGAAAATGACCTAACTATGCAACCAATAACACCAAATCACTTATTATATGCACAAGATTGGCTAAAAACCCTAATTGGATAAAAATAAGCCTAGGGAGAACGAAAATGACCTAAATGTGCAACCAATGACACAAAATCACTTATTATATGCAGAAGATTGGTTAAAAACCCTAATTGGATAAAAATAAGCCTAGGGATGACGAAAATGACATAAATGTTCAACCAATGACACAAAATCACTTATTGGATGCACAAGATTGGTTAAAAACCCTAATTGGATTAGAATAAGCCTAGGGAGAACGAAAATGACCTAAATGTGCAACCAATGACACAAAATCACATATTGGATGCACAAGATTGGTTAAAAACCCTATTTGGATTAGAATAAGCCTAGGGAGAACGAAAATAACCTAAATGTGCAACCAATGACACAAAATCACTTATTATATGCAGAAGATTGGTTAAAAACCCTAGTTGGATAAAAATAAGCCTAGGGATGACGAAAATGACCTAAATGTGCAACCAATGACACAAAATCACATATTGGGTGCACAAGATTCGTTAAAAAGCCTAATTGGATCAGAATAAGCCTAAGGAGGACGAAATTGAACCAAATATTCAACCACTTACACAAAATCACTTTTTGGATGCACACGATTGGTTAAAAACTCTAATTGGATTAGAATAAGTCTAGGGAGGACAAAAATGACCTAAATGTTCAACCAATGACACAAAATCACTTATTGGATGCAGAAGATTGGTTAAAACCCCTAATTGGATTAGAATAAGCCTAGGGAGGACGAAAATGACCTAAATGTGCAACCAATGACACAAAATCACATATTGGATGCACAAGATTGGTTAAAAACCCTAATTGGATTAGAATAAGCCTAGGGAGGACGAAAATGACCTAAATGTTCAACCAATGACACAAAATCACATATTGGAAGCACAAGATTGGTTAAATACCCTATTTGCATTAGAATAAGTCTAGGGAGGACGACAATGACCTAAATGTTCAACCAATGACACAAAATCACTTATTATATGCACAAGATTGGTTAAAAACTCTAATTGGATTAGAATAAGCCTAGGGAGGACGAAAATGACCTAAATGTGCAACCAATGACACAAAATCACATATTGGATGCACAAGATTGGTTAAAAACCCTTATTGGATTAGAATAAGACTAGGGAGGACGAAAATGAGCAAAATGTGCAACCAATGACAGAAAATCACATATTGGATGCACAAGATTCGTTAAAAAGCCTAATTGGATCAGAATAAGCCTAAGGAGGACGAAATTGAACCAAATATTCAACCAATGACACAAAATCACTTTTTGGATGCACACGATTGGTTAAAAACCCTATTTGGATTAGAATAAGCCTAGGGAGAACGAAAATAACCTAAATGTGCAACCAATGACACAAAATCACTTTTTATATGCACAAGATTGGTTAAGAACCCTAATTGGATTAGAATAAGCATAGGGACTACAAAAATGACTTAAATGTGCGACCAATGACACAAAATCACATATTGGATGCACAAGATTGGTTAAAAACCCTTATTGGATTAGAATAAGCCTAGGGAGGACGAAAATGACCTAAATGTGCAACCAATGACACAAAATCACATATTGGATGCACAAGATTGGTTAAAAACCCTAATTGGATTAGAATAAGCCTAGGGAGAATGAAAGTGACCTAAATGTTCAACCAATAACACAAAATCACTTATTGGATGCACAAGATTGGTTAAAAACCCTAATTGGATTAGAATAATCTAGGGAGGACACAAATGACCTAAATGTTCAACCAATAATACAAACGCATTTATTGGGTGCATAAGATTGGTTAAAATCCCTAATTGGATTAGAATAATCCTAGGGAGGACGAAAATGACCTAACTATGCAACCAATAACACCAAATCACTTATTATATGCACAAGATTGGCTAAAAACCCTAATTGGATAAAAATAAGCCTAGGGAGAACGAAAATGACCTAAATGTGCAACCAATGACACAAAATCACTTATTATATGCAGAAGATTGGTTAAAAACCCTAATTGGATAAAAATAAGCCTAGGGATGACGAAAATGACCTAAATGTTCAACCAATGACACAAAATCATTTATTGGATGCACAAGATTGGTTAAAAACCCTAATTGGATTAGAATAAGCCTAGGGAGAACGAAAATGACCTAAATGTGCAACCAATGACACAAAATCACATATTGGATGCACAAGATTGGTTAAAAACCCTAATTGGATTAGAATCAGCCTATGGAGGACGAAAATGACTTAAATGTGCAACCAATGACACAAAATCACTTATTATATGCACAAGATTTGTTAAAAACCCTAATTGGACTAGAATTAGAATAGGGAGGACGAAAATGACCTTAATGTGCAACCAATGACACAAAATCACATATTGGATGCACAAGATACGTTAAAAAGCCTAATTGGATCAGAATAAGCCTAGGGAGGACGAAAATGAACCAAATATTCAACCAATGACACAAAATCACTTTTTGGATGCACACGATTGGTTAAAAACCCTATTTGGATTAGAATAAGCCTAGGGAGAACGAAAATAACCTAAATGTGCAACCAATGACACAAAATCACTTTTTATATGCACAAGATTGGTTAAAAACCCTAATTGGATTAGAATAAGCATAGGGACTACAAAAATGACCTAAATGTGCAACCAATGACACAAAATCACATATTGGATGCACAAGATTGGTTAAAAACCCTAATTGGATTAGAATAAGCCTAGGGAGGACGAAAATGACCTAAATGTTCAACCAATGACACAAATTGACACAAAATCGCATACGGGATGCACAACATTGGATTAGAATAAGCTTGGGGAGGACGAAAATGACCTAAATGTTCAACCAATGACACAAAATCACATATTGGATGCACAAGATTGGTTAAAAACCCTAATTGGATTAGAATAAGCCTAGGGAGGACAAAAATGACCTAAATGTGCAACCAATGACACAAAATCACATATTGGATGCACAAGATTGGTTAAAAACCCTAATTGGATTAGAATAAGCCTAGGGAGGACGAAAATGACCTAAATGTTCAACCAATGACACAAAATCGCATATGGGATGCACAACATTGGATTAAAATCCTAATTGGATTAGAATAAGCCTGGGGACGACGAAAATAACCTAAATGTTCAACCAATGACACAAAATCACATATTGGATGCACAAGATTGGTTAAAAACCCTAATTGGATTAGAATAAGCCTAGGGAGGACGAAAATGACCTAAATGTGCAACCAATGACACAAAATCACATATTGGATGCACAAGATTGGTTAAAAACCCTAATTGGATTAGAATAAGCCTAGGGAGGACGAAAATGACCTAAATGTGCAACCAATGACACAAAATCACATATTGGATGCACAAGATTGGTTAAAAACCCTAATTGGATTACAATAAGCCTAGCGAGGACGAAAATGACCTAATTGGATTACCAATGACACAAAATGACACAAAATCACATATTGGATGCATAAGATTGGTGAAAAACCCTAATTGGATAAGAATAAGCCTAGAGAGGACGAAAATGACCTAATTGGATTACCAATGACACCAAATGACTTATTATATGCACAAGATTGATTAAAAACCCTAATTGGATTAGAATAAGCCTAGCGAGGACAAAAATGACCTAATTGGATTACCAATGACAAAAAATCATTTATTATATTCGCAAGATTGGTTAAAAACCCTAATTGGATTAGAATAAGCCTAGGGAGGACAAAAATGATCTAAATGTGCAACCAATGACACAAAATCACATATTGGATGCCCAAGATTGGTTAAAAACCCTAATTGGATTAGAACAAGCCTAGGGAGGATGAAAATGACCTAAATATTCAACTAATGACACAAAATGACACAAAATCACTTATTATATGCACTTGATTGGTTAAAAACCCTAATTGGATTAGAATAAGCCTAGGGAGGACGAAAATGACCTAAATGTGCAACCAATGACACAAAATCACATATTGGATGCACAAGATTGGTTAAAAACCCTAATTGGATTAGAATAAGCCTAGGCAGGACGAAAATGACCTAAATGTTCAACCAATGACACAAAATGACACAAAATCACATATTGGATGCACAAGATTGGTTAAAAACCCTAATTGGATTAGAATAAGCCTAGGGAGGACGAAAATGACCTAAATGTGCAACCAATGACTCAAAATCACATATTGGATGCACAAGATTGGTTAAAAACCCTAATTGGATTAGAATAAGCCTAGGGAGGACGAAAATGACCTAAATGTGCAACCAATGACACAAAATCACATATTGGATGCACAAGATTGGTTAAAAACCCTAATTGGATTAGAATAAGCCTGGGGAGGACGAAAATGACCTAAATGTGCAACCAATGACACAAAATCACATATTGGATGCACAAGATTGGTTAAAAACCCTAATTGGATTAGAATAAGCCTAGGGAGGACGAAAATGACCTAAATGTTCAACCAGTGACCCAAAATGACACAAAATCACATATTGGATGCACAAGAATGGTTAAAAACCCTAATTGGATTAGAATAAGCCTAGCGAGGACGAAAATGACCTAATTGGATTCCCAATGACACAAAATCACTTATTATATGCACAAGATTGGTTTAAAACCCTAATTGGATTAGAATAAGCCTAGGGAGGACGAAAATGACCTAAATGTTCAACCAGTGACACAAAATGACACAAAATCACATATTGGATGCACAAGATTGGTTAAAAACCCTAATTGGATTAGAATAAGCCTAGGGAGGACGAAAATGACCTAAATGTGCAACCAATGACACAAAATCACATATTGGATGCACAAGATTGGTTAAAAACCCTAATTGGATTACAATAAGCCTAGCGAGGACGAATATGACATAATTGGATCACCAATGACACAAAATGACACAAAATCACATATTGGATGCATAAGATTGGTCAAAAACCCTAATTGGATTAGAATAAGCCTAGCGAGGACGAAAATGACCTAATTGGATTACCAATGACACAAAATCACTTATTATATGCATAAGATTGGTTAAAAACCCTAATTGGATTAGAATAAGCCTAGGGAGGACGAAAATGACCTAAATGTGCAACCAATGACACAAAATCACATATTGGATGCACAAGATTGGTTAAAAACCCTAATTGGATTAGAATAAGCCTAGGGAGGACGAAAATGACCTAAATGTGCAACCAATGACACAAAATCACATATTGGATGCACAAGATTGGTTAAAAACCCTAATTGGATTAGAATTAGCCTAGGGAGGACGAAAATGACCTAAATGTGCCACCAATGACACAAAATCACATATTGGATGCACAAGATTGGTTAAAAACCCTAATTGGATTAGAATAAGCCTAGGGAGGACGAAAATGACCTAAATGTGCAACCAATGACACAAAATCACATATTGGATGCACAAGATTGGTTAAAAACCCTAATTGGATTAGAATTAGCCTAGGGAGGACGAAAATGACCTAAATGTGCCACCAATGACACAAAATCTCATATTGGATGCACAAGATTGGTTAAAAACCCTAATTGGATTAGAATAAGCCTAGGGAGGACGAAAATGACCTAAATGTGCAACCAATGACACAAAATCACATATTGGATGCACAAGATTGGTTAAAAACCCTAATTGGATGAGAATAAGTCTAGGGAGGACGACAATGACCTAAATGTTCAACCAATGACACAAAATCACTTATTGGATACAAAAGATTGGTTAAAAACCCTAATTGTGTTAGAATAAGCCTAGGGAGGACGAAAATGACCTAAATGTGCAACCAATGACACAAAATCACATATTGGATGCACAAGATTGGTTAAAAACCCTAATTGGATTAGAATAAGCCTAGGGAGAATGAAAGTGACCTAAATGTTCAACCAATAACACAAAATCACTTATTGGATGCACAAGATTGGTTAAAAACCCTAATTGGATTAGAATAAGCCTAGGGAGGACGAAAATGACCTAAATGTGCAACCAATGACACAAAATCACATATTGGATGCACAAGATTGGTTAAAAACCCTAATTGGATTAGAATAAGTCTAGGGAGGACGACAATGACCTAAATGTTCAACCAATGACACAAAATCACTTATTGGATGCAAAAGATTGGTTAAAAACCCTAATTGTGTTAGAATAAGCCTAGGGAGGACGAAAATGACCTAAATGTGCAACCAATGACACAAAATCACATATTGGATGCACAAGATTGGTTAAAAACCCTAATTGGATTAGAATAAGCCTAGGGAGAATGAAAGTGACCTAAATGTTCAACCAATAACACAAAATCACTTATTGGATGCACAAGATTGGTTAAAAACCCTAATTGGATTAGAATAATCCTAGGGAGGACACAAATGACCTAAATGTTCAACCAATAATACAAACGCATTTATTGGGTGCATAAGATTGGTTAAAATCCCTAATTGGATTAGAATAATCCTAGGGAGGACGAAAATGACCTAACTATGCAACCAATAACACCAAATCACTTATTATATGCACAAGATTGGCTAAAAACCCTAATTGGATAAAAATAAGCCTAGGGAGAACGAAAATGACCTAAATGTGCAACCAATGACACAAAATCACTTATTATATGCAGAAGATTGGTTAAAAACCCTAATTGGATAAAAATAAGCCTAGGGATGACGAAAATGACATAAATGTTCAACCAATGACACAAAATCACTTATTGGATGCACAAGATTGGTTAAAAACCCTAATTGGATTAGAATAAGCCTAGGGAGAACGAAAATGACCTAAATGTGCAACCAATGACACAAAATCACATATTGGATGCACAAGATTGGTTAAAAACCCTATTTGGATTAGAATAAGCCTAGGGAGAACGAAAATAACCTAAATGTGCAACCAATGACACAAAATCACTTATTATATGCAGAAGATTGGTTAAAAACCCTAATTGGATAAAAATAAGCTTAGGGATGACGAAAATGACCTAAATGTTCAACCAATGACACAAAATCACTTATTGGATGCACAAGATTGGTTAAAAACCCTATTTGGATTAGAATAAGCCTAGGGAGAACGAAAATAACCTAAATGTGCAACCAATGACACAAAATCACTTATTATATGCAGAAGATTGGTTAAAAACCCTAGTTGGATAAAAATAAGCCTAGGGATGACGAAAATGACCTAAATGTGCAACCAATGACACAAAATCACATATTGGGTGCACAAGATTCGTTAAAAAGCCTAATTGGATCAGAATAAGCCTAAGGAGGACGAAATTGAACCAAATATTCAACCACTTACACAAAATCACTTTTTGGATGCACACGATTGGTTAAAAACTCTAATTGGATTAGAATAAGTCTAGGGAGTACAAAAATGACCTAAATGTTCAACCAATGACACAAAATCACTAATTGGATGCAGAAGATTGGTTAAAAACCCTAATTGGATTAGAATAAGCCTAGGGAGGACGAAAATGACCTAAATGTGCAACCAATGACACAAAATCACATATTGGATGCACAAGATTGGTTAAAAACCCTAATTGGATTAGAATAAGCCTAGGGAGAATGAAAGTGACCTAAATGTTCAACCAATAACACAAAATCACTTATTGGATGCAGAAGATTGGTTAAAAACCCTAATTGGATTAGAATAATCCTAGGGAGGACACAAATGACCTAAATGTTCAACCAATAATACAAACGCATTTATTGGGTGCATAAGATTGGTTAAAATCCCTAATTGGATTAGAATAAGCCTAGGGAGGACGAAAATGACCTAAATGTGCAACCAATAACACAAAATCACTTATTATATGCACAAGATTGGCTAAAAACCCTAATTGGATTTGAATAAGCTTTGGGAAGACGAAAATGACCTAAACGTTCAACCAATGACACAAAATGACTTATTGAATGCACAAGATTGGTTAATAACCCTAATTGGATTAGAATAAGCCTAGGGAGGACGAAAATGACCTAAATGTGCAACCAATGACACAAAATCACATATTGGATGCACAAGATTGGTTAAATACCCTATTTGGATTAGAATAAGCCTAGGGAGAACGAAAATAACCTAAACGTGCAACCAATGACACAAAATCACTTATTATATGTAGAAGATTGGTTAAAAACCCTAATTGGATAAAAATAAGCCTAGGGATGACGAAAATGACCTAAATGTTCAACCAATGACACAAAATCACTTATTGATGCACAAGATTGATTAAAAACCCTAATTAGATTAGAATAAGCCTAGGGAGGACCAAAATGACCTAAATGTGCAACCAATGATATAAAATCACTTATTATATGCACAAGATTGGTTAAAAACCCTAATTGGATCAGAATAAGTCTAGGGAGGACGAAAATGAACCAAATATTCAACCAATGACACAAAATCACTTTTTGGATGCACACGATTGGTTAAAAACCCTATTTGGATTAGAATAAGCCTAGGGAGAACGAATATCACCTAAATGTGCAACCAATGACACAAAATCACTTATTATATGCACAAGATTGGTTAAAATTCCTAATTGGATTAGAATAAGCATAGGGACTACAAAAATGACCTAATGTGCAACCAATGACACAAAATCACTTATTATATGCACAAGATTGGTTAAAAACCCTAATTGGATTAGAATAAGCATAGGGACTACAAAAATGACCTAAGTGTGCAACCAATGACACAAAATCACTTATTATATGCACAAGATTGGTTAAAAACCCTAATTGGATTAGAATAGGCCTAGGGAGGACGAAAAGGAACTAATTGTGAAACCAATGACAAAAAATCACATATTGGATGCACAAGATTGGTTAAAAACCCTAATTGGATTAGAATAAGTCTAGGGAGGACGAAAATGACCTAAATGTTCAACCAATGACACAAAATCACTTATTGGATGCACAAGATTGGTTAAAAACCCTAATTGGATTAGAATAAGCCTAGGGAAGAGGAAAATAAACTAAATGTGCAACCAATAACACAAAATCACTTATTATATGCACAAGATTGGTTAAAAACCCTAATTGGATTAGAATAGGCCTAGGGAGGACGAAAATGAACCAAATATTCAACCAATGACACAAAATGACTTTTTGGATGCACACGATTGGTTAAAAACCCTATTTGGATTAGAATAAGCCTAGGGAGAACGAATATAACCTAAATGTGCAACCAATGACACAAAATCACTTATTATATGCACAAGATTGGTTAAAATCCCTAATTGGATTAGAATAAGCATAGGGACTACAAAAATGACCTAATGTGCACCAAATGAACAAAATCACTTATTATATGCACAAGATTGGTTAAAAACCCTAATTGGATTAGAATAGGCCTAGGGAGGACGAAAAGGATCTAAATGTGCAACCAATGACATAAAATCACATATTGGATGCACAAGATTAGTTAAAAACCCTAATTGGATTAGAATAAGTCTAGGGAGGACGAAAATGACCTAAATGTTCAACCAATGACATAAAATCACTTATTGGATGCACAAGATTGGTTAAAAACCCTAATTGGATTAGAATAAGTCTAGGGAGGACGAAAACGACCTAAATGTTCAACCAATGACACAAAATCACTTATTGGATGCACAAGATTGGTTAAAAACCCTATTTGGATTAGAATAAGCCTAGGGAGAACGAAAATAACCTAAATGTGCAACCAATGACACAAAATCACTTATTATATGCAGAAGATTGGTTAAAAACACTAATTGGAGAAAAATAAGCCTAGGGATGACGAAAATGACCTAAATGTTCAACCAATGACACAAAATCACTTATTGGATGCACAAGATTGGTTAAAAACCCTATTTGGATTAGAATAAGCCTAAGGAGAACGAAAATAACCTAAATGTGCAACCAATGCCACAAAATCACTTATTATATGCAAAAGATTGGTTAAAAACCCTAATTGGATAAAAATAAGCCTAGGCAGAACGAATATGACCTAAATGTGCAACCAATGACACAAAATCACTTATTATATGCAGAAGATTGGTTAAAAACCCTAATTGGATAAAAATAAGCCTAGGGATGACGAAAATGACCTAAATGTTCAACCAATGACACAAAATCATTTATTGGATGCACAAGATTGGTTAAAAACCCTAATTGGATTAGAATAAGCCTAGGGAGAACGAAAATGACCTAAATGAGCAACCAATGACACAAAATCACATATTGGATGCACAAGATTGGTTAAAAACCCTATTTGGATTAGAATAAGCCTAGGGAGAACGAAAATAACCTAAATGTGCAACCAATGACACAAAATCACTTATTATATGCAGAAGATTGGTTAAAAACCCTAATTGGAGAAAAATAAGCCTAGGGATGACGAAAATGACCTAAATGTGCAACCAATGACACAAAATCACATATTGGATGCACAAGATTGGTTAAAAACCCTAATTGGATTAGAATAAGTCTAGGGAGGACGACAATGACCTAAATGTTCAACCAATGACACAAAATCACTTATTGGATGCACAAGATTGGTTAAAAACCCTAATTGTGTTAGAATAAGCCTAGGGAGGACGAAAATGACCTAAATGTGCAACCAATGACACAAAATCACATATTGGATGCACAAGATTGGTTAAAAACCCTAATTGGATTAGAATAAGCCTAGGGAGAATGGAAGTGACCTAAATGTTCAACCAATAACACAAAATCACTTATTAGATGCACAAGATTGGTTAAAAACCCTAATTGGATTAGAATAATCCAAGGGAGGACACAAATGACCTAAATGTTCAACCAATAATACAAACGCATTTATTGGGTGCATAAGATTGGTTAAAATCCCTAATTGGATTAGAATAAGCCTAGGGAGGACGAAAATGACCTAACTATGCAACCAATAACACCAAATCACTTATTATATGCACAAGATTGGCTAAAAACCCTAATTGGATAAAAATAAGCCTAAGCAGAACGAAAATGACCTAAATGTGCAACCAATGACACAAAATCACATATTGGATGCACAAGATTGGTTAAAAACCCTATTTGGATTAGAATAAGCCTAGGGAGAACGAAAATAACCTAAATGTGCAACCAATGACACAAAATCACTTATTATATGCAGAAGATTGGTTAAAAACCCTAATTGGATAAAAATAAGCCTAGGGATGACGAAAATGACCTAAATGTTCAACCAATGACACAAAATCACTTATTGGATGCATAAGATTGGTTAAAAACCCTAATTGGATTAGAATAAGCCTAGGGAGGACGAAAATGACCTAAATGTGCAACCAATGACACAAAATCACATATTGGATGCACAAGATTGGTTAAAAACCCTAATTGGATTAGAATAAGCCTAGGGAGAATGAAAGTGACCTAAATGTTCAACCAATAACACAAAATCACTTATTGGATGCAGAAGATTGGTTAAAAACCCTAATGGGATTAGAATAATCCTAGGGAGGACACAAATGACCTAAATGTTCAACCAATAATACAAACGCATTTATTGGGTGCATAAGATTGGTTAAAATCCCTAATTGGATTAGAATAAGCCTAGGGAGGACGAAAATGACCTAAATGTGCAACCAATAACACACAATCACTTATTATATGCACAAGATTGGCTAAAAACCCTAATTGGATTTGAATAACCTTTGGGAGGACGAAAATGACCTAAACGTTCAACCAATGACACAAAATGACTTATTGAATGCACAAGATTGGTTAATAACCCTAATTGGATTAGAATAAGCCTAGGGAGGACGAAGATGACCTAACTGTGCAACCAATGACACAAAATCACATATTGGATGCACAAGATTGGTTAAATACCCTATTTGGATTAGAATAAGCATAGGGAGAACGAAAATAACCTAAACGTGCAACCAATGACACAAAATCACTTATTATATGCAGAAGATTGGTTAAAAACCCTAATTGGATAAAAATAAGCCTAGGGATGACGAAAATGACCTAAATGTTCAACCAATGACACAAAATCACTTATTGATGCACAAGATTGATTAAAAACCCTAATTTGATTAGAATAAGCCTAGGGAGGACCAAAATGACCTAAATGTGCAACCAATGATATAAAATCACTTATTATATGCACAAGATTGGTTAAAAACCCTAATTGGATCAGAATAAGCCTAGGGAGGACGAAAATGAACCAAATATTCAACCAATGACACAAAATCACTTTTTGGATGCACACGATTGGTTAAAAACCCTATTTGGATTAGAATAAGCCTAGGGAGAACGAATATAACCTAAATGTGCAACCAATGACACAAAATCACTTATTATATGCACAAGATTGGTTAAAATCCCTAATTGGATTAGAATAAGCATAGGGACTACAAAAGTGACCTAATGTGCAACCAATGAACAAAATCACTTATTATATGCACAAGATTGGTTAAAAACCCTAATTGGATTAGAATAAGCATAAGGACTACAAAAATGACCTAAATGTGCAACCAATGACACAAAATCACTTATTATATGCACAAAATTGGTTAAAAACCCTAATTGGATTAGAATAGGCCTAGGGAGGACGAAAAGGATCTAATTGTGCAACCAATGACAAAAAATCACATATTGGATGCACAAGATTAGTTAAAAACCCTAATTGGATTAGAATAAGTGTAGGGAGGACGAAAATGACCTAAATGTTCAACCAATGACACAAAATCACTTATTGGATGCACAAGATTGGTTAAAAACCATAATTGGATTAGAATAAGCCTAGGGAGGAGGAAAATGACCTAAATGTGCAACCAATGACACAAAATCACATATTGGATGCACAAGATTGGTTAAAAACCCTAATTGGATTAGAATAAGCCTAGGGAGAATGAAAGTGACCTAAATGTTCAACCAATAACACAAAATCACTTATTGGATGCACAAGATTGGTTAAAAACCCTAATTGGATTAGAATAATCCTAGGGAGGACACAAATGACCTAAATGTTCAACCAATAATACAAACGCATTTATTGGGTGCATAAGATTGGTTAAAATCCCTAATTGGATTAGAATAAGCCTAGGGAGGACGAAAATGACCTAAATGTGCAACCAATAACACAAAATCACTTATTATATGCACAAGATTGGCTAAAAACCCTAATTGGATTTGAATAAGCTTTGGGAAGACGAAAATGACCTAAACGTTCAACCAATGACACAAAATGACTTATTGAATGCACAAGATTGGTTAATAACCCTAATTGGATTAGAATAAGCCTAGGGAGGACGAAAATGACCTAAATGTGCAACCAATGACACAAAATCACATATTGGATGCACAAGATTGGTTAAATACCCTATTTGGATTAGAATAAGCCTAGGGAGAACGAAAATAACCTAAACGTGCAACCAATGACACAAAATCACTTATTATATGTAGAAGATTGGTTAAAAACCCTAATTGGATAAAAATAAGCCTAGGGATGACGAAAATGACCTAAATGTTCAACCAATGACACAAAATCACTTATTGATGCACAAGATTGATTAAAAACCCTAATTAGATTAGAATAAGCCTTGGGAGGACCAAAATGACCTAAATGTGCAACCAATGATATAAAATCACTTATTATATGCACAAGATTGGTTAAAAACCCTAATTGGATCAGAATAAGCCTAGGGAGGACGAAAATGAACCAAATATTCAACCAATGACACAAAATCACTTTTTGGATGCACACGATTGGTTAAAAACCCTATTTGGATTAGAATAAGCCTAGGGAGAACGAATATCACCTAAATGTGCAACCAATGACACAAAATCACTTATTATATGCACAAGATTGGTTAAAATTCCTAATTGGATTAGAATAAGCATAGGGACTACAAAAATGACCTAATGTGCAACCAATGACACAAAATCACTTATTATATGCACAAGATTGGTTAAAAACCCTAATTGGATTAGAATAAGCCTAGGGAGGAGGAAAATGACCTAAATGTTCAACCAATAACACAAAATCACTTATTGGATGCATAACATTGGTTAAAAACCGTAATTGGATTAGAATAAGCCTAGGGAGAATGAAAGTGACCTAAATGTTCAACCAATAACACAAAATCACTTATTGGATGCAGAAGATTGGTTAAAAACCCTAATTGGATTAGAATAATCCTAGGGAGGACACAAATGACCTAAATGTTCAACCAATAATACAAACGCATTTATTGGGTGCATAAGATTGGTTAAAATCCCTAATTGGATTAGAATAAGCCTAGGGAGGACGAAAATGACCTAAATGTGCAACCAATAACACAAAATCACTTATTATATGCACAAGATTGGCTAAAAACCCTAATTGGATTTGAATAAGCTTTGGGAGGACGAAAATGACCTAAACGTTCAACCAATGACACAAAATGACTTATTGAATGCACAAGATTGGTTAATAACCCTAATTGGATTAGAATAAGCCTAGGGAGGACGAAAATGACCTAAATGTGCAACCAATGACACAAAATCACATATTGGATGCACAAGATTGGTTAAATACCCTATTTGGATTAGAATAAGCCTAGGGAGAACGAAAATAACCTAAACGTGCAACCAATGACACAAAATCACTTATTATATGCAGAAGATTGGTTAAAAACCCTAATTGGATAAAAATAAGCCTAGGGATGACGAAAATGACCTAAATGTTCAACCAATGACACAAAATCACTTATTGATGCACAAGATTGATTAAAAACCCTAATTAGATTAGAATAAGCCTTGGGAGGACCAAAATGACCTAAATGTGCAACCAATGATATAAAATCACTTATTATATGCACAAGATTGGTTAAAAACCCTAATTGGATCAGAATAAGCCTAGGGAGGACGAAAATGAACCAAATATTCAACCAATGACACAATATCACTTTTTGGATGCACACGATTGGTTAAAAACCCTATTTGGATTAGAATAAGCCTAGGGAGAACGAATATCACCTAAATGTGCAACCAATGACACAAAATCACTTATTATATGCACAAGATTGGTTAAAATTACTAATTGGATTAGAATAAGCATAGGGACTACAAAAATGACCTAATGTGCAACCAATGACACAAAATCACTTATTATATGCACAAGATTGGTTAAAAACCCTAATTGGATTAGAATAAGCATAGGGACTACAAAAATGACCTATGTGTGCAACCAATGACACAAAATCACTTATTATATGCACAAGATTGGTTAAAAACCCTAATTGGATTAGAATAGGCCTAGGGAGGACGAAAAGGAACTAATTGTGCAACCAATGACACAAAATCACATATTGGATGCACAAGATTGGTTAAAAACCCTAATTGGATTAGAATAAGTCTAGGGAGGACGAAAATGACCTAAATGTTCAACCAATGACACAAAATCACTTATTGGATGCACAAGATTGGTTAAAAACCCTAATTGGATTAGAATAAGCCTAGGGAAGAGGAAAATAAACTAAATGTGCAACCAATGACACAAAATCACTTATTATATGCACAAGATTGGTTAAAAACCCTAATTGGATTAGAATAGGCCTAGGGAGGACGAAAATGAACCAAATATTCAACCAATGACACAAAATGACTTTTTGGATGCACACGATTGGTTAAAAACCCTATTTGGATTAGAATAAGCCTAGGGAGAACGAATATAACCTAAATGTGCAACCAATGACACAAAATCACTTATTATATGCACAAGATTGGTTAAAATCCCTAATTGGATTAGAATAAGCATAGGGACTACAAAAATGACCTAATGTGCAACAAATGAACAAAATCACTTATTATATGCACAAGATTGGTTAAAAACCCTAATTGGATTAGAATAGGCCTAGGGAGGACGAAAAGGATCTAAATGTGCAACCAATGACATAAAATCACATATTGGATGCACAAGATTAGTTAAAAACCCTAATTGGATTAGAATAAGTCTAGGGAGAACGAAAATGACCTAAATGTTCAACCAATGACATAAAATCACTTATTGGATGCACAAGATTGGTTAAAAACCCTAATTGGATTAGAATAAGTCTAGGGAGGACGAAAATGACCTAAATGTTCAACCAATGACACAAAATCACTTATTGGATGCACAAGATTGGTTAAAAACCCTATTTGGATTAGAATAAGCCTAGGGAGAACGAAAATAACCTAAATGTGCAATCAATGACACAAAATCACTTATTATATGCAGAAGATTGGTTAAAAACCCTAATTGGAGAAAAATAAGCCTAGGGATGACGAAAATGACCTAAATGTTCAACCAATGACACAAAATCACTTATTGGATGCACAAGATTGGTTAAAAACCCTATTTGGATTAGAATAAGCCTAAGGAGAACGAAAATAACCTAAATGTGCAACCAATGACACAAAATCAAATATTGGATGCACAAGATTGGTTAAAAACCCTAGTTGGATAAAAATAAGCCTAGGGATGACGAAAATGACCTAAATGTTCAACCAATGACACAAAATCACTTATTGGATGCACAAGATTGGTTAAAAACCCTATTTGGATTAGAATAAGTCTAGGGAGGACAAAAATGACCTAAATGTTCAACCAATGACACAAAATCACTTATTGGATGCAGAAGATTGGTTAAAAACCCTAGTTGGATTAGAATAAGCCTAGGGAGGACGAAAATGACCTAAATGTGCAACCAATGACACAAAATCACATATTGGATGCACAAGATTGGTTAAAAACCCTAATTGGATTAGAATAAGTCTAGGGAGGACGACAATGACCTTAATGTTCAACCAATGACACAAAATCACTTATTGGATGCACAAGATTGGTTAAAAACCCTAATTAGATTAGAATAAGCCTAGGGAGGACGAAAATGACCTAAATGTGCAACCAATGACACAAAATCACATATTGGATGCACAAGATTGGTTAAAAACCCTAATTGGATTAGAATAAGCCTAGGGAGAATGAAAGTGACCTAAATGTTCAACCAATAACACAAAATCACTTATTGGATGCACAAGATTGGTTAAAAACCCTAATTGGATTAGAATAATCCAAGGGAGGACACAAATGACCTAAATGTTCAACCAATAATACAAACGCATTTATTGGGTGCATAAGATTGGTTAAAATCCCTAATTGGATTAGAATAAGCCTAGGGAGGACGAAAATGACCTAACTATGCAACCAATAACACCAAATCACTTATTATATGCACAAGATTGGCTAAAAACCCTAATTGGATAAAAATAAGCCTAGGCAGAACGAAAATGACCTAAATGTGCAACCAATGACACAAAATCACTTATTATATGCAGAAGATTGGTTAAAAACCCTAATTGGATAAAAATAAGCCTAGGGATGACGAAAATGACCTAAATGTTCAACCAATGACACAAAATCATTTATTGGATGCACAAGATTGGTTAAAAACCCTAATTGGATTAGAATAAGCCTAGGGAGAACGAAAATGACCTAAATGTGCAACCAATGACACAAAATCACATATTGGATGCACAAGATTGGTTAAAAACCCTATTTGGATTAGAATAAGCCTAGGGAGAACGAAAATAACCTAAATGTGCAACCAATGACACAAAATCACTTATTATATGCAGAAGATTGGTTAAAAACCATAATTGGATAAAAATAAGCCTAGGGATGACGAAAATGACCTAAATGTTCAACCAATGACACAAAATCACTTATTGGATGCACAAGATTAGTTAAAAACCCTAATTAGATTAGAATAAGCCTAGGGAGGACCACAATGACCTAAATGTGCAACCAATGACATAAAATCACTTATTATATGCAGAAGATTGGTTAAAAACCCTAATTGGATTAGAATAAGACTAGGGAGGACGAAAATGACCTAAATGTGCAACCAATGACACAAAATCACTTATGATATGCAGAAGATTGGTTAAAAACCCTAATTGGAACAAAATAAGCGTAGGGATGACGAAAATGACCTAAATGTTCAACCAATGACACAAAATCACTTATTGGATGCACAAGATTGGTTAAAAACACTAATTAGATTAGAATAAACCTACGGAGGACCAAAGTGACCTAAATGTGTAACCAATGATATAAAATCACTTATTATATGTACAAGATTGGTTAAAAACCCTAATTGGATTAGAATAAGACTAGGGAGAACGAAAATGACCAAAATGTGCAACCAATGACACAAAATCACATATTGGATGCACAAGATTCGTTAAAAAGCCTAATTGGATCAGAATAAGCCTAGGGAGGACGAAAATGAACCAAATATTCAACCAATGACACAAAATCACTTTTTGGATGCACACGATTGGTTAAAAACCCTATTTGGATTAGAATAAGCCTAGGGAGAACGAATATAACCTAAATGTGCAACCAATGACACAAAATCACTTATTATATGCACAAGATTGGTTAAAAACCCTAATTGGATTAGAATAAGCATAGGGACTACAAAAATGACCTAAATGTGCAACCAATGACACAAAATCACATATTGGATGCACAAGATTGGTTAAAAACCCTTATTGGATTAGAATAAGCCTAGGGAGGACGAAAATGACCTAAATGTTCAACCAATGACACAAAATGACACAAAATCACATGTTGGATGCACAAGATTGCTTAAAAACCCTAATTGGATTAGAATAAGCCTAGGGAGGACGAAAATGACCTAAATGTTCAACCAATGACACAAAATGACACAAAATCACATATTGGATGCACAAGATTGGTTAAAAACCCTAATTGGATTAGAATAAGCCTAGGGAGGACGAAAATGACCTAAATGTTCAACCATGACACAAAATGACACAAAATCACATATTGGATGCACAAGATTGCTTAAAAACCCTAATTGGATTAGAATAAGCAAAGGGAGGAAGAAAATGACCTAAATGTTCAACCAATGACACAAAATGAGACAAAATCACATATTGGATGCACAAGATTGGTTAAAAACCCTAATTGGATTAGAATAAGCCTAGGGAGGACGAAAATGACCTAAATGTTCAACCAATGACACAAAATGACACAAAATCACATATTGGATGCACAAGATTGGTTAAAAACCCTAATTGGATTAGAATAAGCCTAGGGAGGACGAAAATGACCTAAATGTTCAACCAATGACACAAAATCACATATTGGATGTACAAGATTGGATAAAAACCCTAATTGGATTAGAATAAGCCTAGGGAGGAAGAAAATGACCTAAATGTTCAACCAATGACACAAAATCACATATTGGATGCACAAGATTGGTTAAAAACCCTAATTGGATTAGAATAAGCCTAAGGGGGACGAAAATGACCTAAATGTTTAACCAATGACACAAAATCACATATTGGATGCACAAGATTGGTTAAAAACCCTAATTGGATTAGAATAAGCCTAGGGAGGACGAAAATGACCTAAATGTTCAACCAATGACACAAAATAACACAAAATCACATATTGGATGCTCAAGATTGGTTAAAAACCCTAATTGGATTAGAATAAGCCTAGGGAGGACGAAAATGACCTAAATGTTCAACCAATGACACAAAATCACATATTGGATGCACAAGATTGGTTAAAAACCCTAATTAGATTAGAATAAGCCTAGGGAGGACGAAAATGACCTAATTGTTCAACCAATGACACAAAATCACACATTGGATGCACAAGATTGGTTAAAAACCTTAATTGGATTAGAATAAGCCTAGGGAGGACGAAAATGACCTAAATGTTCAACCAATGACACAAAATGACACAAAATCACATATTGGATGCACAAGATTGGTTAAAAACCCTAATTGGATTAGAATAAGCCTAGGGAGGACGAAAATGACCTAAATGTTCAACCAATGACAGAAAATGACACAAAATCACATATTGGATGCACAAGATTGGTTAAAAACGCTAATTGGATTAGAATAAGCCTAGGGAGAACGAAAATGACCTAAATGTTCAACCAATGACACAAAATGACACAAAATCACATATTGGATGCACAAGATTGGTTAAAAACCCTAATTGGATTAGAATAAGCCTAGGGAGGACGAAAATGACCTAAATGTTCAACCAATGACACAAAATCACATATTGGATGCACAAGATTGGTTAAAGACCTTAATTAGATTAGAATAGGCCTAGGGAGGACGAAAATGACCTAAATGTTCAACCAATGACACAAAATGACACAAAATCACATATTGGATGCACAAGATTGGTTAAAAACCCTAATTGGATTAGAATAAGCCTAGGGAGGACGAAAATGACCTAAATGTTCAACCAATGACACAAAATGACACAAAATCACATATTGGATGCACAAGATTGGTTAAAAACCCTAATTGGCGTAGAATAAGCCTAGGGAGGACAAAAATGACCTAAATGTTCAACCAATGACACAAAATCACATATTGGATGCACAAGATTGGTTACAAATCATAATTGGATTAAAATAACCCTAGGGAGGACGAAAATGACCTAAATGTTCAACCAATGACACAAAATCACATATTGGATGCACAGGATTGGTGAAAAACCCTAATTGGATTAGAATAAGCCTGGTGAGGACGAAAATGACCTAAATGTTCAACCAATGACACAAACTAACACAAAATCACATATCGGAAGCACAAGATTGGTTTAAAACCCTAATTGGATTAGAATAAGCCTAGGGGGAACGAAAATGACCTAAATGTTCAACCAATGACACAAAATCAGATACTGGATGCACAAGATTGGTTAAAAACCCTAATTGGATTAGAATAAGCCTAGGGAGGATGAAAATGACCTAAATGTTCAACCAATGACACAAAATGACACAAAATCACATATTGGATGCACAAGATTGGTTAAAAACCCTAATTGGATTAGAATAAGCCTAGGGAGGACGAAAATGACCTAAATGTTCAACCAATGACACAAAATGACACAAAATCACATATTGGATGCACAAGATTGGTTAAAAACCCTAATTGGATTAGAATAATCCTAGGGAGGACGAAAATGACCTAAATGTTCAACCAATGACACAAAATCACATATTGGATGCACAAGATTGGATAAAAACCCTAATTGGATTAGAATAAGCCTAGGGAGGAAGAAAATGACCTAAATGTTCAACCAATGACACAAAATCACATATTGGATGCACAAGATTGGTTAAAAACCCTAATTGGATTAGAATAAGCCTAAGGGGGACGAAAATGACCTAAATGTTTAACCAATGACACAAAATCACATATTGGATGCACAAGATTGGTTAAAAACCCTAATTGGATTAGAATAAGCCTAGGGAGGACGAAAATGACCTAAATGTTCAACCAATGACACAAAATCACTTATTGGATGCACAAGATTGGTTAAAAACCCTAATTAGATTAGAATAAGCCTAGGGAGGACGAAAATGACCTAAATGTGCAACCAATGACACAAAATCACATATTGGATGCACAAGATTGGTTAAAAACCATAATTGGATTAGAATAAGCCTAGGGAGGACGAAAATGACCTAAATGTGCAACCAATGACACAAAATCACTTATTGGACGCACAAGATTGGTTAAAAACCCTAATTAGATTAGAATAAGCCTAGGGAGGACCAAACTGACATAAATGTGCAACCAATGACATAAAGTCACTTATTATATGCACAAGATTGGTTAAAAACCCTTATTGGATTAGAATAAGCCTAGGGAGGACGAAAATGACCTAAATGTGCAACCAATGACACAAAATCACATATTGGATGCACAAGATTGGTTAAAAACCCTAATTGGATTAGAATAAGTCTAGGGAGGACGAAAATGACCTAAATAATCAACCAATGACACAAAATCACTTGTTGGATGCACAAGATTGGTTAAAAACCCTAATTGGATTAGAATAAGCCTAGGGAGGACGAAAATGACCTAAATGTGCAACCAATGACACAAAATCACATATTGGATGCACAAGATTGGTTAAAAACCCTAATTGGATTAGAATAAGCCTAGGGAGGACGAGAATGACCTAAATGTGCAACCAATGACACAAAATCACATATTGGATGCATAAGATTGGTTAAAAATCTTAATTGGATTAGAATAAGCCTAGCGAGGACGAAATTTGCCTAAATGTTCAACCAATGACACAAAATCACATATTGGATGCACAAGATTGGTTAAAAACCCTAATTGGATTAGAATAAGCCTAGGGAGGACGAAAATGACCTAAATGTGCAACCAATGACACAAAATCACATATTGGATGCACAAGATTGGTTAAAAACCCTAATTGGATTAGAATAAGCATAGGGACTACAAATGACCTAAATGTGCAACCAATGACACAAAATCACGTATTGGATGCACAAGATTGGTTAAAAACCCTATTTGGATTAAAATAAGCCTAGGGAGAACGAAAATAACCTAAATGTGCAACCAATGACACAAAATCACTTTTTGGATGCACACGATTGGTTAAAAACCCTATTTGGAGTAGAATAAGCCTAGGGAGAACGAAAATAACCTAAATGTGCAACCAATGACACAAAATCACTTATTATATGCACAAGATTGGTTAAAAACCCTAATTGGATTAGAATAAGCATACGGACTACAAATGACCTAAATGTGCAACCAATGACACAAAATCACAAATTGGATGCACAAGATTGGTTAAAAACCCTTATTGGATTAGAATAAGCCTAGGGAGGACGAAAATGACCTAAATGTGATACCAATGACACAAAATCACATATTGGATGCACAAGATTGGTTAAAAACCCTAATTGGATTAGAATAAGTCTAGGGAGGACGAAAATGACCTAAATGTTCAACCAATGACACAAAATCACTTATTGGATGCACAAGATTGGTTAAAAACCCTAATTGGATTAGAATAAGCCTAGGGAGAACGAAAATAACCTAAATGTGCAACCAATGACACAAAATCACTTATTATATGCAGAAGATTGGTTAAAAACCCTAATTGGATAAAAATAAGCCTAGGGATGACGAAAATAACCTAAATGTTCAACCAATGACACAAAATCACTTATTGGATGCACAAGATTGGTTAAAAACCGTATTTGGATTAGAATAAGCCTAGGGAGAACGAAAATAACCTAAATGTGCAACCAATGACACAAAATCACTTATTGAATGCACAAGATTGGTTAATAACCCTAATTGGATTAGAATAAACCTAGGGAGGACGAAAATGACCTAAATGTGCAACTAATGACACAAAATCACATATTGGATGCACAAGATTGGTTAAAAACCCTATTTGGATTAGAATAAGCCTAGGGAGAACGAAAATAACCTAAATGTGCAACCAATGACACAAAATCACTTATTATATGCAGAAGATTGGTTAAAAACCCTAATTGGATAAAAATAGGCCTAGGGAGGACGAAAATGACCTAAATGTGCAACCAATGACACAAAATCACATATTGGATGCACAAGATTGGTTAAAAACCCTTATTGGATTAGAATAAGCCTAGGGAGGACGAAAATGACCTAAATGTGCAACCAATGATACAAAATCACATATTGGATGCACAAGATTGGTTAAAAACCCTAATTGGATTAGAATAAGCCTAGGGAGGATGAAAATGACCTAAATGTTCAACCAATGACACAAAATCACTTATTGGATGCACAAGATTGGTTAAAAACCCTAATTAGATTAAAATAAGCCTAGGGAGGACCAAAATGACCTAAATGTGCAACCAATGACATAAAATCACTTATTATATGCACAAGATTGGCTAAAAACCCTAATCGGATTAGAATAAGACTAGGGAGGACGAAAATGACAAAAATGTGCAACCAATGACACAAAATCACATATTGGATGCACAAGATTCGTTAAAAACCCTAATTGGATCAGAATAAGCCTAGGGAGGACGAAAATGAACCAAATATTCAACCAATGACACAAAATCACTTTTTGGATGCACACGATTGGTTAAAAACCCTTTTTGGATTAGAATAAGCCTAGGGAGAACGAAAATAACCTAAATGTGCAACCAATGACATAAAATCACTTATTATATGCACAAGATTGGTTAAAAACCCTAATTGGATTAGAATAAGCATAGGGACTACAAAAATGACCTAAATGTGCAACCAATGACACAAAATCACATATTGGATGCACAAGATTGGATAAAAACCCTAATTGGATAAGAATAAGCCTAGGGATGACGAATATGACCTAAATGTTCAACCAATGACACAAAATCACTTATTGGATGCACAAGATTGGTTAAAAACCCTAATGGGATTAGAATAAACCTAGGGAGGACGACAATGACCTAAATGTGCAACCAATGAAACAAAATCACTTATTATATGCACAAGATTTGTTAAAAACCCTAATTGGACTAGAATTAGACTAGGGAGGACGAAAATGACCGAAATGTGCAACCAATGACACAAAATCACATATTAGATGCACAAGATTCGTTAAAAAGCCTAATTGGATCAGAATAAGCCTAGGGAGGACGAAAATGAACCAAATATTCAACCAATGACACAAAATCACTTTTTGGATGCACACGATTGGTTAAAAACCCTATTTGGATTAGAATAAGCCTAGGGAGAACGAAAATAACCTAAATGTGAATCCAATGACACAAAATCACTTTTTATATGCACAAGATTGGTTAAAAACCTTAATTGGATTAGAATAAGCATAGGGACTACAAAAATGACCTAAATGTGCAACCAATGACACAAAATCACATATTGGATGCACAAGATTGGTTAAAAACCCTAATTGGATTAGAATAAGCCTAGGGAGGACGAAAATGACCTAAATGTGCAACCAATGACACAAAATCACATATTGGATGCACAAGATTGGTTAAAAACCCTAATTGGATTAGAATAAGCCTAGGGAGGACGAAAATGACCTAAATGTTTAACCAATGACACAAAATCACATATTGGATGTAGAAGATTGGTTAAAAACCCTAATTGGATTAGAATAAGCCTAGGGAGGACGAAAATGACCAAAATGTGCAACCAATGACACAAAATCACATATTGGATTCACAAGATTGGTTAAAAACCCTAATTGGATTAGAATAAGCCTAGGGAGGACGAAAATTACCTAAATGTTCAACCAATGACACAAAATGACACAAAATCACATATTGGATGCACAAGATTGGTTAAAAACCCTAATTGGATTAGAATAAGCCTAGCGAGGACGAAAATGACCTAAATGTTCAACCAATGACACAATAACACATATTGGATGCACAAGATTGGTTAAAAACCCTAATTGGATTAGAATAAGCCTAGGGAGGACAAAAATGACCTAAATGTTCAACCAATGACACAAAATCACATATTGGATGCACAAGATTGGTTAAAAACTCTAGTTGGATTAGAATAAGCATAGGGAGGACGAAAATGACCTAAATGTTCAACCAATGACACAAAATGACACAAAATCACATATTGGATGCACAAGATTGGTTAAAAACCCTAATTGGATTAGAATAAGCCTAGGGAGGACGAAAATGACCTAAATGTTCAACCAATGACACAAAATCACATATTGGATGCACAAGATTGCTTAAAAACCCTAATTGGATTAGAATAAGCCAAGGGAGGAAGAAAATGACCTAAATGTTCAACCAATGACACAAAATGACACAAAATCACATATTGGATGCACAAGATTGGTTAAAAACCCTAATTGGATTAGAATAAGCCTAGGGAGGACGAAAATGACCTAAATGTTCAACCAATGACACAAAATGACACAAAATCACATATTGGATGCAAAGGATTGGTTAAAAACCCTAATTGGATTGGAATAAGCCTAGGGAGGACGAAAATGACCTAAATGTTCAACCAATGACACAAAATGACACAAAATCACATATTGGATGCACAAGATTGGTTAAAAACCCTAATTGGATTAGAATAAGCCTAGGGAGGACGAAAATGACCTAAATGTTCAACCAATGACAAAAAATGACACAAAATCACACATTGGATGCACAAGATTTTTTAAAAACCTTAATTGGATTAGAATAAGCTAGCGAGGACGAAAATGACCTAAATGTTCAACCAATGACACAAAATGACACAAAATCACATATTGGATGCACAAGATTGGTTAAAAACCCTAATTGGATTAGAATAAGCCTAGGGAGGACGAAAATGACCTAAATGTTCAACCAATGACACGAAATCACATATTGGATGCACAAGATTGGTTAAAAACCCTAATTGGATTAGAATAAGCCTAGGGAGGACGAAAATGACCAAAATGTTCAACCAATGACACAAAATCACATATTGGATGCACAAGATTGGTTAAAAACCCTAATTGGATTAGAATAAGCCTAGAGAGGACGAAAATGACCTAAATGTGCAACCAATGACACAAAATCACATATTGGATGCACAAGATTGGTTAAAAACCCTAATTGGATTAGAATAAGCCTATGGAGGACGAAAATGACCTAAATGTGCAACCAATGACACAAAATCACATATTGGATGCACAAGATTGGTTAAAAACCCTAATTGGATTAGAATAAGCCTAGGGAGGATGAAAATGACCTAAATGTTCAACCAATGACACAAAATCACTTATTGGATGCACAAGATTGGTTAAAAACCCTAATTGGATTAGAATAAGCCTAGGGAGGACGAAAATGACCTAAATGTGCAACCAATGACACAAAATCACATATTGGATGCACAAGATTGGTTAAAAACCCTAATTGGATTAGAATAAGCATAGGGACTACAAATGACCTAAATGTGCAACCAATGACACAAAATCACGTATTGGATGCACAAGATTGGTTAAAAACCCTATTTGGATTAAAATAAGCCTAGGGAGAACGAAAATAACCTAAATGTGCAACCAATGACACAAAATCACTTTTTGGATGCACACGATTGGTTAAAAACCCTATTTGGAGTAGAATAAGCCTAGGGAGAACGAAAATAACCTAAATGTGCAACCAATGACACAAAATCACTTATTATATGCACAAGATTGGTTAAAAACCCTAATTGGATTAGAATAAGCATACGGACTACAAATGACCTAAATGTGCAACCAATGACACAAAATCACAAATTGGATGCACAAGATTGGTTAAAAACCCTTATTGGATTAGAATAAGCCTAGGGAGGACGAAAATGACCTAAATGTGATACCAATGACACAAAATCACATATTGGATGCACAAGATTGGTTAAAAACCCTAATTGGATTAGAATAAGTCTAGGGAGGACGAAAATGACCTAAATGTTCAACCAATGACACAAAATCACTTATTGGATGCACAAGATTGGTTAAAAACCCTAATTGGATTAGAATAAGCCTAGGGAGAACGAAAATAACCTAAATGTGCAACCAATGACACAAAATCACTTATTATATGCAGAAGATTGGTTAAAAACCCTAATTGGATAAAAATAAGCCTAGGGATGACGAAAATAACCTAAATGTTCAACCAATGACACAAAATCACTTATTGGATGCACAAGATTGGTTAAAAACCGTATTTGGATTAGAATAAGCCTAGGGAGAACGAAAATAACCTAAATGTGCAACCAATGACACAAAATCACTTATTGAATGCACAAGATTGGTTAATAACCCTAATTGGATTAGAATAAACCTAGGGAGGACGAAAATGACCTAAATGTGCAACTAATGACACAAAATCACATATTGGATGCACAAGATTGGTTAAAAACCCTATTTGGATTAGAATAAGCCTAGGGAGAACGAAAATAACCTAAATGTGCAACCAATGACACAAAATCACTTATTATATGCAGAAGATTGGTTAAAAACCCTAATTGGATAAAAATAGGCCTAGGGAGGACGAAAATGACCTAAATGTGCAACCAATGACACAAAATCACATATTGGATGCACAAGATTGGTTAAAAACCCTTATTGGATTAGAATAAGCCTAGGGAGGACGAAAATGACCTAAATGTGCAACCAATGATACAAAATCACATATTGGATGCACAAGATTGGTTAAAAACCCTAATTGGATTAGAATAAGCCTAGGGAGGATGAAAATGACCTAAATGTTCAACCAATGACACAAAATCACTTATTGGATGCACAAGATTGGTTAAAAACCCTAATTAGATTAAAATAAGCCTAGGGAGGACCAAAATGACCTAAATGTGCAACCAATGACATAAAATCACTTATTATATGCACAAGATTGGCTAAAAACCCTAATTGGATTAGAATAAGACTAGGGAGGACGAAAATGACAAAAATGTGCAACCAATGACACAAAATCACATATTGGATGCACAAGATTCGTTAAAAACCCTAATTGGATCAGAATAAGCCTAGGGAGGACGAAAATGAACCAAATATTCAACCAATGACACAAAATCACTTTTTGGATGCACACGATTGGTTAAAAACCCTATTTGGATTAGAATAAGCCTAGGGAGAACGAAAATAACCTAAATGTGCAACCAATGACACAAAATCACTTATTATATGCACAAGATTGGTTAAAAACCCTAATTGGATTAGAATAAGCATAGGGACTACAAAAATGACCTAAATCTGCAACCAATGACACAAAATCACTTATTATATGCACAAGATTGGTTAAAAACCCTAATTGGATTAGAATAGGCCTAGGGAGGACGAAAAGGACCTAAATGTGCTACCAATGACACAAAATCACATATTGGATGCACAAGATTGGTTAAAAACCCTAATTGGATTAGAATAAGCCTAGGGAGGACGAAAATGACATAAATGTTCAACCAATGACACAAAATCACTTATTGGATGCACAAGATTGGTTAAAAACCCTAATTGGATTAGAATAAGTCTAGGGAGGACGAAAATGACCTAAATGTGCAACCAATGACACAAAATCACTTATTATATGCAAAAGATTGGTTAAAAACCCTAATTGGAACAAAATAAGCGTAGGGATGACGAAAATGACCTAAATGTTCAACCAATGACACAAAATCACTTATTGGATGCACAAGATTGGTTAATAACCCTAATTGGATTAGAATAAGCCTAGGGAGGACGAAAATGACCTAAATGTACAACTAATGACACAAAATCACATATTGGATGCACAAGATTGGTTAAAAACCCTAATTGGATTAGAATAAGCCTAGGGACGATGAAAATGACCTAAATGTGCAACCAATGGCACAAAATCACATATTGGATGCACAAGATTGGATAAAAACCCTAATTGGATAAAAATAAGCCTAGGGATGACGAAAACGACCTAAATGTTCAACCAAGGACACAAAATCACTTATTGGATGCACAAGATTGGTTAAAAACCCTAATTAGATTAGAATAAGCCTAGGGAGGACCAAAATGACCTAAATGTGCAACCAATGACATAAAATAACTTATTGGATGCACAAGATTGGTTAAAAACCCTAATTGGATTAGAATAAGCCTAGGGAGGACGAAAATGACCTAAATGTGCAACCAATGACACAAAATCACTTATTATATGCAGAAGATTGGTTAAAAACCCTAATTGGATAAAAATAAGCCTAGGGATGACGAAAATAACCTAAATGTTCAACCAATGACACAAAATCACTTATTGGATGCACAAGATTGGTTAAAAACCGTATTTGGATTAGAATAAGCCTAGGGAGAACGAAAATAACCTAAATGTGCAACCAATGACACAAAATCACTTATTGAATGCACAAGATTGGTTAATAACCCTAATTGGATTAGAATAAACCTAGGGAGGACGAAAATGACCTAAATGTGCAACTAATGACACAAAATCACATATTGGATGCACAAGATTGGTTAAAAACCCTATTTGGATTAGAATAAGCCTAGGGAGAACGAAAATAACCTAAATGTGCAACCAATGACACAAAATCACTTATTATATGCAGAAGATTGGTTAAAAACCCTAATTGGATAAAAATAAGCTTAGGGATGAAGAAAATGACCTAAATGTTCAACCAATGACACAAAATCACTTATTGGATGCACAAGATTGGTTAAAAACCCTAATTAGATTAAAATAAGCCTAGGGAGGACCAAAATGACCTAAATGTGCAACCAATGACATAAAATCACTTATTATATGCACAAGATTGGTTAAAAACCCTAATTGGATTAGAATAAGACTGGGGAGGACGAAAATTGCAAAAATGTGCAACCAATGACACAAAATCACATATTGGATGCACAAGATTCGTTAAAAAGCCTAATTGGATCAGAATAAGCCTCAGGGAGGACGAAAATGAACCAAATATTCAACCAATGACACAAAATCACTTTTTGGATGCACACGATTGGTTAAAAACCCTATTTGGATTAGAATAAGCCTAGGGAGAACGAAAATAACCTAAATGTGCAACCAATGACACAAAATCACTTATTATATGCACAAGATTGGTTAAAAACCCTAATTGGATTAGAATAAGCATAGGGACGACGAAAATGACCTAAATCTGCAACCAATGACACAAAATCACTTATTATATGCACAAGATTGGTTAAAAACCCTAATTGGATTAGAATAAGACTAGGGCGAACAAAAATGACAAAAATGTGCAACCAATGACACAAAATCACATATTGGATGCACAAGATTCGTTAAAAAGCCTAATTGGATCAGAATAAGCCTAAGGAGGACGAAAATGAACCAAATATTCAACCAATGACACAAAATCACTTTTTGGATGCACACGATTGGTTAAAAACCCTATTTGAATTAGAATAAGCCTAGGGAGAACGAAAATAACCTAAATGTGAATCCAATGACACAAAATCACTTTTTATATGCACAAGATTGGTTAAAAACCTTAATTGGATTAGAATAAGCATAGGGACTACAAAAATGACCTAAATGTGCAACCAATGACACAAAATCACATATTGGATGCACAAGATTGGTTAAAAACCCTTATTGGATTAGAATAAGCCTAGGGAGGACGAAAATGACCTAAATGTGCAACCAATGACACAAAATCACATATTGGATGCACAAGATTGGTTAAAAACCCTAATTGGATTAGAATAGGCCTAGGGAGGACGAAAATGACCTAAATGTTCAACCAATGACACAAAATCACTTATTGGATGCACAAGATTGGTTAAAAACCCTAATTGGATTAGAATAAGCCTAGGGAGGACGAAAATGACCTAAATGTGCAACCAATGACACAAAATCACATATTGGATGCACAAGATTGGTTAAAAACCCTATTTGGATTACAATAAGCCTAGGGAGAACGAAAAAACCTAAATGTGAAACCATTGACACAAAATCACTTATTATATGCAGAAGATTGGTTAAAAACCCTAATTGGATAAAAATAAGCCTAGGGATGACGAAAATGACCTAAATGTTCAACCAATGACACAAAATCACTTATTGGATGCACAAGATTGGTTAAAAACCCTAATTGGATTAGAATAAGCCTAGGGAGGACGAAAATGACCTAAATGTTCAACCAATGACACAAAATGACACAAAATCACATATTGGATGCACAAGATTGGTTAAAAACCCTAATTGGATTAGAATAAGCCTAGGGAGGACGAAAATGACCTAAATGTTCAACAAATGGCACAAAATGACACAAAATCACATATTGGATGCACAAGATTGGTTAAAAACCCTAATTGGATTAGAATAAGCCTAGGGAGGACGAAAATGACCTAAATGTTCAACCAATGACACAAAATGACACAAAAGCACATATTGGATGCACTAGATGGATTAAAAACCCTAATTGGATTACAATAAGCCTAGGGAGGACGAAAATGACCTAAATGTTCAACCAATGACACAAAATCACATATTGGATGCACAAGATTGGTTAAAAACCCTAATTGGATTAGAATAAGCCTAGGGAGGACGAAAATGACCTTAATGTTCAACCAATGACACAAAATGACACAAAATCACATATTGAATGCACAACATTTGTTAAAAACCCTAATTGGATTAGAATAAGCCTAGGGAGGACGAAAATGACCTAAATGTTCAACCAATGACCCAAAATGACACAAAATCACACATTGGATGCACAAGATTGGTTAAGAACCTTAATTGGATAAGAATAAGCCAAGGGAGGACGAAAATGACCTAAATGTTCAACCAATGACACAAAATGACACAAAATCACATATTGGATGCACAAGATTGGTTAAAAACCCTAATTGGATTAGAATAAGCCTAGGGAGGACGAAAATGACCTAAATGTTCAACCAATGACACAAAATCACATATTGGATGCACCAGATTGGTTAAAAACCCTAATTGGATTAGAATAAGCCTAGGGAGGACGAAAATGACCTAAATGTGCAACCAATGACACAAAATCACATATTGGATGCACAAGATTGGTTAAAAACCCTAATTGGATTAGAATAAGTCTAGGGAGGACGACAATGACCTTAATGTTCAACCAATGACACAAAATCACTTATTGGATGCACAAGATTGGTTAAAAACCCTAATTAGATTAGAATAAGCCTAGGGAGGACGAAAATGACCTAAATGTGCAACCAATGACACAAAATCACATATTGGATGCACAAGATTGGTTAAAAACCCTAATTGGATTAGAATAAGCCTAGGGAGAATGAAAGTGACCTAAATGTTCAACCAATAACACAAAATCACTTATTGGATGCACAAGATTGGTTAAAAACCCTAATTGGATTAGAATAATCCAAGGGAGGACACAAATGACCTAAATGTTCAACCAATAATACAAACGCATTTATTGGGTGCATAAGATTGGTTAAAATCCCTAATTGGATTAGAATAAGCCTAGGGAGGACGAAAATGACCTAACTATGCAACCAATAACACCAAATCACTTATTATATGCACAAGATTGGCTAAAAACCCTAATTGGATAAAAATAAGCCTAGGGAGAACGAAAATGACCTAAATGTGCAACCAATGACACAAAATCACTTATTATATGCAGAAGATTGGTTAAAAACCCTAATTGGATAAAAATAAGCCTAGGGAGGACGAAAATGACCTAAATGTTCAACCAATGACACAAAATCACTTATTGGATGCACAAGATTGGTTAAAAACCCTAATTGGATTAGAATAAGCCTAGGGAGGACGAAAATGACCTAAATGTGCAACCAATGACATAAAATCACTTATTATATGCACAAGATTGGTTAAAAACCCTAATTGGATTAGAATAAGACTAGGGAGGACGAAAATGACCAAAATGTGCAACCAATGAAACAAAAACACTTTTTAGATGCACACGATTGGTTAAAAACCCTATTTGGATTAGAATAAGCCTAGGGAGAACGAAAATGACCTAAATGTGCAACCAATGACACAAAATCACTTATTATATGCACAAGATTGGTTAAAAACCCTAATTGGATTAGAATAAGCCTAGGGACAACAAAAATGACATAAATGTGCAACCAATGACACAAAATCACATATTGGATGCACAAGATTGGATAAAAACCCTAATTGGATAAGAATAAGCCTAGGGATGACGAATATGACCTAAATGTGCAACCAATGACACAAAATCACTTATTATATGCACAAGATTTGTTAAAAACCCTAATTGGACTAGAATTAGACTAGGGAGGACGAAAATGACCAAAATGTGCAAACAATGACACAAAATCATATATTGGTTGCACAAGATTCGTTAAAAAAACTAATTGGATCAGAATAAGTCTAGGGAGGACGAAAATGAACCAAATATTCAACCAATGATACAAAATCACTTTTTGGATGCACACGATTGGTTAAAAACCCTATTTGGATTAGAATAAGCCTAGGGAGAACGAAAATAACCTAAATGTGCAACCAATGACACAAAATCACTTATTATATGCACAAGATTGGTTAAAAACCCTAATTGGATTAGAATAAGCCTAGGGAGAACGAAAACGACCTAAATCTGCAACCAATGACACAAAATCACTTATTATATGCACAAGATTGGTTAAAAACCCTAATTGGATTAGAATAAGACTAGGGCGGACGAAAATGACAAAAATGTGCAACCAATGACACAAAATCACATATTGGATGCACAAGATTCGTTAAAAAGCCTAATTGGATCAGAATAAGCCTAGGGAGGAGGAAAATGAACCAAATATTCAACCAATGACACAAAATCACTTTTTGGATGCACACGATTGGTTAAAAACCCTATTTGGATTAGAATAAGCCTAGGGAGAACGAAAATAACCTAAATGTGCAACCAATGACACAAAATCACTTATTATATGCACAAGATTGGTTAAAAACCCTAATTGGTTTAGAATAAGCCTAGGGAGAACGAAAACGACCTAAATTTGCAACCAATGACACAAAATCACTTATTATATGCACAAGATTGGTTAAAAACCCTAATTGGATTAGAATAAGACTAGGGCGGACGAAAATGACAAAAATGTGCAACCAATGACACAAAATCACATATTGGATGCACAAGATTCGTTAAAAAGCCTAATTGGATCAGAATAAGACTAGGGAGGACGAAAATGAACCAAATATTCAACCAATGACACAAAATCACTTTTTGGATGCACACGATTGGTTAAAAACCCTATTTGGATTAGAATAAGCCTAGGGAGAACGAAAATAACCTAAATGTGCAACCAATGACACAAAATCACTTATTATATGCAGAAGATTGGTTAAAAACCCTAATTGGATAAAAATAAGCTTAGGGATGAAGAAAATGACCTAAATGTTCAACCAATGACACAAAATCACTTATTGGATGCACAAGATTGGTTAAAAACCCTAATTAGATTAAAATAAGCCTAGGGAGGACCAAAAATACCTAAATGTGCAACCAATGACATAAAATCACTTATTATATGCACAAGATTGGTTAAAAACCCTAATTGGATTAGAATAAGACTTGGGAGGACGAAAATTGCAAAAATGTGCAACCAATGACACAAAATCACATATTGGATGCACAAGATTCGTTAAAAAGCCTAATTGGATCAGAATAAGCCTCAGGGAGGACGAAAATGAACCAAATATTCAACCAATGACACAAAATCACTTTTTGGATGCACACGATTGGTTAAAAACCCTATTTGGATTAGAATAAGCCTAGGGAGAACGAAAATAACCTAAATGTGCAACCAATGACACAAAATCACTTATTATATGCACAAGATTGGTTAAAAACCCTAATTGGATTAGAATAAGCATAGGGACGACGAAAATGACCTAAATCTGCAACCAATGACACAAAATCACTTATTATATGCACAAGATTGGTTAAAAACCCTAATTGGATTAGAATAAGACTAGGGCGGACGAAAATGACAAAAATGTGCAACCAATGACACAAAATCACATATTGGATGCACAAGATTCGTTAAAAAGCCTAATTGGATCAGAATAAGCCTAGGGAGGACGAAAATGAACCAAATATTCAACCAATGACACAAAATCACTTTTTGGATGCACACGATTGGTTAAAAACCCTATTTGGATTATAATAAGCCTAGGGAGAACGAAAATAACCTAAATGTGAATCCAATGACACAAAATCACTTTTTATATGCACAAGATTGGTTAAAAACCTTAATTGGATTAGAATAAGCATAGGGACTACAAAAATGACCTAAATGTGCAACCAATGACACAAAATCACATATTGGATGCACAAGATTGGTTAAAAACCCTTATTGGATTAGAATAAGCCTAGGGAGGACGAAAATGACCTAAATGTGCAACCAATGACACAAAATCACATATTGGATGCACAAGATTGGTTAAAAACCCTAATTGGATTAGAATAAGCCTAGGGAGAATGAAAGTGACCTAAATGTTCAACCAATAACACAAAATCACTTATTGGATGCACAAGATTGGTTAAAAACCCTAATTGGATTAGAATAATCCTAGGGAGGACACAAATGACCTAAATGTTCAACCAATAATACAAACGCATTTATTGGGTGCATAAGATTGGTTAAAATCCCTAATTGGATTAGAATAAGCCTAGGGAGGACGAAAATGACCTAAATGTGCAACCAATAACACAAAATCACATATTGGGTGCACAAGATTCGTTAAAAAGCCTAATTGGATCAGAATAAGCCTAAGGAGGACGAAATTGAACCAAATATTCAACCAATGACACAAAATCACTTTTTGGATGCACACGATTGGTTAAAAACCCTATTTGGATTAGAATAAGCCTAGGGAGAACGAAAATAACCTAAATGTGCAACCAATGACACAAAATCACTTATTATATGCACAAGATTGGTTAAAAACCCTAATTGGTTTAGAATAAGCCTAGGGAGAACGAAAACGACCTAAATTTGCAACCAATGACACAAAATCACTTATTATATGCACAAGATTGGTTAAAAACCCTAATTGGATTAGAATAAGACTAGGGCGGACGAAAATGACAAAAATGTGCAACCAATGACACAAAATCACATATTGGATGCACAAGATTCGTTAAAAAGCCTAATTGGATCAGAATAAGACTAGGGAGGACGAAAATGAACCAAATATTCAACCAATGACACAAAATCACTTTTTGGATGCACACGATTGGTTAAAAACCCTATTTGGATTAGAATAAGCCTAGGGAGAACGAAAATAACCTAAATGTGCAACCAATGACACAAAATCACATATTGGATGCACAAGATTGGTTAAAAACCCTAATTGGATTAGAATAAGTCTAGGGAGGATGAAAATGACCTAAATGTTCAACCAATGACACAAAATCACTTATTGGATGCACAAGATTGGTTAAAAACCCTAATTAGATTAAAATAAGCCTAGGGAGGACCAAAATGACCTAAATGTGCAACCAATGACATAAAATCACTTATTATATGCACAAGATTGGCTAAAAACACTAATTGGATTAGAATAAGATTAGGGAGGACGAAAATGACAAAAATGTGCAACCAATGACACAAAATCACATATTGGATGCACAAGATTCGTTAAAAAGCCTAATTGGATCAGAATAAGCCTAAGGAGGACGAAAATGAACCAAATATTCAACCAATGACACAAAATCACTTTTTGGATGCACACGATTGGTTAAAAACCCTATTTGAATTAGAATAAGCCTAGGGAGAACGAAAATAACCTAAATGTGAATCCAATGACACAAAATCACTTTTTATATGCACAAGATTGGTTAAAAACCTTAATTGGATTAGAATAAGCATAGGGACTACAAAAATGACCTAAATGTGCAACCAATGACACAAAATCACATATTGGATGCACAAGATTGGTTAAAAACCCTTATTGGATTAGAATAAGCCTAGGGAGGACGAAAATGACCTAAATGTGCAACCAATGACACAAAATCACATATTGGATGCACAAGATTGGTTAATAACCCTAATTGGATTAGAATAAGCCTAGGGAGGATGAAAATGACCTAAATGTTCAACCAATGACACAAAATCACTTATTGGATGCACAAGATTGGTTAAAAACCCTAATTAGATTAAAATAAGCCTAGGGAGGACCAAAATGACCTAAATGTGCAACCAATGACATAAAATCACTTATTATATGCACAAGATTGGCTAAAAACCCTAATTGGATTAGAATAAGACTAGGGAGGACGAAAATGACAAAAATGTGCAACCAATGACACAAAATCACATATTGGATGCACAAGATTCGTTAAAAACCCTAATTGGATCAGAATAAGCCTAGGGAGGACGAAAATGAACCAAATATTCAACCAATGACACAAAATCACTTTTTGGATGCACACGATTGGTTAAAAACCCTATTTGGATTAGAATAAGCCTAGGGAGAACGAAAATAACCTAAATGTGCAACCAATGACACAAAATCACTTATTATATGCACAAGATTGGTTAAAAACCCTAATTGGATTAGAATAAGCATAGGGACTACAAAAATGACCTAAATCTGCAACCAATGACACAAAATCACTTATTATATGCACAAGATTGGTTAAAAACCCTAATTGGATTAGAATAGGCCTAGGGAGGACGAAAAGGACCTAAATGTGCTACCAATGACACAAAATCACATATTGGATGCACAAGATTGGTTAAAAACCCTAATTGGATTAGAATAAGCCTAGGGAGGACGAAAATGACATAAATGTTCAACCAATGACACAAAATCACTTATTGGATGCACAAGATTGGTTAAAAACCCTAATTGGATTAGAATAAGTCTAGGGAGGACGAAAATGACCTAAATGTGCAACCAATGACACAAAATCAGTTATTATATGCAGAAGATTGGTTAAAAACCCTAATTGGAACAAAATAAGCGTAGGGATGACGAAAATGACCTAAATGTTCAACCAATGACACAAAATCACTTATTGGATGCACAAGATTGGTTAATAACCCTAATTGGATTAGAATAAGCCTAGGGAGGACGAAAATGACCTAAATGTACAACTAATGACACAAAATCACATATTGGATGCACAAGATTGGTTAAAAACCCTAATTGGATTAGAATAAGCCTAGGGACGATGAAAATGACCTAAATGTGCAACCAATGGCACAAAATCACATATTGGATGCACAAGATTGGATAAAAACCCTAATTGGATAAAAATAAGCCTAGGGATGACGAAAACGACCTAAATGTTCAACCAAGGACACAAAATCACTTATTGGATGCACAAGATTGGTTAAAAACCCTAATTAGATTAGAATAAGCCTAGGGAGGAGCAAAATGACCTAAATGTGCAACCAATGACATAAAATAACTTATTGGATGCACAAGATTGGTTAAAAACCCTAATTGGATTAGAATAAGCCTAGGGAGGACGAAAATGACCTAAATGTGCAACCAATGACACAAAATCACTTATTATATGCACGAGATTGGCTAAAAACCCTAATTGGATAAAAATAAGCCTAGGGATGACGAAAATAACCTAAATGTTCAACCAATGACACAAAATCACTTTTTGGATGCACAAGATTGGTTAAAAACCGTATTTGGATTAGAATAAGCCTAGGGAGAACGAAAATAACCTAAATGTGCAACCAATGACACAAAATCACTTATTGGATGCACAAGATTGGTTAAAAACCCTAATTGGATTAGAATAAGCCTAGGAGGACGAAAATGACCTAAATGTGCAACCAATGACACAAAATCACTTATTATATGCAGAAGATTGGTTAAAAACCCTAATTGGATAAAAATAAGCCTAGGGATGACGAAAATAACCTAAATGTTCAACCAATGACACAAAATCACTTATTGGATGCACAAGATTGGTTAAAAACCGTATTTGGATTAGAATAAGCCTAGGGAGAACGAAAATAACCTAAATGTGCAACCAATGACACAAAATCACTTATTGAATGCACAAGATTGGTTAATAACCCTAATTGGATTAGAATAAACCTAGGGAGGACGAAAATGACCTAAATGTGCAACTAATGACACAAAATCACATATTGGATGCACAAGATTGGTTAAAAACCCTATTTGGATTAGAATAAGCCTAGGGAGAACGAAAATAACCTAAATGTGCAACCAATGACACAAAATCACTTATTATATGCAGAAGATTGGTTAAAAACCCTAATTGGATAAAAATAAGCTTAGGGATGAAGAAAATGACCTAAATGTTCAACCAATGACACAAAATCACTTATTGGATGCACAAGATTGGTTAAAAACCCTAATTAGATTAAAATAAGCCTAGGGAGGACCAAAATGACCTAAATGTGCAACCAATGACATAAAATCACTTATTATATGCACAAGATTGGTTAAAAACCCTAATTGGATTAGAATAAGACTGGGGAGGACAAAAATTGCAAAAATGTGCAACCAATGACACAAAATCACATATTGGATGCACAAGATTCGTTAAAAAGCCTAATTGGATCAGAATAAGCCTCAGGGAGGACGAAAATGAACCAAATATTCAACCAATGACACAAAATCACTTTTTGGATGCACACGATTGGTTAAAAACCCTATTTGGATTAGAATAAGCCTAGGGAGAACGAAAATAACCTAAATGTGCAACCAATGACACAAAATCACTTATTATATGCACAAGATTGGTTAAAAACCCTAATTGGATTAGAATAAGCATAGGTTCGACGAAAATGACCTAAATCTGCAACCAATGACACAAAATCACTTATTATATGCACAAGATTGGTTAAAAACCCTAATTGGATTAGAATAAGACTAGGGCGGACGAAAATGACAAAAATGTGCAACCAATGACACAAAATCACATATTGGATGCACAAGATTCGTTAAAAAGCCTAATTGGATCAGAATAAGCCTAGGGAGGACGAAAATGAACCAAATATTCAACCAATGACACAAAATCACTTTTTGGATGCACACGATTGGTTAAAAACCCTATTTGGATTAGAATAAGCCTAGGGAGAACGAAAATAACCTAAATGTGAATCCAATGACACAAAATCACTTTTTATATGCACAAGATTGGTTAAAAACCTTAATTGGATTAGAATAAGCATAGGGACTACAAAAATGACCTAAATGTGCAACCAATGACACAAAATCACATATTGGATGCACAAGATTGGTTAAAAACCCTTATTGGATTAGAATAAGCCTAGGGAGGACGAAAATGACCTAAATGTGCAACCAATGACACAAAATCACATATTGGATGCACAAGATTGGTTAAAAACCCTAATTGGATTAGAATAAGTCTAGGGAGGACGACAATGACCTTAATGTTCAACCAATGACACAAAATCACTTATTGGATGCACAAGATTGGTTAAAAACCCTAATTAGATTAGAATAAGCCTAGGGAGGACGAAAATGACCTAAATGTGCAACCAATGACACAAAATCACATATTGGATGCACAAGATTGGTTAAAAACCCTAATTGGATTAGAATAAGCCTAGGGAGAATGAAAGTGACCTAAATGTTCAACCAATAACACAAAATCACTTATTGGATGCACAAGATTGGTTAAAAACCCTAATTGGATTAGAATAATCCAAGGGAGGACACAAATGACCTAAATGTTCAACCAATAATACAAACGCATTTATTGGGTGCATAAGATTGGTTAAAATCCCTAATTGGATTAGAATAAGCCTAGGGAGGACGAAAATGACCTAACTATGCAACCAATAACACCAAATCACTTATTATATGCACAAGATTGGCTAAAAACCCTAATTGGATAAAAATAAGCCTAGGGAGAACGAAAATGACCTAAATGTGCAACCAATGACACAAAATCACTTATTATATGCAGAAGATTGGTTAAAAACCCTAATTGGATAAAAATAAGCCTAGGGAGGACGAAAATGACCTAAATGTTCAACCAATGACACAAAATCACTTATTGGATGCACAAGATTGGTTAAAAACCCTAATTGGATTAGAATAAGCCTAGGGAGGACGAAAATGACCTAAATGTGCAACCAATGACACAAAATCCCATATTGGATGCACAAGATTGGTTTAAAACCCTAATTGAATTAGAATAAGCCTAGGGAGAATGAAAGTGACCTAAATGTTCAACCAATAACACAAAATCACTTATTGGATGCACAAGATTGGTTAAAAACCCTAATTGGATTAGAATAATCCTAGGGAGGACACAAATGACCTAAATGTTCAACCAATAATACAAACGCATTTATTGGGTGCATAAGATTGGTTAAAATCCCTAATTGGATTAGAATAAGCCTAGGGAGGACGAAAATGACCTAAATGTGCAACCAATAACACAAAATCACATATTGGGTGCACAAGATTCGTTAAAAAGCCTAATTGGATCAGAATAAGCCTAAGGAGGACGAAATTGAACCAAATATTCAACCAATGACACAAAATCACTTTTTGGATGCACACGATTGGTTAAAAACCCTATTTGGATTAGAATAAGCCTAGGGAGAACGAAAATAACCTAAATGTGCAACCAATGACACAAAATCACTTATTATATGCACAAGATTGGTTAAAAACCCTAATTGGTTTAGAATAAGCCTAGGGAGAACGAAAACGACCTAAATTTGCAACCAATGACACAAAATCACTTATTATATGCACAAGATTGGTTAAAAACCCTAATTGGATTAGAATAAGACTAGGGCGGACGAAAATGACAAAAATGTGCAACCAATGACACAAAATCACATATTGGATGCACAAGATTCGTTAAAAAGCCTAATTGGATCAGAATAAGACTAGGGAGGACGAAAATGAACCAAATATTCAACCAATGACACAAAATCACTTTTTGGATGCACACGATTGGTTAAAAACCCTATTTGGATTAGAATAAGCCTAGGGAGAACGAAAATAACCTAAATGTGCAACCAATGACACAAAATCACTTATTATATGCAGAAGATTGGTTAAAAACCCTAATTGGATAAAAATAAGCTTAGGGATGAAGAAAATGACCTAAATGTTCAACCAATGACACAAAATCACTTATTGGATGCACAAGATTGGTTAAAAACCCTAATTAGATTAAAATAAGCCTAGGGAGGACCAAAAATACCTAAATGTGCAACCAATGACATAAAATCACTTATTATATGCACAAGATTGGTTAAAAACCCTAATTGGATTAGAATAAGACTTGGGAGGACGAAAATTGCAAAAATGTGCAACCAATGACACAAAATCACATATTGGATGCACAAGATTCGTTAAAAAGCCTAATTGGATCAGAATAAGCCTCAGGGAGGACGAAAATGAACCAAATATTCAACCAATGACACAAAATCACTTTTTGGATGCACACGATTGGTTAAAAACCCTATTTGGATTAGAATAAGCCTAGGGAGAACGAAAATAACCTAAATGTGCAACCAATGACACAAAATCACTTATTATATGCACAAGATTGGTTAAAAACCCTAATTGGATTAGAATAAGCATAGGTTCGACGAAAATGACCTAAATCTGCAACCAATGACACAAAATCACTTATTATATGCACAAGATTGGTTAAAAACCCTAATTGGATTAGAATAAGACTAGGGCGGACGAAAATGACAAAAATGTGCAACCAATGACACAAAATCACATATTGGATGCACAAGATTCGTTAAAAAGCCTAATTGGATCAGAATAAGCCTAGGGAGGACGAAAATGAACCAATTATTCAACCAATGACACAAAATCACTTTTTGGATGCACACGATTGGTTAAAAACCCTATTTGGATTAGAATAAGCCTAGGGAGAACGAAAATAACCTAAATGTGAATCCAATGACACAAAATCACTTTTTATATGCACAAGATTGGTTAAAAACCTTAATTGGATTAGAATAAGCATAAGGACTACAAAAATGACCTAAATGTGCAACCAATGACACAAAATCACATATTGGATGCACAAGATTGGTTAAAAACCCTTATTGGATTAGAATAAGCCTATGGAGGACGAAAATGACCTAAATGTGCAACCAATGACACAAAATCACATATTGGATGCACAAGATTGGTTAAAAACCCTAATTGGATTAGAATAAGCCTAGGGAGGATGAAAATGACCTAAATGTTCAACCAATGACACAAAATCACTTATTGGATGCACAAGATTGGTTAAAAACCCTAATTAGATTAAAATAAGCCTAGGGAGGACCAAAATGACCTAAATGTGCAACCAATGACATAAAATCACTTATTATATGCACAAGATTGGCTAAAAACCCTAATTGGATTAGAATAAGACTAGGGAGGACGAAAATGACAAAAATGTGCAACCAATGACACAAAATCACATATTGGATGCACAATATTCGTTAAAAACGCTAATTGGATCAGAATAAGCCTAGGGAGGACGAAAATGAACCAAATATTCAACCTATAACACAAAATCACTTTTTGGATGCACACGATTGGTTAAAAACCCTTTTTGGATTAGAATAAGCCTAGGGAGAACGAAAATAACCTAAATGTGCAACCAATGACACAAAATCACTTATTATATGCACAAGATTGGTTAAAAACCCTAATTGGATTAGAATAAGCATAGGGACTACAAAAATGACCTAAATCTGCAACCAATGACACAAAATCACTTATTATATGCACAAGATTGGTTAAAAACCCTAATTGGATTAGAATAGGCCTAGGGAGGACGAAAAGGACCTAAATGTGCTACCAATGACACAAAATCACATATTGGATGCACAAGATTGGTTAAAAACCCTAATTGGATTAGAATAAGCCTAGGGAGGACGAAAATGACATAAATGTTCAACCAATGACACAAAATCACTTATTGGATGCACAAGATTGGTTAAAAACCCTAATTGGATTAGAATAAGTCTAGGGAGGACGAAAATGACCTAAATGTGCAACCAATGACACAAAATCACTTATTATATGCAGAAGATTGGTTAAAAACCCTAATTGGAACAAAATAAGCGTAGGGATGACGAAAATGACCTAAATGTTCAACCAATGACACAAAATCACTTATTGGATGCACAAGATTGGTTAATAACCCTAATTGGATTAGAATAAGCCTAGGGAGGACGAAAATGACCTAAATGTACAACTAATGACACAAAATCATATATTGGATGCACAAGATTGGTTAAAAACCCTAATTGGATTAGAATAAGCCTAGGGACGATGAAAATGACCTAAATGTGCAACCAATGGCACAAAATCACATATTGGATGCACAAGATTGGATAAAAACCCTAATTGGATAAAAATAAGCCTAGGGATGACGAAAACGACCTAAATGTTCAACCAAGGACACAAAATCACTTATTGGATGCACAAGATTGGTTAAAAACCCTAATTAGATTAGAATAAGCCTAGGGAGGAGCAAAATGACCTAAATGTGCAACCAATGACATAAAATAACTTATTGGATGCACAAGATTGGTTAAAAACCCTAATTGGATTAGAATAAGCCTAGGGAGGACGAAAATGACCTAAATGTGCAACCAATGACACAAAATCACTTATTATATGCAGAAGATTGGTTAAAAACCCTAATTGGATAAAAATAAGCCTAGGGATGACGAAAATGACCTAAATGTTCAACCAATGACACAAAATCACTTATTGGATGCACAAGATTGGTTAAAAACCCTAATTAGATTAGAATAAGCCTAGGGAGGACCACAATGACCTAAATGTGCAACCAATGACATAAAATCACTTATTATATGCAGAAGATTGGTTAAAAACCCTAATTGGATTAGAATAAGACTAGGGAGGACGAAAATGACCTAAATGTGCAACCAATGACACAAAATCACTTATGATATGCAGAAGATTGGTTAAAAACCCTAATTGGAACAAAATAAGCGTAGGGATGACGAAAATGACCTAAATGTTCAACCAATGACACAAAATCACTTATTGGATGCACAAGATTGGTTAAAAACACTAATTAGATTAGAATAAACCTACGGAGGACCAAAGTGACCTAAATGTGTAACCAATGATATAAAATCACTTATTATATGTACAAGATTGGTTAAAAACCCTAATTGGATTAGAATAAGACTAGGGAGAACGAAAATGACCAAAATGTGCAACCAATGACACAAAATCACATATTGGATGCACAAGATTCGTTAAAAAGCCTAATTGGATCAGAATAAGCCTAGGGAGGACGAAAATGAACCAAATATTCAACCAATGACACAAAATCACTTTTTGGATGCACACGATTGGTTAAAAACCCTATTTGGATTAGAATAAGCCTAGGGAGAACGAATATAACCTAAATGTGCAACCAATGACACAAAATCACTTATTATATGCACAAGATTGGTTAAAAACCCTAATTGGATTAGAATAAGCATAGGGACTACAAAAATGACCTAAATGTGCAACCAATGACACAAAATCACATATTGGATGCACAAGATTGGTTAAAAACCCTTATTGGATTAGAATAAGCCTAGGGAGGACGAAAATGACCTAAATGTGCAACCAATGACACAAAATCACATATTGGATGCACAAGATTGGTTAAAAACCCTAATTGGATTAGAATAGGTCTAGGGAGGACGAAAATGACCTAAATGTTCAACCAATGACACAAAATCACTTATTGGATGCACAAGATTGGTTAAAAACCCTAATTGGATTAGAATAAGCCTAGGGAGGACGAAAATGACCTAAATGTGCAACCAATGACACAAAATCACTTATTATATGCACAAGATTGGCTAAAGACGCTAATTGGATTTCAATAAGCCTTGGGAGGACGAAAATGACCTAAACGTTCAACCAATGACACAAAATCACTTATTGAATGCACATGATTGGTTAATAACGCTAATTGGATTAGAATAAGCCTAGGGAGGACGAAAATGACCTAAATGTGCAACTAATGACACAAAATCACATATTGGATGCACAAGATTGGTTAAAAACCCTATTTGGATTAGAATAAGCCTAGGGAGAACGAAAATAACCTAAATGTGCAACCAATGACACAAAATCACTTATTATATGCAGAAGATTGGTTAAAAACCCTAATTGGATAAAAATAAGCCTAGGGATGACGAAAATGACCTTAATGTTCAACCGATGACACAAAATCACTTATTGGATGCCCAAGATTGGTTAAAAACACTAATTGGATTAGAATAAGCCTAGGGAGGACGAAAATGACCTAAATGTGCAACCAATGACACAAAATCACATATTGGATGCACAAGATTGGTTAAAAACCCTAATTGGATTAGAATAAGCCTAGGGAGGACGAAAATGACATAAATGTTCAACCAATGACACAAAATCACTTATTGGATGCACAAGATTGGTTAAAAACCCTAATTGGATTAGAATAAGTCTAGGGAGGACGAAAATGACCTAAATGTGCAACCAATGACACAAAATCAGTTATTATATGCAGAAGATTGGTTAAAAACCCTAATTGGAACAAAATAAGCGTAGGGATGACGAAAATGACCTAAATGTTCAACCAATGACACAAAATCACTTATTGGATGCACAAGATTGGTTAATAACCCTAATTGGATTAGAATAAGCCTAGGGAGGACGAAAATGACCTAAATGTACAACTAATGACACAAAATCACATATTGGATGCACAAGATTGGTTAAAAACCCTAATTGGATTAGAATAAGCCTAGGGAGGACGAAAATGACCTAAATGTTCAACCAATGACACAAAATCACATATTGGATGCACAAGATTGGTTAAAAACCCTCATTGGATTAGAATAAGCCTAGGGAGGACGAAAATGACCTAAATGTTCAACCAATGACACAAAATCACATATTGGATGCACAAGATTGGTTAAAAACCCTAATTGGATTAGAATAAGCCTAGGGAGGACGAAAATGACCTAAATGTTCAACCAATGACACAAAATGACACAAAATCACATATTGGATGCTCAAGATTGGTTAAAAACCCTAATTCGATTAGAATAAGCCTAGGGAGGACGAAAATGACCTAAATGTTCAACCAATGACACTAAATCACATATTGGATGCACAAGATTGGTTAAAAACCCTAATTGGATTAGAATAAGTCTAGGGAGGATGAAAATGACCTAAATGTTCAACCAATGACACAAAATCACATATTGGATGCACAAGATTGGTTAAAAACCCTAATTGGATTAGAATAAGCCTAGGGAGGACGAAAATGACCTAAATGTTCAACCAATGACACAAAATCACTTATTGGATGCACAAGATTGGTTAAAAACCCTAATTAGATTAAAATAAGCCTAGGGAGGACCAAAATGACCTAAATGTGCAACCAATGACATAAAATCACTTATTATATGCACAAGATTGGCTAAAAACACTAATTGGATTAGAATAAGATTAGGGAGGACGAAAATGACAAAAATGTGCAACCAATGACACAAAATCACATATTGGATGCACAAGATTCGTTAAAAAGCCTAATTGGATCAGAATAAGCCTAAGGAGGACGAAAATGAACCAAATATTCAACCAATGACACAAAATCACTTTTTGGATGCACACGATTGGTTAAAAACCCTATTTGGATTAGAATAAGCCTAGGGAGAACGAAAATAACCTAAATGTGAATCCAATGACACAAAATCACTTTTTATATGCACAAGATTGGTTAAAAACCTTAATTGGATTAGAATAAGCATAGGGACTACAAAAATGACCTAAATGTGCAACCAATGACACAAAATCACATATTGGATGCACAAGATTGGTTAAAAACCCTTATTGGATTAGAATAAGCCTAGGGAGGACGAAAATGACCTAAATGTGCAACCAATGACACAAAATCACATATTGGATGCACAAGATTGGTTAATAACCCTAATTGGATTAGAATAAGCCTAGGGAGGATGAAAATGACCTAAATGTTCAACCAATGACACAAAATCACTTATTGGATGCACAAGATTGGTTAAAAACCCTAATTAGATTAAAATAAGCCTAGGGAGGACCAAAATGACCTAAATGTGCAACCAATGACATAAAATCACTTATTATATGCACAAGATTGGCTAAAAACCCTAATTGGATTAGAATAAGACTAGGGAGGACGAAAATGACAAAAATGTGCAACCAATGACACAAAATCACATATTGGATGCACAAGATTCGTTAAAAACCCTAATTGGATCACAATAAGCCTAGGGAGGACGAAAATGAACCAAATATTCAACCAATGACACAAAATCACTTTTTGGATGCACAAGATTGGTTAAAAACCCTATTTGGATTAGAATAAGCCTAGGGAGAACGAAAATAACCTAAATGTGCAACCAATGACACAAAATCACTTATTATATGCAGAAGATTGGTTAAAAACCCTAATTGGATAAAAATAAGCCTAGGGATGACGAAAATAACCTAAATGTTCAACCAATGACACAAAATCACTTATTGGATGCACAAGATTGGTTAAAAACCGTATTTGGATTAGAATAAGCCTAGGGAGAACGAAAATAACCTAAATGTGCAACCAATGACACAAAATCACTTATTGAATGCACAAGATTGGTTAATAACCCTAATTGGATTAGAATAAACCTAGGGAGGACGAAAATGACCTGAATGTGCAACTAATGACACAAAATCACATATTGGATGCACAAGATTGGTTAAAAACCCTATTTGGATTAGAATAAGCCTAGGGAGAACGAAAATAACCTAAATGTGCAACCAATGACACAAAATCACTTATTATATGCAGAAGATTGGTTAAAAACCCTAATTGGATAAAAATAAGCTTAGGGATGAAGAAAATGACCTAAATGTTCAACCAATGACACAAAATCACTTATTGGATGCACAAGATTGGTTAAAAACCCTAATTAGATTAAAATAAGCCTAGGGAGGACCAAAAATACCTAAATGTGCAACCAATGACATAAAATCACTTATTATATGCACAAGATTGGTTAAAAACCCTAATTGGATTAGAATAAGACTTGGGAGGACGAAAATTGCAAAAATGTGCAACCAATGACACAAAATCACATATTGGATGCACAAGATTCGTTAAAAAGCCTAATTGGATCAGAATAAGCCTCAGGGAGGACGAAAATGAACCAAATATTCAACCAATGACACAAAATCACTTTTTGGATGCACACGATTGGTTAAAAACCCTATTTGGATTAGAATAAGCCTAGGGAGAACGAAAATAACCTAAATGTGCAACCAATGACACAAAATCACTTATTATATGCAGAAGATTGGTTAAAAACCCTAATTGGATAAAAATAAGCCTAGGGATGACGAAAATAACCTAAATGTTCAACCAATGACACAAAATCACTTATTGGATGCACAAGATTGGTTAAAAACCGTATTTGGATTAGAATAAGCCTAGGAAGAACGAAAATAACCTAAATGTGCAACCAATGACACAAAATCACTTATTGAATGCACTAGATTGGTTAATAACCCTAATTGGATTAGAATAAACCTAGGGAGGACGAAAATGACCTAAATGTGCAACTAATGACACAAAATCACATATTGGATGCACAAGATTGGTTAAAAACCCTATTTGGATTAGAATAAGCCTAGGGAGAACGAAAATAACCTAAATGTGCAACCAATGACACAAAATCACTTATTATATGCAGAAGATTGGTTAAAAACCCTAATTGGATAAAAATAAGCTTAGGGATGAAGAAAATGACCTAAATGTTCAACCAATGACACAAAATCACTTATTGGATGCACAAGATTGGTTAAAAACCCTAATTAGATTAAAATAAGCCTAGGGAGGACCAAAAATACCTAAATGTGCAACCAATGACATAAAATCACTTATTATATGCACAAGATTGGTTAAAAACCCTAATTGGATTAGAATAAGACTTGGGAGGACGAAAATTGCAAAAATGTGCAACCAATGACACAAAATCACATATTGGATGCACAAGATTCGTTAAAAAGCCTAATTGGATCAGAATAAGCCTCAGGGAGGACGAAAATGAACCAAATATTCAACCAATGACACAAAATCACTTTTTGGATGCACACGATTGGTTAAAAACCCTATTTGGATTAGAATAAGCCTAGGGAGAACGAAAATAACCTAAATGTGCAACCAATGACACAAAATCACTTATTATATGCACAAGATTGGTTAAAAACCCTAATTGGATTAGAATAAGCATAGGGACGACGAAAATGACCTAAATCTGCAACCAATGACACAAAATCACTTATTATATGCACAAGATTGGTTAAAAACCCTAATTGGATTAGAATAAGACTAGGGCGGACGAAAATGACAAAAATGTGCAACCAATGACACAAAATAACATATTGGATGCACAAGATTCGTTAAAAAGCCTAATTGGATCAGAATAAGCCTAGGGAGGACGAAAATGAACCAAATATTCAACCAATGACACAAAATCACTTTTTGGATGCACACGATTGGTTAAAAACCCTATTTGGATTAGAATAAGCCTAGGGAGAACGAAAATAACCTAAATGTGAATCCAATGACACAAAATCACTTTTTATATGCACAAGATTGGTTAAAAACCTTAATTGGATTAGAATAAGCATAGGGACTACAAAAATGACCTAAATGTGCAACCAATGACACAAAATCACATATTGGATGCACAAGATTGGTTAAAAACCCTTATTGGATTAGAATAAGCCTAGGGAGGACGAAAATGACCTAAATGTGCAACCAATGACACAAAATCACATATTGGATGCACAAGATTGGTTAAAAACCCTAATTGGATTAGAATAACCCTAGGGAGGATGAAAATGACCTAAATGTTCAACCAATGACACAAAATCACTTATTGGATGCACAAGATTGGTTAAAAACCCTAATTAGATTAAAATAAGCCTAGGGAGGACCAAAATGACCTAAATGTGCAACCAATGACATAAAATCACTTATTATATGCACAAGATTGGCTAAAAACACTAATTGGATTAGAATAAGATTAGGGAGGACGAAAATGACAAAAATGTGCAACCAATGACACAAAATCACATATTGGATGCACAAGATTCGTTAAAAAGCCTAATTGGATCAGAATAAGCCTAAGGAGGACGAAAATGAACCAAATATTCAACCAATGACACAAAATCACTTTTTGGATGCACACGATTGGTTAAAAACCCTATTTGAATTAGAATAAGCCTAGGGAGAACGAAAATAACCTAAATGTGAATCCAATGACACAAAATCACTTTTTATATGCACAAGATTGGTTAAAAACCTTAATTGGATTAGAATAAGCATAGGGACTACAAAAATGACCTAAATGTGCAACCAATGACACAAAATCACATATTGGATGCACAAGATTGGTTAAAAACCCTTATTGGATTAGAATAAGCCTAGGGAGGACGAAAATGACCTAAATGTGCAACCAATGACACAAAATCACATATTGGATGCACAAGATTGGTTAAAAACCCTAACTGGATTACAATAAGCCTAGCGAGGACGAAAATGACCTAATTGGATCACCAATGACACAAAATGTCACAAAATCACATATTGGATGCATAAGATAGGTCAAAAACCCTAGTTGGATTAGAATAAGCCTAGCGACGACGAAAATGACCTAATTGGATTACCAATGACACAAAATCACTTATTATATGCACAAGATTGGTTAAAAACCCTAATTGGATTAGAATAAGCCTAGGGAGGACGAAAATGACCTAAATGTGCAACCAATGACACAAAATCACATATTGGATGCACAAGATTGGTTAAAAACCCTAAATTGATTAGAATAAGCCTAGGGAGGACGAAAATGACCTAAATGTTCACCCAATGACACAAAATCACATATTGGATGCACAAGATTGGTTAAAAACCCTAATTGGATTAGAATAAGCCTAGGGAGGACGAAAATGACCTAAATGTGCAACCAATGACACAAAATCACATATTGGATGCACAAGATTCGTTAAAAAGCCTAATTGGATCAGAATAAGCCTAGGGATGACGAATATGAACCAAATATTCAACCAATGACACAAAATCACTTTTTGGATGCACACGATTGGTTAAAAACCCTATTTGGATTAGAATAAGCCTAGGGAGAACGAAAATAACCTAAATGTGCAACCAGTGACATAAAATCACTTATTATATGCACAAGATTGGTTAAAAACCCTAATTGGATAAGAATAAGCATAGGGACAACAAAAATGACCTAAATGTGCAACCAATGACACAAAATCATTTATTATATGCACAAGATTTGTTAAAAACCCTAATTGGACTAGAATTAGACTAGGGAGGACAAAAATGACCAAAATGTGAAACCAATAACACAAAATCACATATTGGATGGACAAGATTCGTTAAGAAGCCTGATTGGATCAGAATAAGCCTAGGGAGGACGAAAATGAACCAAATATTCAACCAATGACACAAAATCACTTTTTGGATGCACACGATTGGTTAAAAACCCTATTTGGATTAGAATAAGCCTAGGGAGAACGAAAATAACCTAAATGTGCAACCAATGACACAAAATCACTTATTATATGCACAAGATTGGTTAAAAACCCTAATTGGATTAGAATAAGCATAGGGACGACGAAAATGACCTAAATCTGCAACCAATGACACAAAATCACTTATTATATGCACAAGATTGGTTAAAAACCCTAATTGGATTAGAATAAGACTAGGGCGGACGAAAATGACAAAAATGTGCAACCAATGACACAAAATAACATATTGGATGCACAAGATTCGTTAAAAAGCCTAATTGGATCAGAATAAGCCTAGGGAGGACGAAAATGAACCAAATATTCAACCAATGACACAAAATCACTTTTTGGATGCACACGATTGGTTAAAAACCCTATTTGGATTAGAATAAGCCTAGGGAGAACGAAAATAACCTAAATGTGAATCCAATGACACAAAATCACTTTTTATATGCACAAGATTGGTTAAAAACCTTAATTGGATTAGAATAAGCATAGGGACTACAAAAATGACCTAAATGTGCAACCAATGACACAAAATCACATATTGGATGCACAAGATTGGTTAAAAACCCTTATTGGATTAGAATAAGCCTAGGGAGGACGAAAATGACCTAAATGTGCAACCAATGACACAAAATCACATATTGGATGCACAAGATTGGTTAAAAACCCTAATTGGATTAGAATAACCCTAGGGAGGATGAAAATGACCTAAATGTTCAACCAATGACACAAAATCACTTATTGGATGCACAAGATTGGTTAAAAACCCTAATTAGATTAAAATAAGCCTAGGGAGGACCAAAATGACCTAAATGTGCAACCAATGACATAAAATCACTTATTATATGCACAAGATTGGCTAAAAACACTAATTGGATTAGAATAAGATTAGGGAGGACGAAAATGACAAAAATGTGCAACCAATGACACAAAATCACATATTGGATGCACAAGATTCGTTAAAAAGCCTAATTGGATCAGAATAAGCCTAAGGAGGACGAAAATGAACCAAATATTCAACCAATGACACAAAATCACTTTTTGGATGCACACGATTGGTTAAAAACCCTATTTGGATTAGAATAAGCCTAGGGAGAACGAAAATAACCTAAATGTGAATCCAATGACACAAAATCACTTTTTATATGCACAAGATTGGTTAAAAACCTTAATTGGATTAGAATAAGCATAGGGACTACAAAAATGACCTAAATGTGCAACCAATGACACAAAATCACATATTGGATGCACAAGATTGGTTAAAAACCCTTATTGGATTAGAATAAGCCTAGGGAGGACGAAAATGACCTAAATGTGCAACCAATGACACAAAATCACATATTGGATGCACAAGATTGGTTAATAACCCTAATTGGATTAGAATAAGCCTAGGGAGGATGAAAATGACCTAAATGTTCAACCAATGACACAAAATCACTTATTGGATGCACAAGATTGGTTAAAAACCCTAATTAGATTAAAATAAGCCTAGGGAGGACCAAAATGACCTAAATGTGCAACCAATGACATAAAATCACTTATTATATGCACAAGATTGGCTAAAAACCCTAATTGGATTAGAATAAGACTAGGGAGGACGAAAATGACAAAAATGTGCAACCAATGACACAAAATCACATATTGGATGCACAAGATTCGTTAAAAACCCTAATTGGATCAGAATAAGCCTAGGGAGGACGAAAATGAACCAAATATTCAACCAATGACACAAAATCACTTTTTGGATGCACACGATTGGTTAAAAACCCTATTTGGATTAGAATAAGCCTAGGGAGAACGAAAATAACCTAAATGTGCAACCAATGACACAAAATCACTTATTATATGCACAAGATTGGTTAAAAACCCTAATTGGATTAGAATAAGCATAGGGACTACAAAAATGACCTAAATCTGCAACCAATGACACAAAATCACTTATTATATGCACAAGATTGGTTAAAAACCCTAATTGGATTAGAATAGGCCTAGGGAGGACGAAAAGGACCTAAATGTGCTACCAATGACACAAAATCACATATTGGATGCACAAGATTGGTTAAAAACCCTAATTGGATTAGAATAAGCCTAGGGAGGACGAAAATGACATAAATGTTCAACCAATGACACAAAATCACTTATTGGATGCACAAGATTGGTTAAAATCCCTAATTGGATTAGAATAAGTCTAGGGAGGACGAAAATGACCTAAATGTGCAACCAATGACACAAAATCACTTATTATATGCAGAAGATTGGTTAAAAACCCTAATTGGAACAAAATAAGCGTAGGGATGACGAAAATGACCTAAATGTTCAACCAATGACACAAAATCACTTATTGGATGCACAAGATTGGTTAATAACCCTAATTGGATTAGAATAAGCCTAGGGAGGACGAAAATGACCTAAATGTACAACTAATGACACAAAATCACATATTGGATGCACAAGATTGGTTAAAAACCCTAATTGGATTAGAATAAGCCTAGGGACGATGAAAATGACCTAAATGTTCAACCAATGACACAAAATCACTTATTGGATGCACAAGATTGGTTAAAAACCCTATTTGGATTAGAATAACCCTAGGGAGAACGAAAATAACCTAAATGTGCAACCAATGGCACAAAATCACATATTGGATGCACAAGATTGGATAAAAACCCTAATTGGATAAAAATAAGCCTAGGGATGACGAAAACGACCTAAATGTTAAACCAAGGACACAAAATCACTTATTGGATGCACAAGATTGGTTAAAAACCCTAATTAGATTAGAATAAGCCTAGGGAGGACCAAAATGACCTAAATGTGCAACCAATGACATAAAATAACTTATTATATGCACAAGATAGGTTAAAAACCCTAATTGGATTAGAATAAGACTAGGGAGGACGAAAATGACCTAAATCTGCAACCAATGACAGAAAATCACATATTGGATGCACAAGATTCGTTAAAAAGCCTAATTAGATCAGAGTAAGCCTAGGTAGGACGAAATTGAACCAAATATTCAACCAATTACACAAAATCACTTTTTGAATGCACACGATTGGTTAAAAACCCTATTTGGATTAGAATAAGCCTAGGGAGAACAAAAATAACCTAAATGTGCAACCAATGACACAAAATCACTTTTTATATGCACAAGATTGGTTAAAAACCCTAATTGGATTAAAATAAGCATAGGGACTACAAAAATGACCTAAATGTGCAACCAATGACACAAAATCACATATTGGATGCACAAGATTGGTTAAAATAAATTATTGGATTAGAATAAGCCTAGGGAGGACGAAAATGGCCTAAATGTGCAACCAATGACACAAAATCCCATATTGGATGCACAAGATTGGTTAAAAACCCTAATTGGATTAGAATAAGTCTAGGGAGGATGAAAATGACCTAAATGTTCAACCACTGACACAAAATCACTTATTGGATGCACAAGATTGGTTAAAAACCCTAATTGGATTAGAATAAGCCTAGGGAGGACCAAAATGACCTAAATGTGCATTCAATGATATAAAATCACTTATTATATGCACAAGATTGGTTAAAAACCCTAATTGGATTTGAATAAGCCTTGGCAGGACGAAAATGACCTAAACGTTCAACCAATGACACAAAATCACATATTGGATGCACAAGATTGGTTAAAAACCCTATTTGGATTAGAAAAAGTCTAGGGAGGACGAAAATGACCTAAATGTTAAACCAATGACACAAAAACACTTATTGGATGCACAAGATTGGTTAAAAACCCTAATTAGATTAGAATAAGCCTAGGGAGGACCAAAATGACCTAAATGTGCAACCAATGATATAAAATCACTTATAATATGCACAAGATTGGTTAAAAACCCTAATTGGATTTGAATAAGCCTTGGCAGGACGAAAATGACCTAAACGTTCAACCAATGACACAAAATCACTTATTGGATGCACAAGATTGGTTAATAACCCTAATTGGATTAGAATAAGCCTAGGGAGAACGAAAACGACCTAAATATTCAATCGATGACAAAAAATCACTTATTGGATGCACAAGATTGGTTAAAAACCCTAATTGGATTAGAATAAGTCTAGGGAGGATGAAAATGACCTAATTGTTCAACCCATGACACAAAATCACTTATTGGATGCACAAGATTGGTTAAAAACCCTCATTGGATTAGAATAAGCCTAGGGAGGACGAAAATGACCTAAATGTGCAACCAATGACACAAAATCACTTATTATATGCAGAAGATTGGTTAAAAACCCTAATTGGAACAACATAAGTGTAGGGATGACGAAAATGACCTAAATGTTCAACCAATGACACAAAATCACTTATTGGATGCACAAGATTGGTTAAAAACCCTAATTAGATTAGAATAAGCCTACGGAGGACCAAAATGACCTAAATGTGTAACCAATGATATAAAATCACTTATTATATGCACAAGATTGGTTAAAAACCCTAATTGGATTAGAATAAGACTAGGGAGGACGAAAATGACCAAAATGTGCAACCAATGACACAAAATCACATATTGGATGCACAAGATTCGTTAAAAAGCCTAATTGGATCAGAATAAGCCTAGGGAGGACGAAAATGACCAAATATTCAACCAATGACACAAAATCACTTTTTGGATGCACACGATTGGTTAAAAACCCTATTTGGATTAGAATAAGCCTAGGGAGAACGAATATAACCTAAATGTGCAACCAATGACACAAAATCACTTATTATATGCACAAGATTGGTTCAAAACCCTAATTGGATTAGAATAAGCATAGGGACTACAAAATTGACCTAAATGTGCAACCAATGACACAAAATCACATATTGGATGCACAAGATTGGTTAAAAACCCTTATTGGATTAGAATAAGCCTAGGGAGGACGAAAATGACCTAAATGTGCAACCAATGACACAAAATCACATATTGGATGCACAAGATTGGTTAAAAACCCTAATTGGATTAGAATAAGTCTAGGGAAGATGAAAATGACCTAAATGTTCAACCACTGACACAAAATCACTTATTGGATGAACAAGATTGGTTAAAAACCCTAATTGGATTAGAATAAGCCTAGGGAGGACGAAAATGACCTAAATGTGCAACCAATGACACAAAATCACTTATTATATGCAGAAGATTGGTTAAAAACCCTAATGGGATAAAAATAAGCATAGGGATGACGAAAATGACCTAAATGTTCAACCAATGACACAAAATCACTTATTGGATGCACAAGATTGGTTAAAAACCCTAATTAGATTAGAATAAGCCTAGGGAGGACCAAAATGACCTAAATGTGCAACCAATGTTATAAAATCACATATTATATGCACAAGATTGGTTAAACACCCTAATTGGATTTGAATAAGCCTTCGGGGGACGAAAAGGATCTAAACATTCAACCAATGACACAAAATCACTTATTGGATGCACAAGATTGGTTAATAACCCTAATTGGATTAGAATAAGCCTAGGGAGAACGAAAACGACCTAAATGTTCAACCGATGACAAAAAATCACTTATTGGATGCACAAGATTGGTTAAAAACCCTAATTGGATTAGAATTAGTCTAGGGAGGACGAAAATGACCTTAATGTTCAACCAATGACACAAAATCACTTATTGGATGCACAAGATTGGTTAATAACCCTAATTGGATTAGAATAAGCCTAGGGAGGACGAAAATGACCTAAATGTGCAACCAATGACACAAAATCACATATTGGATGCACAAGATTGGTTAAAAACCCTATTTGGATTAGAATAAGTCTAGGGAGGACGAAAATGACCTAAATGTTAAACCAATGACACAAAATCACTTATTGGATGCACAAGATTGGTTAAAAACCCTAATTAGATTAGAATAAGCCTAGGGAGGACCAAAATGACCTAAATGTGCAACCAATGATATAAAATCACTTATAATATGCACAAGATTGGTTAAAAACCCTAATTGGATTTGAATAAGCCTTGGCAGGACGAAAATAACCTAAACGTTCAACTAATGACACAAAATCACTTATTGGATGCACAAGATTGGTTAATAACCCTAATTGGATTAGAATAAGCATAGGGAGAACGAAAACGACCTAAATATTCAATCGATGACAAAAAATCACTTATTGGATGCACAAGATTGGTTAAAAACCCTAATTGGATTAGAATAAGTCTAGGGAGGATGAAAATGACCTAATTGTTCAACCCATGACACAAAATCACTTATTGGATGCACAAGATTGGTTAAAAACCCTCATTGGATTAGAATAAGCCTAGGGAGGACGAAAATGACCTAAATGTGCAACCAATGACACAAAATCACTTATTATATGCAGAAGATTGGTTAAAAACCCTAATTGGAACAACATAAGCGTAGGGATGACGAAAATGAACCAAATATTCAACCAATGACACAAAATCACTTTTTGGATGCACACGATTGGTTAAAAACCCTATTTGGATTAGAATAAGCCTAGGGAGAACGAATATAACCTAAATGTGCAACCAATGACACAAAATCACTTATTATATGCACCAGATTGGTTAAAAACCCTAATTGGATTAGAATAAGCCTAGGGAGGACGAAAATGACCTAAATGTGCAACCAATGACACAAAATCACATATTGGATGCACAAGATTGGTTAAAAACACTAATTGGATTAGAATAAGCCTAGGGAGGACGAAAATGACCTAAATGTTCAACCAATGACACAAAATCACATATTGGATGCACAAGATTGGTTAAAAACACTAATTGGATTAGAATAAGCCTAGGGAGGACGAAAATGACCTATATGTTCAACCAATGACACAAAATGACACAAAATCACATATTGGATGCACAAGATTGGTTAAAAACCCTAATTGGATTAGAATAAGCCTAGGGAGGACGAAAATCACCTAAATGTTCAACCAATGACACAAAATCACATATTGGATTCACAAGATATGTTAAAAACCCTAATTGGATTAGAATAAGCCTAGGGAGGAGGAAAATTACCTAAATGTTCAAACAATGACACAAAATCACATATTGGATGCACAAGATTGGTTAAAAACCCTAATTGGATTAGAATAAGCCTAGGGAGGACGAAAATGACCTAAATGTTCAACTGATGACACAAAATGACACAAAATCACATATTGGATGCACAAGATTGGTTAAAAACCCTAATTGGATTAGAATAAGCCTAGGGAGGACGAAAATGACCTAAATGTTCAACCAATGACACAAAATCACATATTGGATGCACAAGATTGGTTAAAAACCCTAGTTGGATTAGAATAAGCCTAGGGATGACGAAAATGACCTAAATGTTCAACCAATGACACAAAATCACATATTGGATGCACAAGATTGGTTAAAAACCCTAATTGGATTAGAATAAGCCAAGGTAGGACGAAAATGACCTAAATGTTCAACCAATGACACAAAATCACATATTGGATGCACAAGATTGGTTAAAAACCCTAATTGGATTAGAATAAGCCTAGGGAGGACGAAAATGACCTAAATGTTCAACCAATGTAACAAAATCACATATTGGATGCACAAAATTGGTTAAAAACCCTAATTGGATTAGAATAAGCATAGGGAGGACGTAAATGACCTAAATGTTCAACCAATGACACAAAATGACACAAAATCACATATTGGATGCACAAGACTGGTTAAAAACCCTAATTGGATTAGAATAATCCAAGGGAGGACGAAAATGACCTAAATGTTCAACCAATGACACAAAATGACACAAAATCACATATTGGATGCACAAGATTGGTTAAAAACCCTTATTGGATTAGAATAAGCCTAGGGAGGACGAAAATGACCTAAATGTGCAACCAATGACACAAAATCACATATTGGATGCACAAGATTGGTTAAAAACACTAATTGGATTAGAATAAGTCTAGGGAGGATGAAAATGACCTAAATGTTCAACCACTGACACAAAATCACTTATTGGATGCACAAGATTGGTTAAAAACCCTAATTGGATTAGAATAAGCCTAGGGAGGACGAAAATGACCTAAATGTGCAACCAATGACACAAAATCACTTATTATATGCAGAAGATTGGTTAAATACCCTAATTGGATAAAAATAAGCCTAGGGATGACGAAAATGACCTAAATGTTCAACCAATGACACAAAATCACTTATTGGATGCACAAGATTGGTTAAAAACCCTAATTAGATTAGAATAAGCCTAGGGAGGACCAAAATGACCTAAATGTGCAACCAATGTTATAAAATCACTTATTATATGCACAAGATTGGTTAAAAACCCTAATTGGATTTGAATAAGCCTTCGGGGGACGAAAAGGATCTAAACGTTCAACCAATGACACAAAATCACTTATTGGATGCACAAGATTGGTTAATAACCCTAATTGGATTAGAATAAGCCTAGGGAGAACGAAAACGACCTAAATATTCAATCGATGACAAAAAATCACTTATTGGATGCACAAGATTGGTTAAAAACCCTAATTGGATTAGAATAAGTCTAGGGAGGATGAAAATGACCTAATTGTTCAACCCATGACACAAAATCACTTATTGGATGCACAAGATTGGTTAAAAACCCTCATTGGATTAGAATAAGCCTAGGGAGGACGAAAATGACCTAAATGTGCAACCAATGACACAAAATCACATATTGGATGCACAAGATTGGTTAAAAACCCTAATTGGATTAGAATAAGCCTAGGGAGGACGAAAATGACATAAATGTTCAACCAATAACACAAAATGACACAAAATCACATATTGGATGCATAAGATTGGTTAAAAATTCTAATTGGATTAGAATAAGCCTAGCGAGGACGAAAATGACCTAATTGGATTACCAATGACATAAAATCACATATTATATGCACAAGATTGGTTAAAAACCCTAATTGGATTAGAATAAGCCTAGGGAGGACGAAAATGACCTAAATGTGCAACCAATGAAACAAAATCACATATTGGATGCACAAGATTGGTTAAAAACCCTAATTCGATTAGAATAAGCCTAGGGAGGACGAAAATGACCTAAATGTTCAACCAATGACACAAATTGACACAAAATCACATATTGGATTGACAAGATTGGATAAAAATCCTAATTGGATTAGAATAAGCCTGGGGAGGACGAAAATGACCTAAATGTTCAACCAATGACACAAAATCACATATTGGATGCACAAGATTGGTTAAAAACCCTAATTGGATTAGAATAAGCCTAGGGAGGACGAAAATGACCTAAATTTTCAACCAATGACACAAAAACACATATTGGATGCACAATATTGGTTAAAAACCCTAATTGAATTAGAATAAGCCTAGGGAGGACGAAAATGACCTAAATGTGCAACCAATGACACAAAATCACATATTGGATGCACAAGATTGGTTAAAAACCCTAATTGGATTAGAATAAGCCTAGGGAGGACGAAAATGACCTAAATGTTCAACCAATGACACAAATTGACACAAAATCATATATGGGATGCACAACATTGGATTAAAATCCTAATTGGATTAGAATAAGCCTGGGGAGGACGAAAATGACCTAAATGTTCAACCAATGACACAAAATCACATATTGGATGCACAAGATTGGTTAAAAACCCTAATTGGATTAGAATAAGCCTAGGGAGGACGAAAATGACTTAAATGTTCAACCAATGACACAAAATCACATATTGGATGCAAAAGATTGGTTAAAAACCCTAATTGGATTAGAATAAGCCTAGGGAGGACGAAAATGACCTAAATGTGCAACCAATGACACAAAATCACATATTGGATGCACAAGATTGGTTAAAAACCCTAATTGGATTAGAGTAAGTCTAGGGAGGATGAAAATGACCTAAATGTTCAACCACTGACACAAAATCACTTATTGGATGAACAAGATTGGTTAAAAACCCTAATTGGATTAGAATAAGCCTAAGGAGGACGAAAATGACCTAAATGTGCAACCAATGACACAAAATCACTTATTATATGCAGAAGATTGGTTAAAAACCCTAATTGGATAAAAATAAGCATAGGGATGACAAAAATGACCTAAATGTTCAACCAATGATACGAACGCATTTATTGGGTGCATAAGATTGGTTAAAATCCCTAATTGGATTGGAATAAGCCTAGGGAGGACGAAAATGACCTAAATGTGCAACCAATGACACAAAATCCCTTATTATATGCACAAGATTGGTTAAAAACCCTAATTGGATTTGAATAAGCTTAGGGAGGACGAAAATGACCTAAACATTCAACCAATGACACAAAATCACTTATTGGATGCACAAGATTGGTTATTAACCTTAATTGGATTAGAATAAGCCTAGGGAGAACGAAAACGACCTAAATGTTCAACCGATGAAAAAAAATTATTTATTGGATGTAGAAGATTGGTTAAAAACCCTAATTGCATTAAAATAAGCCTAGGGAGGACGAAAAATGACCTAAATGTGCAACCAAGGACACAAAATCACTTATTATATGCACAAGATTGGTTAAGAACCCTAATTGGATTTGAATAAGCCTGGGGAGGACGAAAATGACCTAAATGTTCAACCGATGACAAAAAATCACTTATTGGATGCCCAAGATTGGTTAAAAACCCTAATAGGATTAGAATTAGTCTAGGGAGGACGAAAATGACCTAAATGTTCAACCAATGACACAAAATCACTTATTGGATGCACAAGATTGGTTAAAAACCCTAATTGGATTAGAATACGCCTAGGGAGGGAGAAAATGACCTAAATGTGCAACCAATGACACAAAATCACATATTGGATGCACAAGATTGGTTAAAAACCCTATTTGGATTAGAATAAGTATAGGGAGGACGAAAATGACCTAAATGTTAAACCAATGACACAAAATCACTTATTGGATGCACAAGATTGGTTAAAAACCCTAATTGGATTAGAATAAGCCTAGGGAGGACGAAAATGACCTAAATGTGCAACCAATGACACAAAATCACATATTGGATGCACAAGATTGGTTAAAAACCCTAATTGGATTAGAATAATCATAGGGAGAATGAAAGTGACCTAAATGTTCAACCAATAACACAAAATCACTTATTGGATGCACAAGATTGGTTAAAAACCCTAATTGGATTAGAATAATCCTAGGGAGGACACAATTGACCTAAATGTTCAACCAATGATACAAATGCATTTATTGGATGCACAAGATTGGTTAATAACCCTAATTGGATTAGAATAAGCCTAGGAAGAACGAAAATGAACCAAATATTCAACCAATGACACAAAATCACTTTTTGGATGCACACGATTGGTTAAAAACTCTTTTTGGATTAGAATAAGCCTAGGGAGGACGAAAATGACCTAAATGTGCTACCAATGACACAAAATCACCTATTGGATGCACAAGATTGGTTAAAAACCCTAATTGGATTAGAATAAGCCTAGGGAGAACGAAAATAACCTAAATGTGCAACCAATGACACAAAATCACTTATTATATGCAGAAGATTGGTTAAAAACCCTAATTGGATAAAAATAAGCCTAGGGATGACGAAAATGACCTAAATGTTCAACCAATGACACAAAATTACTTATTGGATGCACAAGATTTGTTAAAAACCCTAATTGGATTAGAATAAGCCTAGGCCGGACGAAAATGACCTAAATGTGCAACCAATGACACAAAATCACTTATTATATGCACAAGATTGGTTAAAAACCCTAATTGGATAAAAATAAGCCTAGGGATGACGAAAATGACCTAAATGTTCAACCAATGACACAAAATCACTTATTGGATGCACAAGATTAGTTAAAAACCCTAATTGGATTAGAATAAGCCTAGGGAGGACGAAAATGACCTAAATGTGCAACCAATGACACAAAATCACTTATTATATGCATAAGATTGGTTAAAAACCATAATTGGATTAAGATAAGCCTAGGGAGGACGAAAATGACCTAAATGTGCAACCAATGACACAAAATCACATATTGGATGCACAAGATTGGTTAAAACCCCTAATTGGATTAGAAAAAGTCTAGGGAGGACGAAAATGACCTAAATGTGCAACCAATGACACAAAATCACATATTGGATGCACAAGATTGGTTAAAAACCCTAATTGGATTACAATAAGCCTATGGAGGACCAAAATGACCTAAATGTGCAACCAATGACACAAAATCACTTATTATATGCACAAGATTGGTTAAAAACCCTAATTGGATTTGAATAAGCCTAGGGAGGACGAAAATGACCTAAACGTTCCACCAATGACACAAAATCACTTATTGGATGCACAAGATTGGTTAATAACCCTAATTGGATTAGAATAAGCCTAGGGAGAACGAAAACTACCTAAATGTTCAACCGATGACAAAAAATCACTTATTGGATGCTGAAGATTGGTTAAAAACCCTAATTGCATTAAAATAAGCCTAGGGAGGACAAAAAATGACCTAAATGTGCAACCAATGACACAAAATCACATATTGGATGCACAAGATTCGTTAAAAAGCCTAATTGGATCAGAATAAGCCTAGGGAGGACGAAATTGAACCAAATATTCAACCAATGACACAAAATCACTTTTTGGATGCACACGATTGGTTAAAAACTCTTTTTGGATTAGAATAAGCCTAGGGAGAACGAAAATAACCTAAATATGCAACCAATGACACAAATTCACATATTGGATGCACAAGATTGGTTAAAAATCCTTATTGGATTAGAATAAGCCTAGGGAGGACGAAAATGACCTAAATGTGCTACCAATGACACAAAATCACTTATTATATGCACAAGATTGGTTAAAAACCCTAATTGGATTTGAATAAGCCTAAGGAGGACGAAAATGACCTAAACGTTCCACCAATGACACAAAATCACTTATTGGATGCACAAGATTGGTTAATAACCCTAATTGGATTAGAATAAGCCTAGGAAGAACGAAAATGAACCAAATATTCAACCAATGACACAAAATCACTTTTTGGATGCACACGATTGGTTAAAAACTCTTTTTGGATTAGAATAAGCCTAGGGAGGACGAAAATGACCTAAATGTGCTACCAATGAAACAAAATCACCTATTGGATGCACAAGATTGGTTAAAAACCCTAATTGGATTAGAATAAGCCTAGGGAGAACGAAAATAACCTAAATGTGCAACCAATGACACAAAATCACTTATTATATGCAGAAGATTGGTTACAAACCCTAATTGGATAAAAATAAGCCTAGGGATGACGAAAATGACCTAAATGTTCAACCAATGACACAAAATTACTTATTGGATGCACAAGATTTGTTAAAAACCCTAATTGGATTAGAATAAGCCTAGGCCGGACGAAAATGACCTAAATGTGCAACCAATGACACAAAATCACTTATTATATGCACAAGATTGGTTAAAAACCCTAATTGGATAAAAATAAGCCTAGGGATGACGAAAATGACCTAAATGTTCAACCAATGACACAAAATCACTTATTGGATGCATAAGATTAGTTAAAAACCCTAATTGGATTAGAATAAGCCTAGGGAGGACGAAAATGACCTAAATGTGCAACCAATGACACAAAATCACATATTGGATGCACAAGATTGGTTAAAAACCCTAATTGGATTAGAATAAGCATAGGGACTACAAAAATGACCTAAATGTAAAACCAATGACACAAAATCACTTATTATATGCACAAGATTGGTTAAAAACCCTAATTGGATTAGAATAGGCCAAGGGAGGACGAAAAGGACCTAAATGTGCAACCAATGACACAGAATCACATATTGGATGCACAAGATTGGTTAAAAACCCTTATTGGATTAGAATAAGCCTAGGGAGGACGAAAATGACCTAAATGTGCTACCAATGACACAAAATCACCTATTGGATGCACAAGATTGGTTAAAAACCCTAATTGGATTAGAATAAGCCTAAGGAGAACGAAAATAACCTAAATGTGCAACCAATGACACAAAATCACTTATTATATGCAGAAGATTGGTTAAAAACCCTAATTGGATAAAAATAAGCCTAGGGATGACGAAAATGACCTAAATGTTCAACCAATGACACAAAATTACTTATTGGATGCACAAGATTTGTTAAAAACCCTAATTGGATTAGAATAAGCCTAGGCAGGACGAAAATGACCTAAATGTGCAACCAATGACACAAAATCACTTATTATATGCACAAGATTGGTTAAAAACCCTAATTGGATTAGAATAAGACTAGGGAGGACGAAAATGACCAAAATGTGCAACCAATGACACAATCACTTATTGGATGCACAAGATTCGTTAAAAACCCTAATTAGATTAGAATAAGCCTATGGAGGACCAAAATGACCTAAATGTGCAACCAATAACACAAAATCACTTATTATATGCATAAGATTGGTTAAAAACCCTAATTGGATTAGAATAAGAATAGGGAGGACGAAAATGACCAAAATGTGCAACCAATCACACAAAATCACATACTGGATGCACAAGATTCGTTAAAAAGCCTAATTGGATCAGAATAAGCCTAGGGAGGACGAAAATGAACTAAATGTTCAACCAATGACACAAAATGACACCAAATCACTTATTGGATGCATAAGATTGGTCAAAAACCCTAATTGGATTAGAATAAGCCTAGCGAGGACGAAAATGACCTAAATGTTCAACTAATGACACAAAATTACTTATTGGATGCACAAGATTTGTTAAAAACCCTAATTGGATTAGAATAAGCCTAGGCAGGACGAAAATGACCTAAATGTGCAACCAATGACACAAAATCACATATTGGATGCACAAGATTGGTTATAAACCCTAATTGGATCAAAATAGGCCTAGGGAGGACGAAAATGAACTAAATGTTCAACCAATGACACGAAATCACTTTTTGGATGCACACAATTGGTTAAAAACCCTATTTGAATTAGAATAAGCCTACGGACGACGAAAATGACCTAAATGTGCAACAAATGACACAAAATCACATATTGGATGCACAAGATTGGTTGAAAACCCTATTTGGATTAGAATAAGCCTAGGGAGGACGAAAATGACCTAAATGTTCAATCAATGAGATAAAATCACTTATTGGATACACACGATTGGTTAAAAACCCTAATTGGATTAGAATAAGCATAGGGACTACAAAAATCACCTAAATGTGCAACCAATGACACAAAATCACTTATTATATGCACAAGATTGGTTAAAAACCCTAATTGGAATAGAATAGGCCTAGGGAGGACGAAAAGGACCTAAATGTGCAACCAATAACACAAAATCACATATTGGATGCACAAGATTGGTTAAAAACCCTAATTGGATTAGAATAAGTCTAGGGAGGACGAAAATGGCCTAAATGTACAACCAATGACACAAAATCACTTATTGGATGCACAAGATTGGTTAAAAACCCTAATTGGATTAGAATAAGCCTAGCGAGGACGAAAATGAACTAAATGTTCAACTAATGACACAAAATTACTTATTGGATGCACAAGATTTGTTAAAAACCCTAATTGGATTAGAATAAGCCTAGGCAGGACGAAAATGACCTAAATGTGCAACCAATGACACAAAATCACTTATTATATGCACAAGATTGGTTAAAAACCCTAATTGGATTAGAATAAGACTAGGGAGGACGAAAATGACCAAAATGTGCAACCAATGACACAAAATCACATATTGGATGCACAAGATTCGTTAAAAAGCCTAATTGGATCAGAATAAGCCTAGGGAGGACGAAAATGAACCAAATATTCAACCAATGACACAAAATCACTTTTTGGATGCACACGATTGGTTAAAAACCCTATTTGGATTAGAATAAGCCTAGGGAGAACGAAAATAACCTAAATGTGAATCCAATGACACAAAATCACTTTTTATATGCACAAGATTGGTTAAAAACCTTAATTGGATTAGAATAAGCATAGGGACTACAAAAATGACCTAAATGTGCAACCAATGACACAAAATCACATATTGGATGCACAAGATTGGTTAAAAACCCTTATTGGATTAGAATAAGCCTAGGGAGGACGAAAATGACCTAAATGTGCAACCAATGACACAAAATCACATATTGGATGCACAAGATTGGTTAAAAACCCTAATTGGATTAGAATAGGTCTAGGGAGGACGAAAATGACCTAAATGTTCAACCAATGACACAAAATCACTTATTGGATGCACAAGATTGGTTAAAAACCCTAATTGGATTAGAATAAGCCTAGGGAGGACGAAAATGACCTAAATGTTCAACCAATAACACAAAATCACTTATTGGATGCACAAGATTGGTTAAAAACCGTAATTGGATTAGAATAATCCTCGGGAGGACACAAATGACCTAAATGTTCAACCAATGATACAAACGCATTTATTGGGTGCATAAGATTGGTTAAAATCCCTAATTGGATTGGAATAAGCCTAGGGAGGACGAAAATGACCTAAATGTGCAACCAATGACACAAAATCCCTTATTATATGCACAAGATTGGTTAAAAACCCTAATTGGATTTGAATAAGCTTAGGGAGGACGAAAATGACCTAAACATTCAACCAATGACACAAAATCACTTATTGGATGCACAAGATTGGTTATTAACCTTAATTGGATTAGAATAAGCCTAGGGAGAACGAAAACGACCTAAATGTTCAACCGATGAAAAAAAATTATTTATTGGATGTAGAAGATTGGTTAAAAACCCTAATTGCATTAAAATAAGCCTAGGGAGGACGAAAAATGACCTAAATGTGCAACCAAGGACACAAAATCACTTATTATATGCACAAGATTGGTTAAGAACCCTAATTGGATTTGAATAAGCCTGGGGAGGACGAAAATGACCTAAATGTTCAACCGATGACAAAAAATCACTTATTGGATGCCCAAGATTGGTTAAAAACCCTAATAGGATTAGAATTAGTCTAGGGAGGACGAAAATGACCTAAATGTTCAACCAATGACACAAAATCACTTATTGGATGCACAAGATTGGTTAAAAACCCTAATTGGATTAGAATACGCCTAGGGAGGGAGAAAATGACCTAAATGTGCAACCAATGACACAAAATCACATATTGGATGCACAAGATTGGTTAAAAACCCTATTTGGATTAGAATAAGTATAGGGAGGACGAAAATGACCTAAATGTTAAACCAATGACACAAAATCACTTATTGGATGCACAAGATTGGTTAAAAACCCTAATTGGATTAGAATAAGCCTAGGGAGGACGAAAATGACCTAAATGTGCAACCAATGACACAAAATCACATATTGGATGCACAAGATTGGTTAAAAACCCTAATTGGATTAGAATAATCATAGGGAGAATGAAAGTGACCTAAATGTTCAACCAATAACACAAAATCACTTATTGGATGCACAAGATTGGTTAAAAACCCTAATTGGATTAGAATAATCCTAGGGAGGACACAATTGACCTAAATGTTCAACCAATGATACAAATGCATTTATTGGATGCACAAGATTGGTTAATAACCCTAATTGGATTAGAATAAGCCTAGGAAGAACGAAAATGAACCAAATATTCAACCAATGACACAAAATCACTTTTTGGATGCACACGATTGGTTAAAAACTCTTTTTGGATTAGAATAAGCCTAGGGAGGACGAAAATGACCTAAATGTGCTACCAATGACACAAAATCACCTATTGGATGCACAAGATTGGTTAAAAACCCTAATTGGATTAGAATAAGCCTAGGGAGAACGAAAATAACCTAAATGTGCAACCAATGACACAAAATCACTTATTATATGCAGAAGATTGGTTAAAAACCCTAATTGGATAAAAATAAGCCTAGGGATGACGAAAATGACCTAAATGTTCAACCAATGACACAAAATTACTTATTGGATGCACAAGATTTGTTAAAATCCCTAATTGGATTAGAATAGGCCAAGGGAGGACGAAAAGGACCTAAATGTGCAACCAATGACACAGAATCACATATTGGATGCACAAGATTGGTTAAAAACCCTAATTGGATTAGAATAAGTCTAGGGAGGACGAAAATGACCTAAATGTTCAACCAATGACACAAAATCACTTATTGGATGCACAAGATTGGTTAAAAACCCTAATTGGATTAGAATAAGCCTAGGGAGAACGAAAATAACCTAAATGTGCAACCAATGACACAAAATCACTTATTATATGCAGAAGATTGGTTAAAAACCCTAATTGGATAAAAATAAGCCTAGGGATGACGAAAATGACCTAAATGTTCAACCAATGACACAAAATTACTTATTGGATGCACAAGATTTGTTAAAAACCCTAATTGGATTAGAATAAGCCTAGGCCGGACGAAAATGACCTAAATGTGCAACCAATGACACAAAATCACTTATTATATGCACAAGATTGGTTAAAAACCCTAATTGGATAAAAATAAGCCTAGGGATGACGAAAATGACCTAAATGTTCAACCAATGACACAAAATCACTTATTGGATGCATAAGATTAGTTAAAAACCCTAATTGGATTAGAATAAGCCTAGGGAGGACGAAAATGACCTAAATGTGCAACCAATGACACAAAATCACATATTGGATGCACAAGATTGGTTAAAAACCCTAATTGGATTAGAATAAGCATAGGGACTACAAAAATGACCTAAATGTAAAACCAATGACACAAAATCACTTATTATATGCACAAGATTGGTTAAAAACCCTAATTGGATTAGAATAGGCCAAGGGAGGACGAAAAGGACCTAAATGTGCAACCAATGACACAGAATCACATATTGGATGCACAAGATTGGTTAAAAACCCTTATTGGATTAGAATAAGCCTAGGGAGGACGAAAATGACCTAAATGTGCTACCAATGACACAAAATCACCTATTGGATGCACAAGATTGGTTAAAAACCCTAATTGGATTAGAATAAGCCTAAGGAGAACGAAAATAACCTAAATGTGCAACCAATGACACAAAATCACTTATTATATGCAGAAGATTGGTTAAAAACCCTAATTGGATAAAAATAAGCCTAGGGATGACGAAAATGACCTAAATGTTCAACCAATGACACAAAATTACTTATTGGATGCACAAGATTTGTTAAAAACCCTAATTGGATTAGAATAAGCCTAGGCCGGACGAAAATGACCTAAATGTGCAACCAATGACACAAAATCACTTATTATATGCACAAGATTGGTTAAAAACCCTAATTGGATAAAAATAAGCCTAGGGATGACGAAAATGACCTAAATGTTCAACCAATGACACAAAATCACTTATTGGATGCACAAGATTAGTTAAAAACCCTAATTGGATTAGAATAAGCCTAGGGAGGACGAAAATGACCTAAATGTGCAACCAATGACACAAAATCACTTATTATATGCATAAGATTGGTTAAAAACCATAATTGGATTAAGATAAGCCTAGGGAGGACGAAAATGACCTAAATGTGCAACCAATGACACAAAATCACATATTGGATGCACAAGATTGGTTAAAACCCCTAATTGGATTAGAAAAAGTCTAGGGAGGACGAAAATGACCTAAATGTGCAACCAATGACACAAAATCACATATTGGATGCACAAGATTGGTTAAAAACCCTAATTGGATTACAATAAGCCTATGGAGGACCAAAATGACCTAAATGTGCAACCAATGACACAAAATCACTTATTATATGCACAAGATTGGTTAAAAACCCTAATTGGAGTTGAATAAGCCTAGGGAGGACGAAAATGACCTAAACGTTCCACCAATGACACAAAATCACTTATTGGATGCACAAGATTGGTTAATAACCCTAATTGGATTAGAATAAGCCTAGGGAGAACGAAAACTACCTAAATGTTCAACCGATGACAAAAAATCACTTATTGGATGCTGAAGATTGGTTAAAAACCCTAATTGCATTAAAATAAGCCTAGGGAGGACGAAAAATGACCTAAATGTGCAACCAATGACACAAAATCACATATTGGATGCACAAGATTCGTTAAAAACTCTTTTTGGATTAGAATAAGCCTAGGGAGAACGAAAATAACCTAAATATGCAACCAATGACACAAATTCACATATTGGATGCACAAGATTGGTTAAAAATCCTTATTGGATTAGAATAAGCCTAGGGAGGACGAAAATGACCTAAATGTGCTACCAATGACACAAAATCACCTATTGGATGCACAAGATTGGTTAAAAACCCTAATTGGATTAGAATAAGCCTAGGGAGAACGAAGATAACCTAAATGTGCAACCAATCACACAAAATCACTTATTATATGCAGAAGATTAGTTAAAAACCCTAATTGGATAAAAATAAGCCTAGGGATGACGAAAATGACCTAAATGTTCAACCAATGACACAAAATTACTTATTGGATGCACAAGATTTGTTAAAAACCCTAATTGGATTAGAATAAGCCTAGGCAGGACGAAAATGACCTAAATGTGCAACCAATGACACAAAATCACTTATTATATGCACAAGATTGGTTAAAAACCCTAATTGGATTAGAATAAGACTAGGGAGGACGAAAATGACCAAAATGTGCAACCAATGACACAAAATCACATATTGGATGCACAAGATTGGTTATAAACCCTAACTGGATCAAAATAAGCCAAGGGAGGACGAAAATGAACTAAATGTTCAACCAAGGACACAAAATCACTTTTTGGATGCACACAATTGGTTAAAAACCTTATTTGAATTAGAATAAGCCTAGGGAGAACGAAAATGACCTAAATGTGCAAAAAATGACACAAAATCACTTATTATATGCACAAGATTGGTTAAAAACCCTAATTGGAATAGAATAGGCCTAGGGAGGACGAAAAGGACCTAAATGTGCAACCAATAACACAAAATCACATATTGGATGCACAAGATTGGTTAAAAACCCTAATTGGATTAGAATAAGTCACGGGAGGACGAAAACGGCCTAAATGTTGAAGTAAATGACACAAAATCACTTATTGGATGCACAAGATTGGTTATAAACCCTAATTGGATTAGAATAAGCCTACGGACGACGAAAATGACCTAAATGTGCAACCAATGACACAAAATCAAATATTGGATGGACAAGATTGGTTAAAAACCCTAATTAGATTAGAATAAACCTAGGGATGATGAAAATGACCTAAATGTTCAACCAATGACACAAAATCACTTTTTGGATGCACAAGATTGGTTAAAAACCATAATTAGATTATAATAAGCCTAGGGAGAACAAAAATGACCTAAATGTGCAACCAATGACACAAAATCACTTATTATATGCACAAGACTAGTTAAAAACCCTAATTGGATTAGAATAAGCCGAGGGAGGACGAAAAAGACCTAAATGTGCAACCAATGACACAAAATCACATATTGGATGCACAAGATTAGTTAAAAACCCTAATTGGAATAGAATAAGCCTAGGGAAGATGAGAATAACCGAAATGCTCAACCAATGACACAAAATGACACAAAATCACATATTGGATGCACAAGATTGGTTGAAAACCCTATTTGGATTAGAATAAGCCTAGGGAGGATGAAAATGACCTAAATGTTCAATCAATGAGATAAAATCACTTATTGGATACACACGATTGGTTAAAACCCCTAATTATATTAGAATAAGCATAGGGACTACAAAAATCACCTAAATGTGCAACCAATGACACAAAATCACTTATTATATGCACAAGATTGGTTAAAAACCCTAATTGGATTAGAATATGCATAGGGACTACAAAAATGACCTAAATGTAAAACCAATGACACAAAATCACTTATTATATGCACAAGATTGGTTAAAAACCCTAATTGGATTAGAATAGGCCAAGGGAGGACGAAAAGGACCTAAATGTGCAACCAATGACACAGAATCACGTATTGGATGCACAAGATTGGTTAAAAACCCTAATTGGATTAGAATAAGCCTAGGGAGGACGAAAATGAACCAAATATTCAACCAATGACACAAAATCACTTTTTGGATGCACACCTAGGGAGAACGAAAATAACCTAAATGTGCAACCAATGACACAAAATCTCTTATTATATGCACAAGATTGGTTAAAAACCCTAATTGGATTAGCATAAGCATAGGGACTACAAAAATGACCTAAATGTGCAACCAATGACCCAAAATCACTTATTATATGCACAAGATTGGTTAAAAACTATAATTGGATTAGAATAGGCCTAGGGAGGACGAAAAGGACCTAAATGTGCAACCAATGACACAAAATCACATATTGGATGCACAAGATTGGTTAAAAACCCTAATTGGATTAGAATAAGTCTAGCGAGGACGAAAATGACCTAAATGTTCAACCAATGACACAAAATCACTTATTGGATGCACAAGATTGGTTAATAACCCTAATTGGATTAGAATAAGCCTAGGGAGAACGAAAACGACCTAAATGTTCAACCGATGACAAAAAATCACTTATTGGATGCAGAAGATTGGTTAAAAACCCTAATTGCATTAAAATAAGCCTAGGGAGGACGAAAAATGACCTAAATGTGCAACCAATGACACAAAATCACATATTGGATGCACAAGATTCGTTAAAAAGCCTAATTGGATCAGAATAAGCCTAGGGAGGACGAAATTGAACCAAATATTCAACCAATGACACAAAATCACTTTTTGGATGCACACGATTGGTTAAAAACTCTTTTTGGATTAGAATAAGCCTAGGGAGAACGAAAATAACCTAAATGTGCAACCAATGACACAAATTCACATATTGGATGCACAAGATTGGTTAAAAATCCTTATTGGATTAGAATAAGCCTAGGGAGGACGAAAATGACCTAAATGTGCTACCAATGACACAAAATCACCTATTGGATGCACAAGATTGGTTAAAAACCCTAATTGGATTAGAATAAGCCTAGGGAGAACGAAAATAACCTAAATGTGCAACCAATGACACAAAATCACTTATTATATGCAGAAGATTGGTTAAAAACCCTAATTGGATAAAAATAAGCCTAGGGATGACGAATATGACCTAAATGTTCAACCAATGACACAAAATTACTTATTGGATGCACAAGATTTGTTAAAAACCCTAATTGGATTAGAATAAGCCTAGGCAGGACGAAAATGACCTAAATGTGCAACCAATGACACAAAATCACTTATTATATGCACAAGATTGGTTAAAAACCCTAATTGGATTAGAATAGGCCAAGGGAGGACGAAAAGGACCTAAATGTGCAACCAATGACACAGAATCACATATTGGATGCACAAGATTGGTTAAAAACCCTAATTGGATTAGAATAAGTCTAGGGAGGACGAAAATGACCTAAATGTTCAACCAATGACACAAAATCACTTATTGGATGCACAAGATTGGTTAAAAACCCTAATTGGATTAGAATAAGCCTAGGGAGGACGAAAATGACCTAAATGTGCAACCAATGAAACAAGAACATATTGGATGCACAAGATTGGTTAAAAACCCTAATTGGATTAGAATAAGCCTAGGGAGAACGAAAATAACCTAAATGTGCAACCAATGACACAAAATCACTTGTTATATGCAGAAGATTGGTTAAAAACCCTAATTGGATAAAAATAAGCCTAGGGATGACGAAAATGACCTAAATCTTCAACCAATGACAAAAAATCACTTATTGGATGCACAAGATTGGTTAAAAACCCTAATTAGATTAGAATAAGCCTATGGAGGACCAAAATGACCTAAATGTGCTACCAATGACATAAAATCACTTATTATATGCATAAGATTGGTTAAAAACCCTAATTGGATTAGAATAAGAATAGGGAGGACGAAAATGACCAAAATGTGCAACCAATCACACAAAATCACATACTGGATGCACAAGATTCGTTAAAAAGCCTAATTGGATCAAAATAGGCCTAGGGAGGACGAAAATGAACTAAATGTTCAACCAATGACACAAAATCACTTTTTGGATGCACACAATTGGTTAAAAACCCTATTTGAATTAGAATAAGCCTAGGGAGAACGAAAATGACCTAAATGTGCAACCAATGACACAAAATCACTTATTATATGCACAAGATTGGTTAAAAACCCTAATTGGATTAGAATAAGACTAGGGAGGACGAAAATGACCAAAATGTGCAACCAATGACACAAAATCACATATTGGATGCACAAGATTGGTTATAAACCCTAACTAGATCAAAATAAGCCTAGGGAGGACGAAAATGACCTAAACGTTCCACCAATGACACAAAATCACTTATTGGATGCACAAGATTGGGTAATAACCCTAATTGGATTAGAATAAGCCTAGGGAGAACGAAAACGACCTAAATGTTCAACCGATGACAAAAAATCACTTATTGGATGCAGAAGATTGGTTAAAAACCCTAATTGCATTAAAATAAGCCTAGGGAGGACGAAAAATGACCTAAATGTGCAACCAATGAAACAAAATCTCATATTGGATGCACAAGATTCGTTAAAAAGCCTAATTGGATCAGAATAAGCCTAGGGAGGACGAAAATGAACCAAATATTCAACCAATGACACAAAATCACTTTTTGGATGCACACGATTGGTTAAAAACTCTTTTTGGATTAGAATAAACCTAGGGAGAACGAAAATAACCTAAATGTGCAACCAATGACACAAAATCACATATTGGATGCACAAGATTCGTTAAAAAGCCTAATTGGATCAGAATAAGCCTAGGGAGGACGAAAATGAACCAAATATTCAACCAATGACACAAAATCACTTTTTGGATGCACACCTAGGGAGAACGAAAATAACCTAAATGTGCAACCAATGACACAAAATCTCTTATTATATGCACAAGATTGGTTAAAAACCCTAATTGGATTAGAATAAGCATAGGGACTACAAAAATGACCTAAATGTGCAACCAATGACCCAAAATCACTTATTATATGCACAAGATTGGTTAAAAACTGTAATTGGATTAGAATAGGCCTAGGGAGGACGAAAAGGACCTAAATGTGCAACCAATGACACAAAATCACATATTGGATGCACAAGATTGGTTAAAAACCCTAATTGGATTAGAATAAGTCTAGCGAGGACGAAAATGACCTAAATGTTCAACCAATGACACAAAATCACTTATTGGATGCACAAGATTGGTTAATAACCCTAATTGGATTAGAATAAGCCTAGGGAGAACGAAAACGACCTAAATGTTCAACCGATGACAAAAAATCACTTATTGGATGCAGAAGATTGGTTAAAAACCCTAATTGCATTAAAATAAGCCTAGGGAGGACGAAAAATGACCTAAATGTGCAACCAATGACACAAAATCACATATTGGATGCACAAGATTCGTTAAAAAGCCTAATTGGATCAGAATAAGCCTAGGGAGGACGAAATTGAACCAAATATTCAACCAATGACACAAAATCACTTTTTGGATGCACACGATTGGTTAAAAACTCTTTTTGGATTAGAATAAGCCTAGGGAGAACGAAAATAACCTAAATGTGCAACCAATGACACAAATTCACATATTGGATGCACAAGATTGGTTAAAAATCCTTATTGGATTAGAATAAGCCTAGGGAGGACGAAAATGACCTAAATGTGCTACCAATGACACAAAATCACCTATTGGATGCACAAGATTGGTTAAAAACCCTAATTGGATTAGAATAAGCCTAGGGAGAACGAAAATAACCTAAATGTGCAACCAATGACACAAAATCACTTATTATATGCAGAAGATTGGTTAAAAACCCTAATTGGATAAAAATAAGCCTAGGGATGACGAAAATGACCTTAATGTTCAACCGATGACACAAAATCACTTATTGGATGCCCAAGATTGGTTAAAAACACTAATTGGATTAGAATAAGCCTAGGGAGGACGAAAATGACCTAAATGTGCAACCAATGACACAAAATCACATATTGGATGCACAAGATTGGTTAAAAACCCTAATTGGATTAGAATAAGCCTAGGGAGAACGAAAATAACCTAAATGTGCAACCAATGACACAAAATCACTTATTATATGCAGAAGATTGGTTAAAAACCCTAATTGGATAAAAATAAGCCTAGGGATGACGAAAATGACCTAAATGTTCAACCAATGACAAAAAATCACTTATTGGATGCACAAGATTGGTTAAAAACCCTAATTAGATTAGAATAAGCCTATGGAGGACCAAAATGACCTAAATGTGCAACCAATGACATAAAATCACTTATTATATGCATAAGATTGGTTAAAAACCCTAATTGGATTAGAATAAGAATAGGGAGGACGAAAATGACCAAAATGTGCAACCAATGACACAAAATCACATATTGGATGCACAAGATTCGTTAAAAAGCCTAATTGGATTAGAATAAGCGTAGCGAGGACGAAAATGACCTAAATGTTCAACCAATAACACAAAATGACACCAAATCACTTATTAGATGCATAAGATTGGTCAAAAACGCTAATTGGATTAGAATAAGCCTAGCGAGAACGAAAATGACCTAAATGTTCAACTAATGACACAAAATTACTTATTGGATGTACAAGATTTGTTAAAACCCCTAATTGGATTAGAATAAGCCTAGGCAGGACGAAAATGACCTAAATGTGCAACCAATGACACAAAATCACTTATTATATGCACAAGATTGGTTAAAAACCCTAATTGGATTAGAATAAGACTAGGGAGGACGAAAATGACCAAAATGTGCAACCAATGACACAAAATCACATATTGGATGCACAAGATTGGTTATAAACCCTAACTGGATCAAAATAAGCCAAGGGAGGACGAAAATGAACTAAATGTTCAACCAAGGACACAAAATCACTTTTTGGATGCACACAATTGGTTAAAAACCTTATTTGAATTAGAATAAGCCTAGGGAGAACGAAAATGACCTAAATGTGCAAAAAATGACACAAAATCACTTATTATATGCACAAGATTGGTTAAAAACCCTAATTGGAATAGAATAGGCCTAGGGAGGACGAAAAGGACCTAAATGTGCAACCAATAACACAAAATCACATATTGGATGCACAAGATTGGTTAAAAACCCTAATTGGATTAGAATAAGTCACGGGAGGACGAAAATGGCCTAAATGTTCAACCAATGACACAAAATCACTTATTGGATGCACAAGATTGGTTTTAAACCCTAATTGGATTAGAATAAGCCTACGGACGACGAAAATGACCTAAATGTTCAACTAATGACACAAAATCACTTTTTGGATGCACAAGATTGGTTAAAAACCATAATTAGATTATAATAAGCCTAGGGAGAACAAAAATGACCTAAATGTGCAACCAATGACACAAAATCACTTATTATATGCTTATAGATTAGTTAAAAACCCTAATTGGATTAGAATAAGTCGAGGGAGGACGAAAATGACCTAAATGTGCAACCAATGACACAAAATCACATATTGGATGCACAAGATTAGTTAAAAACCCTAATTGGACTAGAATAAGCCTAGGGAAGATGAAAATAATCGAAATTCTCAACCAATGACACAAAATGACACAAAATCACATATTGGATGCACAAGATTGGTTAAAAACCCTAATTGGATTAGAATAAGCCTAGGGAGAACGAAAATAACCTAAATGTGCAACCAATGACACAAAATCACTTGTTATATGCAGAAGATTGGTTAAAAACCCTAATTGGATAAAAATAAGCCTAGGGATGACGAAAATGACATAAATGTTCAACCAATGACAAAAAATCACTTATTGGATGCACAAGATTGGTTAAAAACCCTAATTAGATTAGAATAAGCCTATGGAGGACCAAAATGACCTAAATGTGCAACCAATGACATAAAATCACTTATTATATGCATAAGATTGGTTAAAAACCCTAATTGGATTAGAATAAGACTAGGGAGGACGAAAATGACCAAAATGTGCAACCAATGACACAAAATCACTTATTGGATGCACAAGATTAGTTAAAAACCCTAATTAGATTAGAATAAGCCTATGGAGGACCAAAATGACCGAAATGTGCAACCAATGACACAAAATCACTTATTATATGCATAAGATTGGTTAAAAACCCTAATTGGATTAGAATAAGAATAGGGAGGACGAAAATGACCAAAATGTGCAACCAATCACACAAAATCACATACTGGATGCACAAGATTCGTTAAAAAGCCTAATTGGATCAAAATAAGCCTAGGGAGGACGAAAATGAACTAAATGTTCAACCAATGACACAAAATGACACCAAATCACTTATTGGATGCATAAGATTGGTCAAAAACCCTAATTGGATTAGAATAAGACTAGGGAGGACGAAAATGACCAAAATGTGCAACCAATGACACAAAATCACTTATTGGATGCACAAGATTAGTTAAAAACCCTAATTAGATTAGAATAAGCCTATGGAGGACCAAAATGACCGAAATGTGCAACCAATGACACAAAATCACTTATTATATGCATAAGATTGGTTAAAAACCCTAATTGGATTAGAATAAGAATAGGGAGGACGAAAATGACCAAAATGTGCAACCAATCACACAAAATCACATACTGGATGCACAAGATTCGTTAAAAAGCCTAATTGGATCAAAATAAGCCTAGGGAGGACGAAAATGAACTAAATGTTCAACCAATGACACAAAATGACACCAAATCACTTATTGGATGCATAAGATTGGTCAAAAACCCTAATTGGATTAGAATAAGCCTAGCGAGGACGAAAATGACCTAAATGTTCAACTAATGACACAAAATTACTTATTGGATGCACAAGATTTGTTAAAAACCCTAATTGGATTAGAATAAGCCTAAGCAGGACGAAAATGACCTAAATGTGCAACCAATGACACAAAATCACTTATTATATGCACAAGATTGGTTAAAAACCCTAACTGGATTAGAATAAGACTAGGGAGGACGAAAATGACCAAAATGTGCAACCAATGACACAAAATCACATATTGGATGCATTAGATTGGTTATAAACCCTAATTGGATCAAAATAGGCCTAGGGAGGACGAAAATGAACTAAATGTTCAACCAATGACACAAAATCACTTTTTGGATGCACACAATTGGTTAAAAACCCTATTTGAATTAGAATAAGCCTACGGACGACGAAAATGACCTAAATGTGCAACAAATGACACAAAATCACATATTGGATGCACAAGATTGGTTGAAAACCCTATTTGGATTAGAATAAGCCTAGGGAGGACGAAAATGACCTAAATGTTCAATCAATGAGATAAAATCACTTATTGGATACACACGATTGGTTAAAAACCCTAATTGGATTAGAATAAGCATAGGGACTACAAAAATCACCTAAATGTGCAACCAATGACACAAAATCACTTATTATATGCACAAGATTGGTTAAAAACCCTAATTGGAATAGAATAGGCCTAGGGAGGACGAAATGGACCTAAATGTGCAACCAATAACACAAAATCACATATTGGATGCACAAGATTGGTTAAAAACCCTAATTGGATTAGAATAAGCATAGGGACTACAAAAATGACCTAAATGTAAAACCAATGACACAAAATCACTTATTGGATGCACAAGATTGGTTAAAAACCCTAATTGGATTAGAATAGGCCAAGGGAGGACGAAAAGGACCTAAATGTGCAACCAATGACACAGAATCACATATTGGATGCATAAGATTGGTTGAAAACCCTAATTGGATTAGAATAAGTCTAGGGAGGACGAAAATGACCTAAATGTTCAACCAATGACACAAAATCACTTATTGGATGCACAAGATTGGTTAAAAACCCTAATTGGATTAGAATAAGCCTAGGGAGGACGAAAATGACCTAAATGTGCAACCAATGAAACAAGAACATATTGGATGCACAAGATTGGTTAAAAACCCTAATTGGATTAGAATAAGCCTAGGGAGAACGAAAATAACCTAAATGTGCAACCAATGACACAAAATCACTTGTTATATGCAGAAGATTGGTTAAAAACCCTAATTGGATAAAAATAAGCCTAGGGATGACGAAAATGACCTAAATCTTCAACCAATGACAAAAAATCACTTATTGGATGCACAAGATTGGTTAAAAACCCTAATTAGATTAGAATAAGCCTATGGAGGACCAAAATGACCTAAATGTGCAACCAATGACATAAAATCACTTATTATATGCATAAGATTGGTTAAAAACCCTAATTGGATTAGAATAAGAATAGGGAGGACGAAAATGACCAAAATGTGCAACCAATCACACAAAATCACATACTGGATGCACAAGATTCGTTAAAAAGCCTAATTGGATCAAAATAGGCCTAGGGAGGACGAAAATGAACTAAATGTTCAACCAATGACACAAAATCACTTTTTGGATGCACACAATTGGTTAAAAACCCTATTTGAATTAGAATAAGCCTAGGGAGAACGAAAATGACCTAAATGTGCAACCAATGACACAAAATCACTTATTATATGCACAAGATTGGTTAAAAACCCTAATTGGATTAGAATAAGACTAGGGAGGACGAAAATGACCAAAATGTGCAACCAATGACACAAAATCACATATTGGATGCACAAGATTGGTTAAAAACCCTAACTGGATCAAAATAAGACTAGGGAGGACGAAAATGAACTAAATGTTCAACCAATGACACAAAATCACTTTTTGGATGCACACGATTGGTTAAAAACCCTATTTGGATTAGAATAAGCCTAGGGAGAACGCAAATGACCTAAATGTGCAACCAATAACACAAAATCACTTATTATATGCACAAGATTGGTTAAAAACCCTAATTGGATTAGAATAAGCCTAGGGAGAACGAAAATGACCTAAATGTGCAACCAATGACACAAAATCACATATTGGATGCACAAGATTGGTTAAAAACCCTAATTGGATTAGAATAAGCCTAGGGAGGACGAAAATGACCTAAATGTTCAACCAATAACACAAAATCACATATTGGATGCATAAGATTGGTTAAAAATTCTAATTGGATTAGAATAAGCCTACCGAGGACGAAAATGACCTAATTGGATTACCAATGACATAAAATCACTTATTATATGCACAAGATTGGTTAAAAACCCTAATTGGATTAGAATAAGCCTAGGGAGGACGAAAATGACCTAAATGTGCAACCAATGACACAAAATCACATATTGGATGCACAAGATTGGTTAAAAACCCTAATTGGATTATAATAAGCCTAGGGAGAATGAAAGTGACCTAAATGTTCAACCAATAACACAAAATCACTTATTGGATGCACAAGATTGGTTAAAAACCCTAATTGGATTAGAATAATCCTAGGGAGGACACGATTGACCAAAATGTTCAATCAATGATACAAACGCATTTATTGGGTGCATAAGATTGGTTAAAATCCCTAATTGGATTAGAATAAGCCTAGGGAGGACGAAAATGACCTAAATGTGCAACCAATGACACAAAATCACTTATTATATGCACAAGATTGGTTAAAAACCCTAATTGGATTTGAATAAGCCTAGGGAGGACGAAAATGACCTAAACGTTCCACCAATGACACAAAATCACTTATTGGATGCACAAGATTGGTTAATAACCCTAATTGGATTAGAATAAGCCTAGGGAGAACGAAAACTACCTAAATGTTCAACCGATGACAAAAAATCACTTATTGGATGCTGAAGATTGGTTAAAAACCCTAATTGCATTAAAATAAGCCTAGGGAGGACGAAAAATGACCTAAATGTGCAACCAATGACACAAAATCACATATTGGATGCACAAGATTCGTTAAAAAGCCTAATTGGATCAGAATAAGCCTAGGGAGGACGAAATTGAACCAAATATTCAACCAATGTCACAAAATCACTTTTTGGATGCACACGATTGGTTAAAAACTCTTTTTGGATTAGAATAAGCCTAGGGAGAACGAAAATAACCTAAATGTGCAACCAATGACACAAATTCACATATTGGATGCACAAGATTGGTTAAAAATCCTTATTGGATTAGAATAAGCCTAGGGAGGACGAAAATGACCTAAATGTGCTACCAATGACACAAAATCACCTATTGGATGCACAAGATTGGTTAAAAACCCTAATTGGATTAGAATAAGCCTAGGGAGAACGAAAATAACCTAAATGTGCAACCAATGACACAAAATCACTTATTATATGCAGAAGATTGGTTAAAAACCCTAATTGGATAAAAATAAGCCTAGGGATGACGAAAATGACCTTAATGTTCAACCGATGACACAAAATCACTTATTGGATGCCCAAGATTGGTTAAAAACACTAATTGGATTAGAATAAGCCTAGGGAGGACGAAAATGACCTAAATGTGCAACCAATGACACAAAATCACATATTGGATGCACAAGATTGGTTAAAAACCCTAATTGGATTAGAATAAGCCTAGGGAGAACGAAAATAACCTAAATGTGCAACCAATGACACAAAATCACTTATTATATGCAGAAGATTGGTTAAAAACCCTAATTGGATAAAAATAAGCCTAGGGATGACGAAAATGACCTAAATGTTCAACCAATGACAAAAAATCACTTATTGGATGCACAAGATTGGTTAAAAACCCTAATTAGATTAGAATAAGCCTATGGAGGACCAAAATGACCTAAATGTGCAACCAATGACATAAAATCACTTATTATATGCATAAGATTGGTTAAAAACCCTAATTGGATTAGAATAAGACTAGGGAGGACGAAAATGACCAAAATGTGCAACCAATGACACAAAATCACTTATTGGATGCACAAGATTAGTTAAAAACCCTAATTAGATTAGAATAAGCCTATGGAGGACCAAAATGACCGAAATGTGCAACCAATGACACAAAATCACTTATTATATGCATAAGATTGGTTAAAAACCCTAATTGGATTAGAATAAGAATAGGGAGGACGAAAATGACCAAAATGTGCAACCAATCACACAAAATCACATACTGGATGCACAAGATTCGTTAAAAAGCCTAATTGGATCAAAATAAGCCTAGGGAGGACGAAAATGAACTAAATGTTCAACCAATGACACAAAATGACACCAAATCACTTATTGGATGCATAAGATTGGTCAAAAACCCTAATTGGATTAGAATAAGACTAGGGAGGACGAAAATGACCAAAATGTGCAACCAATGACACAAAATCACTTATTGGATGCACAAGATTAGTTAAAAACCCTAATTAGATTAGAATAAGCCTATGGAGGACCAAAATGACCGAAATGTGCAACCAATGACACAAAATCACTTATTATATGCATAAGATTGGTTAAAAACCCTAATTGGATTAGAATAAGAATAGGGAGGACGAAAATGACCAAAATGTGCAACCAATCACACAAAATCACATACTGGATGCACAAGATTCGTTAAAAAGCCTAATTGGATCAAAATAAGCCTAGGGAGGACGAAAATGAACTAAATGTTCAACCAATGACACAAAATGACACCAAATCACTTATTGGATGCATAAGATTGGTCAAAAACCCTAATTGGATTAGAATAAGCCTAGCGAGGACGAAAATGACCTAAATGTTCAACTAATGACACAAAATTACTTATTGGATGCACAAGATTTGTTAAAAACCCTAATTGGATTAGAATAAGCCTAGGCAGGACGAAAATGACCTAAATGTGCAACCAATGACACAAAATCACTTATTATATGCACAAGATTGGTTAAAAACCCTAACTGGATTAGAATAAGACTAGGGAGGACGAAAATGACCAAAATGTGCAACCAATGACACAAAATCACATATTGGATGCATTAGATTGGTTATAAACCCTAATTGGATCAAAATAGGCCTAGGGAGGACGAAAATGAACTAAATGTTCAACCAATGACACAAAATCACTTTTTGGATGCACACAATTGGTTAAAAACCCTATTTGAATTAGAATAAGCCTACGGACGACGAAAATGACCTAAATGTGCAACAAATGACACAAAATCACATATTGGATGCACAAGATTGGTTGAAAACCCTATTTGGATTAGAATAAGCCTAGGGAGGACGAAAATGACCTAAATGTTCAATCAATGAGATAAAATCACTTATTGGATACACACGATTGGCTAAAAACCCTAATTGGATTAGAATAAGCATAGGGACTACAAAAATCACCTAAATGTGCAACCAATGACACAAAATCACTTATTATATGCACCAGATTGGTTAAAAACCCTAATTGGGATAGAATAGGCCTAGGGAGGACGAAAAGGACCTAAATGTGCAACCAATAACACAAAATCACATATTGGATGCACAAGATTGGTTAAAAACCCTAATTGGATTAGAATAAGTCACGGGAGGACGAAAAAGGCCTAAATGTTCAACCAATGACACAAAATCACTTATTGGATGCACAAGATTGGTTATAAACCCTAATTGGATTAGAATAAGCCTACGGACGACGAAAATGACCTAAATGTGCAACCAATGACACAAAATCAAATATTGGATGGACAAGATTGGTTAAAAACCCTAATTAGATTAGAATAAACCTAGGGATGATGAAAATGACCTAAATGTTCAACCAATGACACAAAATCACTTTTTGGATGCACAAGATTGGTTAAAAACCATAATTAGATTATAATAAGCCTAGGGAGAACAAAAATGACCTAAATGTGCAACCAATGACACAAAATCACTTATTATATGCTTATAGATTAGTTAAAAACCCTAATTGGATTAGAATAAGTCGAGGGAGGACGAAAATGACCTAAATGTGCAACCAATGATACAAAATCACATATTGGATGCACAAGATTAGTTAAAAACCCTAATTGGACTAGAATAAGCCTAGGGAAGATGAAAATAATCGAAATTCTCAACCAATGACACAAAATGACACAAAATCACATATTGGATGCACAAGATTGGTTAAAAACCCTAATTGGATTAGAATAAGCCTAGGGAGAACGAAAATAACCTAAATGTGCAACCAATGACACAAAATCACTTGTTATATGCAGAAGATTGGTTAAAAACCCTAATTGGATAAAAATAAGCCTAGGGATGACGAAAATGACCTAAATGTGCAACCAATGACATAAAATCACTTATTATATGCATAAGATTGGTTAAAAACCCTAATTGGATTAGAATAAGACTAGGGAGGACGAAAATGACCAAAATGTGCAACCAATGACACAAAATCACTTATTGGATGCACAAGATTGGTTAAAAACCCTAATTAGATTAGAATAAGCCTATGGAGGACCAAAATGACCGAAATGTGCAACCAATGACACAAAATCACTTATTATATGCATAAGATTGGTTAAAAACCCTAATTGGATTAGAATAAGAATAGGGAGGACGAAAATGACCAAAATGTGCAACCAATCACACAAAATCACATACTGGATGCACAAGATTCGTTAAAAAGTCTAATTGGATCAGAATAAGCCTAGGGAGGACGAAAATGAACTAAATGTTCAACCAATGACACAAAATGACACAAAATCACATATTGGATGCACAAGATTGGTTGAAAACCCTAATTGGATTAGAATAAGCGTAGCGAGGACGAAAATGACCTAAATGTTCAACCAATAACACAAAATGACACCAAATCACTTATTGGATGCATAAGATTGGTCAAAAACCCTAATTGGATTAGAATAAGCCTAGCGAGGACGAAAATGACCTAAATGTTCAACTAATGACACAAAATTACTTATTGGATGCACAAGATTTGTTAAAAACCCTAATTGGATTAGAATAAGCCTAGGCAGGACGAAAATGACCTAAATGTGCAACCAATGACACAAAATCACTTATTATATGCACAAGATTGGTTAAAAACCCTAACTGGATTAGAATAAGACAAGGGAGGACGAAAATGACCAAAATGTGCAACCAATGACACAAAATCACATATTGGATGCACAAGATTGGTTATAAACCCTAATTGGATCAAAATAGGCCTAGGGAGGACGAAAATGAACTAAATGTTCAACCAATGACACAAAATCACTTTTTGGATGCACACAATTGGTTAAAAACCCTATTTGAATTAGAATAAGCCTACGGACGACGAAAATGACCTAAATGTGCAACCAATGACACAAAATCACATCTTGGATGCACAAGATTGGTTGAAAACCCTATTTGGATTAGAATAAGCCTAGGGAGGACGAAAATGACCTAAATGTTCAATCAATGAGATAAAATCACTTATTGGATACACACGATTGGTTAAAAACCCTAATTGGATTAGAATAAGCATAGGGACTACAAAAATCACCTAAATGTGCAACCAATGACACAAAATCACTTATTATATGCACCAGATTGGTTAAAAACCCTAATTGGAATAGAATAGGCCTAGGGAGGACGAAAAGGACCTAAATGTGCAACCAATAACACAAAATCACATATTGGATGCACAAGATTGGTTAAAAACCCTAATTGGATTAGAATAAGTCTAGGGAGGACGAAAATGGCCTAAATGTACAACCAATGACACAAAATCACTTATTGGATGCACAAGATTGGTTAAAAACCCTAATTGGATTAGAATAAGCCTAGCGAGGACGAAAATGAACTAAATGTTCAACTAATGACACAAAATTACTTATTGGATGCACAAGATTTGTTAAAAACCCTAATTGGATTAGAATAAGCCTAGGCAGGACGAAAATGACCTAAATGTGCAACCAATGACACAAAATCACTTATTATATGCACAAGATTGGTTAAAAACCCTAACTGGATTAGAATAAGACAAGGGAGGACGAAAATGACCAAAATGTGCAACCAATGACACAAAATCACATATTGGATGCACAAGATTGGTTATAAACCCTAATTGGATCAAAATAGGCCTAGGGAGGACGAAAATGAACTAAATGTTCAACCAATGACACAAAATCACTTTTTGGATGCACACAATTGGTTAAAAACCCTATTTGAATTAGAATAAGCCTACGGACGACGAAAATGACCTAAATGTGCAACCAATGACACAAAATATCATATTGGATGCACAAGATTGGTTGAAAACCCTATTTGGATTAGAATAAGCCTAGGGAGGACGAAAATGACCTAAATGTTCAATCAATGAGATAAAATCACTTATTGGATACACACGATTGGTTAAAAACCCTAATTGGATTAGAATAAGCATAGTGACTACAAAAATCACCTAAATGTGCAACCAATGACACAAAATCACTTATTATATGCACAAGATTGGTTAAAAACCCTAATTGGAATAGAATAGGCCTAGGGAGGACGAAAAGGACCTAAATGTGCAACCAATAACACAAAATCACATATTGGATGCACAAGATTGGTTAAAAACCCTAATTGGATTAGAATAAGCATAGGGACTACAAAAATGACCTAAATGTAAAACCAATGACACAAAATCACTTATTGGATGCACAAGATTGGTTAAAAACCCTAATTGGATTAGAATAAGCCTAGGGAGGACGAAAATGACCTAAATGTGCAACCAATGAAACAAGAACATATTGGATGCACAAGATTGGTTAAAAACCCTAATTGGATTAGAATAAGCCTAGGGAGAACGAAAATAACCTAAATGTGCAACAAATGATACAAAATCACTTGTTATATGCAGAAGATTGGTTAAAAACCCTAATTGGATAAAAATAAGCCTAGGGATGACGAAAATGACCTAAATGTTTAACCAATGACAAAAAATCACTTATTGGATGCACAAGATTGGTTAAAAACCCTAATTAGATTAGAATAAGCCTATGGAGGACCAAAATGACCTAAATGTGCAACCAATGACATAAAATCACTTATTATATGCATAAGATTGGTTAAAAACCCTAATTGGATTAGAATAAGAATAGGGAGGACGAAAATGACCAAAATGTGCAACCAATGACACAAAATCACATATTGGATGCACAAGATTCGTTAAAAAGCCTAATTGGATTAGAATAAGCGTAGCGAGGACGAAAATGACCTAAATGTTCAACCAATAACACAAAATGAAACCAAATCACTTATTAGATGCATAAGATTGGTCAAAAACGCTAATTGGATTAGAATAAGCCTAGCGAGAACGATAATGACCTAAATGTTCAACTAATGACACAAAATTACTTATTGGATGCACAAGATTTGTTAAAAACCCTAATTGGAATAGAATAAGCCTAGGCAGGACGAAAATGACCTAAATGTGCAACCAATGACACAAAATCACTTATTATATGCACAAGATTGGTTAAAAACCCTAATTGGATTAGAATAAGACTAGGGAGGACGAAAATGACCAAAATGTGCAACCAATGACACAAAATCACATATTGGATGCACAAGATTGGTTATAAACCCTAACTGGATCAAAATAAGCCTAGGGAGGACGAAAATGACCTAAACGTTCCACCAATGACACAAAATCACTTATTGGATGCACAAGATTGGGTAATAACCCTAATTGGATTAGAATAAGCCTAGGGAGAACGAAAACGACCTAAATGTTCAACCGATGACAAAAAATCACTTATTGGATGCAGATGATTCGTTAAAAAGCCTAATTGGATCAGAATAAGCCTCGGGAGGACGAAAATGAACCAAATATTCAACCAATGACACAAAATCACTTTTTGGATGCACACGATTGGTTAAAAACTGTTTTTGGATTAGAATAAGCCTAGGGAGAACGAAAATAACCTAAATGTGCAACCAATGACACAAAATCACATATTGGATGCACAAGATTGGTTAAAAACCCTTATTGGATTAGAATAAGACTAGGGAGGACGAAAATGACCTAAATGTGCTACCAATGACACAAAATCATATATTGGATGCTCAAGATTGGTTAAAAATCCTAATTGGATTAGAATAAGCCTAGGGAGAATGAAAGTGACCTAAATGTTCAACCAATAACACAAAATCACTTATTGGATGCACAAGATTGGTTAAAAACCCTAATTGGATTAGAATAATCCTAGGGAGGACACAATTGACCTAAATGTTCAACCAATGATACAAATGCATTTATTGGGTGCATAAGATTGGTTAAAATCCCTAATTGGATTAGAATAAGCCTAGGGAGGACGAAAATGACCTAAATGTGCAACCAATGACACAAAATCACTTATTATATGCTCAAGATTGGTTAAAAACCCTAATTGGATTTGAATAAGCCTAAGGAGGACGAAAATGACCTAAACGTTCCACCAATGACACAAAATCACTTATTGGATGCACAAGATTGGTTAATAACCCTAATTGGATTAGAATAAGCCTAGGGAGAACGAAAATGAACCAAATATTCAACCAATGACACAAAATCACTTTTTGGATGCACACGATTGGTTAAAAACTCTTTTTGGATTAGAATAAGCCTAGGGAGGACGAAAATGACCTAAATGTGCTACCAATGACACAAAATCACCTATTGGATGCACAAGATTGGTTAAAAACCCTAATTGGATTAGAATAAGCCTAGGGAGAACGAAAATAACCTAAATGTGCAACCAATGACACAAAATCACTTATTATATGCAGAAGATTGGTTAAAAACCCTAATTAGATAAAAATAAGCCTAGGGATGACGAAAATGACCTAAATGTTCAACCAATGACACAAAATTACTTATTGGATGCACAAGATTTGTTAAAAACCCTAATTGGATTAGAATAAGCCTAGGCCGGACGAAAATGACCTAAATGTGCAACCAATGACACAAAATCACTTATTATATGCACAAGATTGGTTAAAAACCCTAATTGGATAAAAATAAGCCTAGGGATGACGAAAATGACCTAAATGTTCAACCAATGACACAAAATCACTTATTGGATGCATAAGATTAGTTAAAAACCCTAATTGGATTAGAATAAGCCTAGGGAGGACGAAAATGACCTAAATGTGCAACCAATGACACAAAATCACATATTGGATGCACAAGATTGGTTAAAACCCCTAATTGGATTAGAAAAAGTCTAGGGAGGACAAAAATGACCTAAATGTGCAACCAATGACACAAAATCACATATTGGATGCACAAGATTGGTTAAAAACCCTAATTGGATTACAATAAGCCTATGGAGGACCAAAATGACCTAAATGTGCAACCAATGACACAAAATCACTTATTATATGCACAAGATTGGTTAAAAACCCTAATTGGATTTGAATAAGCCTAGGGAGGACGAAAATGACCTAAACGTTCCACCAATGACACAAAATCACTTATTGGATGCACAAGATTGGTTAATAACCCTAATTGGATTAGAATAAGCCTAGGGAGAACGAAAACTACCTAAATGTTCAACCGATGACAAAAAATCACTTATTGGATGCTGAAGATTGGTTAAAAACCCTAATTGCATTAAAATAAGCCTAGGGAGGACGAAAAATGACCTAAATGTGCAACCAATGACACAAAATCACATATTGGATGCACAAGATTCGTTAAAAACTCTTTTTGGATTAGAATAAGCCTAGGGAGAACGAAAATAACCTAAATATGCAACCAATGACACAAATTCACATATTGGATGCACAAGATTGGTTAAAAATCCTTATTGGATTAGAATAAGCCTAGGGAGGACGAAAATGACCTAAATGTGCTACCAATGACACAAAATCACCTATTGGATGCACAAGATTGGTTAAAAACCCTAATTGGATTAGAATAAGCCTAGGGAGAACGAAGATAACCTAAATGTGCAACCAATCACACAAAATCACTTATTATATGCAGAAGATTAGTTAAAAACCCTAATTGGATAAAAATAAGCCTAGGGATGACGAAAATGACCTAAATGTTCAACCAATGACACAAAATTACTTATTGGATGCACAAGATTTGTTAAAAACCCTAATTGGATTAGAATAAGCCTAGGCAGGACGAAAATGACCTAAATGTGCAACCAATGACACAAAATCACTTATTATATGCACAAGATTGGTTAAAAACCCTAATTGGATTAGAATAAGACTAGGGAGGACGAAAATGACCAAAATGTGCAACCAATGACACAATCACTTATTGGATGCACAAGATTCGTTAAAAACCCTAATTAGATTAGAATAAGCCTATGGAGGACCAAAATGACCTAAATGTGCAACCAATAACACAAAATCACTTATTATATGCATAAGATTGGTTAAAAACCCTAATTGGATTAGAATAAGAATAGGGAGGACGAAAATGACCAAAATGTGCAACCAATCACACAAAATCACATACTGGATGCACAAGATTCGTTAAAAAGCCTAATTGGATCAGAATTAGCCTAGGGAGGACGAAAATGAACTAAATGTTCAACCAATGACACAAAATGACACAAAATCACATATTGGATGCACAAGATTGGTTGAAAACCCTAATTGGATTAGAATAAGCGTAGCGAGGACGAAAATGACCTAAATGTTCAACCAATAACACAAAATGACACCAAATCACTTATTGGATGCATAAGATTGGTCAAAAACCCTAATTGGATTAGAATAAGCCTAGCGAGGACGAAAATGACCTAAATGTTCAACTAATGACACAAAATTACTTATTGGATGCACAAGATTGGTTAAAAACCCTAATTGGATTAGAATAAGTCACGGGAGGACGAAAATGGCCTAAATGTTCAACCAATGACACAAAATCACTTATTGGATGCACAAGATTGGTTAAAACCCTAATTGGATAAGAATAAGCCTAGGGAGGACGAAAATGACCTAAATGTGCAACCAATGACACAAAATCACATATTGGATGCACAAGATTGGTTAAAAACCCTAATTGGATTAGAATAAGCATAGGGACTACAAAAATGACCTAAATGTAAAACCAATGACACAAAATCACTTATTATATGCACAAGATTGGTTAAAAACCCTAATTGGATTAGAATAGTCCAAGGGAGGACGAAAAGGACCTAAATGTGCAACCAATGACACAGAATCACATATTGGATGCACAAGATTGGTTAAAAACCCTTATTGGATTAGAATAAGCCTAGGGAGGACGAAAATGACCTAAATGTGCTACCAATGACACAAAATCACCTATTGGATGCACAAGATTGGTTAAAAACCCTAATTGGATTAGAATAAGCCTAGGGAGAACGAAAATAACCTAATTGTGCAACCAATGACACAAAATCACTTATTATGTGCAGAAGATTGGTTAAAAACCCTAATTGGATAAAAATAAGCCTAGGGATGACGAAAATGACCTAAATGTTCAACCAATGACACAAAATTACTTATTGGATGCACAAGATTTGTTAAAAACCCTAATTGGATTAGAATAAGCCTAGGCCGGACGAAAATGACCTAAATGTGCAACCAATGACACAAAATCACTTATTATATGCACAAGATTGGTTAAAAACCCTAATTGGATAAAAATAAGCCTAGGGATGACGAAAATGACCTAAATGTTCAACCAATGACACAAAATCACTTATTGGATGCACAAGATTGGTTAAAAACCCTAATTAGATTAGAATAAGCCTAGGGAGGACGAAAATGACCTAAATGTGCAACCAATGACACAAAATCACATATTGGATGCACAAGATTGGTTAAAAACCCTAATTGGATTAGAATAAGCCTAGGAAGGACGAAAATGACCTAAATGTTCAACCAATGACACAAAATCACATATTGGATGCACAAGATTGGTTAAAAACCCTAATTGGATTATAATAAGCCTAGGGAGGACGAAAATGACCTAAATGTTCAACCAATGACACAAAATGACACAAAATCACATATTCGATGCACCAGATTGGTTAAAAACCCTAATTGGATTAGAATAAGCCTAGGGAGGACGAAAATGACCTAAATGTTCAACTAATGACACAAAATGACACAAAATCACATATTGGATGCACAAGATTGGTTAAAAACCCTAATTGGATTAGAATAAGCCTAGGAAGGACGAAAATGACCTAAATGTTCAACCAATGACACAAAATGACACAAAATCACATATTGAATGCACAAGATTGGTTAAAAACCCTAATTGGATTAGAATAAGCCTAGGGAGCACGAAAATGACCTAAATGTTCAACCAATGACACAAAATCACATATTGGATGCACAAGATTGGTTAAAAACCCTAATTGGATTAGAATAAGCCTAGGGAGGACGAAAATGACCTAAATGTTCAACCAATGACACAAAATCACATATTGGATGCACAAGATTGGATAAAAACCCTAATCGGATTAGAATAAGCCTAGGGAGGACGAAAATGACCTAAATTTTCAACGAATGACACAAAATGACACAAAATCACCTATTGGATGCACAAGATTGGTTAAAAACCCTAATTGGATTAGAATAAGCCTAGGGAGGACGAAAATGACCTAAATGTTCAACCAATGACACAAAATCACATATTGGATGCACAAGATTGGTTAAAAACCCTAATTGGATTAGAATAAGCCTTTGGAGCATGAAAATGACCTAAATGTTCAACCAATGACACAAAATCACATATTGGATGCACAAGATTGGTTAAAAACCCTAATTGGATTAGAATAAGCCTAGGGAGGACGAAAATGACCTAAATGTTCAACCAATGACACAAAATCACATATTGGATGCACAAGATTGGTTAAAAACCCTAATTGGATTAGAATAAGCCTAGGGAGGACGAAATTGACCTAAAAGTTCAACCAATGACACAAAATCACATATTGGATGCACAAGATTGGTTAAAAACCCTAATTGGATTAGAATAAGCCTAGGGAGGACGAAAATGACCTAAATGATCAACCAATAACACAAAATGACACAAAATCACATATTGGATGCACATGATTGGTTAAAAACCATAATTGGATTAGAATAAGTCTAGGGAGGACGAAAATGACCTAAATGTTCAACCAATGACACAAAATGACACAAAATCACATATTGGATGCACAAGATTGGTTAAAAACCCTAATTGGATTAGAATAAGCCTAGGGAGGACGAAAATGACCTAAATGTTCAACCAATGACACAAAATCACATATTGGATGCACAAGATTGGTTAAAAACCCTAACTGGATTAGAATAAGCTTAGGGAGGACGAAAATGTCCTAAATGTTCAACCAATGACACAAAATGACACAAAATCACATATTGGATGCACAAGATTGGTTAAAAACCCTAATTGGATTAGAATAAGCCTAGGGAGGACGAAAATGACCTAAATGTTCAACCAATGACACAAAATGACACAAAATCACATATTGGATGCACAAGATTGGTTAAAAACCCTAATTGGATTAGAATAAGCCTAGCGAGGACGAAAATGACCAAATTGGATTACCAATGACACAAAATCACTTATTATATCCACAAGATTTGTTAAAAACCCTAATTGGATTAGAATAAGCCTAGCGAGGACGAAAATGAACTTAATATTCAACCAATGACACAAAATGACACAAAATCACATATTGGATGCACAAGATTGGTTAAAAACCCTAATTGGATTAGAATAAGCCTAGGGAGGACGAAAATGACCTAAATGTGCAACCAATGACACAAAATCACTTATTGGATGCACAAGATTGGTTAAAAACCCTAATTAGATTAGAATAAGCCTAGGGAGAACGAAAATGACTTAAATGTTCAACCAATGACACAAAATCACTTATTGGATGCACAATATTGGTTAAAAACCCTAATTAGATTAGAATAAGCCTAGGGAGGACCAAAATGACCTAAATGTTCAACCAATGACATAAAATCACTTATTGGATGCACAAGATTGGTTAAAAACCCTAATTGGATTAGAATAAGTCTAGGGAGGACGAAAATGACCTAAATGTTCAACCAATGACACAAAATCACTTATTGGATGCACAAGATTGGTTAAAAACCCTAATTGGATTAGAATAAGCCTAGGGAGAACGAAAATAACCTAAATGTGCAACCAATGACACAAAATCACTTATTATATGCAGAAGATTGGTTAAAAACCCTAATTGGATAAAAATAAGCCTAGGGATGACGAAAATGACCTAAATGTTCAACCAATGACACAAAATTACTTATTGGATGCACAAGATTTGTTAAAAACCCTAATTGGATTAGAATAAGCCTAGGCCGGACGAAAATGACCTAAATGTGCAACCAATGACACAAAATCACTTATTATATGCACAAGATTGGTTAAAAACCCTAATTGGATAAAAATAAGCCTAGGGATGACGAAAATGACCTAAATGTTCAACCAATGACACAAAATCACTTATTGGATGCATAAGATTAGTTAAAAACCCTAATTGGATTAGAATAAGCCTAGGGAGGACGAAAATGACCTAAATGTGCAACCAATGACACAAAATCACATATTGGATGCACAAGATTGGTTAAAAACCCTAATTGGATTAGAATAAGCATAGGGACTACAAAAATGACCTAAATGTAAAACCAATGACACAAAATCACTTATTATATGCACAAGATTGGTTAAAAACCCTAATTGGATTAGAATAGTCCAAGGGAGGACGAAAAGGACCTAAATGTGCAACCAATGACACAGAATCACATATTGGATGCACAAGATTGGTTAAAAACCCTTATTGGATTAGAATAAGCCTAGGGAGGACGAAAATGACCTAAATGTGCTACCAATGACACAAAATCACCTATTGGATGCACAAGATTGGTTAAAAACCCTAATTGGATTAGAATAAGCCTAGGGAGAACGAAAATAACCTAATTGTGCAACCAATGACACAAAATCACTTATTATGTGCAGAAGATTGGTTAAAAACCCTAATTGGATAAAAATAAGCCTAGGGATGACGAAAATGACCTAAATGTTCAACCAATGACACAAAATTACTTATTGGATGCACAAGATTTGTTAAAAACCCTAATTGGATTAGAATAAGCCTAGGCCGGACGAAAATGACCTAAATGTGCAACCAATGACACAAAATCACTTATTATATGCACAAGATTGGTTAAAAACCCTAATTGGATAAAAATAAGCCTAGGGATGACGAAAATGACCTAAATGTTCAACCAATGACACAAAATCACTTATTGGATGCACAAGATTAGTTAAAAACCCTAATTGGATTAGAATAAGCCTAGGGAGGACGAAAATGACCTAAATGTGCAACCAATGACACAAAATCACATATTGGATGCACAAGATTGGTTAAAAACCCTAATTGGACTAGAATAAGTCTAGGGAGGACGAAAATGACCTAAATGTTCAACCAATGACACAAAATCACTTATTGGATGCACAAGATTGGTTAAAAACCATAATTGGATTAAGATAAGCCTAGGGAGGACGAAAATGACCTAAATGTGCAACCAATGACACAAAATCACATATTGGATGCACAAGATTGGTTAAAACCCCTAATTGGATTAGAAAAAGTCTAGGGAGGACGAAAATGACCTAAATGTGCAACCAATGACACAAAATCACATATTGGATGCACAAGATTGGTTAAAAACCCTACTTGGATTACAATAAGCCTATGGAGGACCAAAATGACCTAAATGTGCAACCAATGACACAAAATCACTTATTATATGCACAAGATTGGTTAAAAACCCTAATTGGATTTGAATAAGCCTAGAGAGGACGAAAATGACCTAAACGTTCCACCAATGACACAAAATCACTTATTGGATGCACAAGATTGGTTAATAACCCTAATTGGATTAGAATAAGCCTAGGGAGAACGAAAACTACCTAAATGTTCAACCGATGACAAAAAATCACTTATTGGATGCTGAAGATTGGTTAAAAACCCTAATTGCATTAAAATAAGCCTAGGGAGGACGAAAAATGACCTAAATGTGCAACCAATGACACAAAATCACATATTGGATGCACAAGATTCGTTAAAAAGCCTAATTGGATCAGAATAAGCCTAGGGAGGACGAAATTGAACCAAATATTCAACCAATGTCACAAAATCACTTTTTGGATGCACACGATTGGTTAAAAACTCTTTTTGGATTAGAATAAGCCTAGGGAGAACGAAAATAACCTAAATGTGCAACCAATGACACAAATTCACATATTGGATGCACAAGATTGGTTAAAAATCCTTATTGGATTAGAATAAGCCTAGGGAGGACGAAAATGACCTAAATGTGCTACCAATGACACAAAATCACCTATTGGATGCACAAGATTGGTTAAAAACCCTAATTGGATTAGAATAAGCCTAGGGAGAACGAAAATAACCTAAATGTGCAACCAATGACACAAAATCACTTATTATATGCAGAAGATTGGTTAAAAACCCTAATTGGATAAAAATAAGCCTAGGGATGACGAAAATGACCTAAATGTTCAACCAATGACACAAAATTACTTATTGGATGCACAAGATTTGTTAAAATCCCTAATTGGATTAGAATAGGCCAAGGGAGGACGAAAAGGACCTAAATGTGCAACCAATGACACAGAATCACATATTGGATGCACAAGATTGGTTAAAAACCCTAATTGGATTAGAATAAGTCTAGGGAGGACGAAAATGACCTAAATGTTCAACCAATGACACAAAATCACTTATTGGATGCACAAGATTGGTTAAAAACCCTAATTGGATTAGAATAAGCCTAGGGAGGACGAAAATGACCTAAATGTGCAACCAATGAAACAAGAACATATTGGATGCACAAGATTGGTTAAAAACCCTAATTGGATTAGAATAAGCCTAGGGAGAACGAAAATAACCTAAATGTGCAACCAATGACACAAAATCACTTGTTATATGCAGAAGATTGGTTAAAAACCCTAATTGGATAAAAATAAGCCTAGGGATGACGAAAATGACCTAAATCTTCAACCAATGACAAAAAATCACTTATTGGATGCACAAGATTGGTTAAAAACCCTAATTAGATTAGAATAAGCCTATGGAGGACCAAAATGACCTAAATGTGCAACCAATGACATAAAATCACTTATTATATGCATAAGATTGGTTAAAAACCCTAATTGGATTAGAATAAGAATAGGGAGGACGAAAATGACCAAAATGTGCAACCAATCACACAAAATCACATACTGGATGCACAAGATTCGTTAAAAAGCCTAATTGGATCAAAATAGGCCTAGGGAGGACGAAAATGAACTAAATGTTCAACCAATGACACAAAATCACTTTTTGGATGCACACAATTGGTTAAAAACCCTATTTGAATTAGAATAAGTCTAGGGAGAACGAAAATGACCTAAATGTGCAACCAATGACACAAAATCACTTATTATATGCACAAGATTGGTTAAAAACCCTAATTGGATTAGAATAAGACTAGGGAGGACGAAAATGACCAAAATGTGCAACCAATGACACAAAATCACATATTGGATGCACAAGATTGGTTATAAACCCTAACTGGATCAAAATAAGCCAAGGGAGGACGAAAATGAACTAAATGTTCAACCAAGGACACAAAATCACTTTTTGGATGCACACAATTGGTTAAAAACCTTATTTGAATTAGAATAAGCCTAGGGAGAACGAAAATGACCTAAATGTGCAAAAAATGACACAAAATCACTTATTATATGCACAAGATTGGTTAGAAACCCTAATTGGAATAGAATAGGCCTAGGGAGGACGAAAAGGACCTAAATGTGCAACCAATAACACAAAATCACATATTGGATGCACAAGATTGGTTAAAAACCCTAATTGGATTAGAATAAGTCACGGGAGGACGAAAATGGCCTAAATGTTGAACCAATGACACAAAATCACTTATTGGATGCACAAGATTGGTTATAAACCCTAATTGGATTAGAATAAGCCTACGGACGACGAAAATGACCTAAATGTGCAACCAACACAAAATCAAATATTGGATGGACATGATTGGTTAAAAACCCTAATTAGATTAGAATAAACCTAGGGATGATGAAAATGACCTAAATGTTCAACCAATGACACAAAATCACTTTTTGGATGCACAAGATTGGTTAAAAACCATAATTAGATTATAATAAGCCTAGGGAGAACAAAAATGACCTAAATGTGCAACCAATGACACAAAATCACTTATTAAATGCTTATAGATTAGTTAAAAACCCTAATTGGATTAGAATAAGTCGAGGGAGGACGAAAATGACCTAAATGTGCAACCAATGACACAAAATCTCATATTGGATGCACAAGATTAGTTAAAAACCCTAATTGGACTAGAATAAGCCTAGGGAAGATGAAAATAATCGAAATTCTCAACCAATGACACAAAATGACACAAAATCACATATTGGATGCACAAGATTGGTTAAAAACCCTAATTGGATTAGAATAAGCCTAGGGAGAACGAAAATTACCTAAATGTGCAACCAATGACACAAAATCACTTGTTATATGCAGAAGATTGGTTAAAAACCCTAATTGGATAAAAATAAGCCTAGGGATGACGAAAATGACTTAAATGTTCAACCAATGACAAAAAATCACTTATTGGATGCACAAGATTGGTTAAAAACCCTAATTAGATTAGAATAAGCCTATGGAGGACCAAAATGACCTAAATGTGCAACCAATGACATAAAATCACTTATTATATGCATAAGATTGGTTAAAAACCCTAATTGGATTAGAATAAGACTAGGGAGGACGAAAATGACCAAAATGTGCAACCAATGACACAAAATCACTTATTGGATGCACAAGATTGGTTAAAAACCCTAATTAGATTAGAATAAGCCTATGGAGGACCAAAATGACCGAAATGTGCAACCAATGACACAAAATCACTTATTATATGCATAAGATTGGTTAAAAACCCTAATTGGATTAGAATAAGAATAGGGAGGACGAAAATGACCAAAATGTGCAACCAATCACACAAAATCACATACTGGATGCACAAGATTCGTTAAAAAGCCTAATTGGATCAGAATAAGCCTAGGGAGGACGAAAATGAACTAAATGTTCAACCAATGACACAAAATGACACCAAATCACTTATTGGATGCATAAGATTGGTCAAAAACCCTAATTGGATTAGAATAAGCCTAGCGAGGACGAAAATGACCTAAATGTTCAACTAATGACACAAAATTACTTATTGGATGCACAAGATTTGTTAAAAACCCTAATTGGATTAGAATAAGCCTAGGCAGGACGAAAATGACCTAAATGTGCAACCAATGACACAAAATCACTTATTATATGCACAAGATTGGTTAAAAACCCTAACTGGATTAGAATAAGACTAGGGAGGACGAAAATGACCAAAATGTGCAACCAATGACACAAAATCACATATTGGATGCATTAGATTGGTTATAAACCCTAATTGGATCAAAATAGGCCTAGGGAGGACGAAAATGAACTAAATGTTCAACCAATGACACAAAATCACTTTTTGGATGCACACAATTGGTTAAAAACCCTATTTGAATTAGAATAAGCCTACGGACGACGAAAATGACCTAAATGTGCAACAAATGACACAAAATCACATATTGGATGCACAAGATTGGTTGAAAACCCTATTTGGATTAGAATAAGCCTAGGGAGGACGAAAATGACCTAAATGTTCAATCAATGAGATAAAATCACTTATTGGATACACACGATTGGTTAAAAACCCTAATTGGATTAGAATAAGCATAGGGACTACAAAAATCACCTAAATGTGCAACCAATGACACAAAATCACTTATTATATGCACCAGATTGGTTAAAAACCCTAATTGGAATAGAATAGGCCTAGGGAGGACGAAAAGGACCTAAATGTGCAACCAATAACACAAAATCACATATTGGATGCACAAGATTGGTTAAAAACCCTAATTGGATTAGAATAAGCCTAGGGAGGACGAAAATGGCCTAAATGTACAACCAATGACACAAAATCACTTATTGGATGCACAAGATTGGTTAAAAACCCTAATTGGATTAGAATAAGCCTAGCGAGGACGAAAATGAACTAAATGTTCAACTAATGACACAAAATTACTTATTGGATGCACAAGATTTGTTAAAAACCCTAATTGGATTAGAATAAGCCTAGGCAGGACGAAAATGACCTAAATGTGCAACCAATGACACAAAATCACTTATTATATGCACAAGATTGGTTAAAAACCCTAACTGGATTAGAATAAGACTAGGGAGGACGAAAATGACCAAAATGTGCAACCAATGACACAAAATCACATATTGGATGCATTAGATTGGTTATAAACCCTAATTGGATCAAAATAGACCTAGGGAGGACGAAAATGAACTAAATGTTCAACCAATGACACAAAATCACTTTTTGGATGCACACAATTGGTTAAAAACCCTATTTGAATTAGAATAAGCCTACGGACGACGAAAATGACCTAAATGTGCAACAAATGACACAAAATCACATATTGGATGCACAAGATTGGTTGAAAACCCTATTTGGATTAGAATAAGCCTAGGGAGGACGAAAATGACCTAAATGTTCAATCAATGAGATAAAATCACTTATTGGATACACACGATTGGTTAAAAACCCTAATTGGATTAGAATAAGCATAGGGACTACAAAAATCACCTAAATGTGCAACCAATGACACAAAATCACTTATTATATGCACCAGATTGGTTAAAAACCCTAATTGGAATAGAATAGGCCTAGGGAGGACGAAAAGGACCTAAATGTGCAACCAATAACACAAAATCACATATTGGATGCACAAGATTGGTTAAAAACCCTAATTGGATTAGAATAAGTCACGGGAGGACGAAAAAGGCCTAAATGTTCAACCAATGACACAAAATCACTTATTGGATGCACAAGATTGGTTATAAACCCTAATTGGATTAGAATAAGCCTACGGACGACGAAAATGACCTAAATGTGCAACCAATGACACAAAATCAAATAATTGATGGACAAGATTGGTTAAAAACCCTAATTAGATTAGAATAAACCTAGGGATGATGAAAATGACCTAAATGTTCAACCAATGACACAAAATCACTTTTTGGATGCACAAGATTGGTTAAAAACCATAATTAGATTATAATAAGCCTAGGGAGAACAAAAATGACCTAAATGTGCAACCAATGACACAAAATCACTTATTATATGCTTATAGATTAGTTAAAAACCCTAATTGGATTAGAATAAGTCGAGGGAGGACGAAAATGACCTAAATGTGCAACCAATGATACAAAATCACATATTGGATGCACAAGATTAGTTAAAAACCCTAATTGGACTAGAATAAGCCTAGGGAAGATGAAAATAATCGAAATTCTCAACCAATGACACAAAATGACACAAAATCACATATTGGATGCACAAGATTGGTTAAAAACCCTAATTGGATTAGAATAAGCCTAGGGAGAACGAAAATAACCTAAATGTGCAACCAATGACACAAAATCACTTGTTATATGCAGAAGATTTGTTAAAAACCCTAATTGGATTAGAATAAGCCTAGGCAGGACGAAAATGACCTAAATGTGCAACCAATGACACAAAATCACATATTGGATGCACAAGATTGGTTATAAACCCTAATTGGATCAAAATAGGCCTAGGGAGGACGAAAATGAACTAAATGTTCAACCAATGACACAAAATCACTTTTTGGATGCACACAATTGGTTAAAAACCCTATTTGAATTAGAATAAGCCTACGGACGACGAAAATGACCTAAATGTGCAACAAATGACACAAAATCACATATTGGATGCACAAGATTGGTTGAAAACCCTATTTGGATTAGAATAAGCCTAGGGAGGACGAAAATGACCTAAATGTTCAATCAATGAGATAAAATCACTTATTGGATACACACGATTGGTTAAAAACCCTAATTGGATTAGAATAAGCATAGGGACTACAAAAATCACCTAAATGTGCAACCAATGACACAAAATCACTTATTATATTCACAAGATTGGTTAAAAACCCTAATTGGAATAGAATAGGCCTAGGGAGGACGAAAAGGACCTAAATGTGCAACCAATAACACAAAATCACATATTGGATGCACAAGATTGGTTAAAAACCCTAATTGGATTAGAATAAGTCTAGGGAGGACGAAAATGGCCTAAATGTACAACCAATGACACAAAATCACTTATTGGATGCACAAGATTGGTTAAAAACCCTAATTGGATTAGAATAAGCCTAGCGAGGACGAAAATGAACTAAATGTTCAACTAATGACACAAAATTACTTATTGGATGCACAAGATTTGTTAAAAACCCTAATTGGATTAGAATAAGCCTAGGCAGGACGAAAATGACCTAAATGTGCAACCAATGACACAAAATCACTTATTATATGCA
>JBBPBQ010000003.1:22517504-22532482 GCA_037974755.1 Cicer yamashitae
TGGTTAAAAACCCTAACTGGATTAGAATAAGACAAGGGAGGACGAAAATGACCAAAATGTGCAACCAATGACACAAAATCACATATTGGATGCACAAGATTGGTTATAAACCCTAATTGGATCAAAATAGGCCTAGGGAGGACGAAAATGAACTAAATGTTCAACCAATGACACAAAATCACTTTTTGGATGCACACAATTGGTTAAAAACCCTATTTGAATTAGAATAAGCCTACGGACGACGAAAATGACCTAAATGTGCAACAAATGACACAAAATCACATATTGGATGCACAAGATTGGTTGAAAACCCTATTTGGATTAGAATAAGCCTAGGGAGGACGAAAATGACCTAAATGTTCAATCAATGAGATAAAATCACTTATTGGATACACACGATTGGTTAAAAACCCTAATTGGATTAGAATAAGCATAGGGACTACAAAAATCACCTAAATGTGCAACCAATGACACAAAATCACTTATTATATGCACCAGATTGGTTAAAAACCCTAATTGGAATAGAATAGGCCTAGGGAGGACGAAAAGGACCTAAATGTGCAACCAATAACACAAAATCACATATTGGATGCACAAGATTGGTTAAAAACCCTAATTGGATTAGAATAAGTCTAGGGAGGACGAAAATGGCCTAAATGTACAACCAATGACACAAAATCACTTATTGGATGCACAAGATTGGTTAAAAACCCTAATTGGATTAGAATAAGCCTAGCGAGGACGAAAATGAACTAAATGTTCAACTAATGACACAAAATTACTTATTGGATGCACAAGATTTGTTAAAAACCCTAATTGGATTAGAATAAGCCTAGGCAGGACGAAAATGACCTAAATGTGCAACCAATGACACAAAATCACTTATTATATGCAGAAGATTGGTTAAAAACCCTAACTGGATTAGAATAAGACAAGGGAGGACGAAAATGACCAAAATGTGCAACCAATGACACAAAATCACATATTGGATGCACAAGATTGGTTATAAACCCTAATTGGATCAAAATAGGCCTAGGGAGGACGAAAATGAACTAAATGTTCAACCAATGACACAAAATCACTTTTTGGATGCACACAATTGGTTAAAAACCCTATTTGAATTAGAATAAGCCTACGGACGACGAAAATGACCTAAATGTGCAACCAATGACACAAAATCACATCTTGGATGCACAAGATTGGTTGAAAACCCTATTTGGATTAGAATAAGCCTAGGGAGGACGAAAATGACCTAAATGTTCAATCAATGAGATAAAATCACTTATTGGATACACACGATTGGTTAAAAACCCTAATTGGATTAGAATAAGCATAGGGACTACAAAAATCACCTAAATGTGCAACCAATGACACAAAATCACTTATTATATGCACCAGATTGGTTAAAAACCCTAATTGGAATAGAATAGGCCTAGGGAGGACGAAAAGGACCTAAATGTGCAACCAATAACACAAAATCACATATTGGATGCACAAGATTGGTTAAAAACCCTAATTGGATTAGAATAAGTCTAGGGAGGACGAAAATGGCCTAAATGTACAACCAATGACACAAAATCACTTATTGGATGCACAAGATTGGTTAAAAACCCTAATTGGATTAGAATAAGCCTAGCGAGGACGAAAATGAACTAAATGTTCAACTAATGACACAAAATTACTTATTGGATGCACAAGATTTGTTAAAAACCCTAATTGGATTAGAATAAGCCTAGGCAGGACGAAAATGACCTAAATGTGCAACCAATGACACAAAATCACTTATTATATGCACAAGATTGGTTAAAAACCCTAACTGGATTAGAATAAGACTAGGGAGGACGAAAATGACCAAAATGTGCAACCAATGACACAAAATCACATATTGGATGCATTAGATTGGTTATAAACCCTAATTGGATCAAAATAGGCCTAGGGAGGACGAAAATGAACTAAATGTTCAACCAATGACACAAAATCACTTTTTGGATGCACACAATTGGTTAAAAACCCTATTTGAATTAGAATAAGCCTACGGACGACGAAAATGACCTAAATGTGCAACAAATGACACAAAATCACATATTGGATGCACAAGATTGGTTGAAAACCCTATTTGGATTAGAATAAGCCTAGGGAGGACGAAAATGACCTAAATGTTCAATCAATGAGATAAAATCACTTATTGGATACACACGATTGGTTAAAAACCCTAATTGGATTAGAATAAGCATAGGGACTACAAAAATCACCTAAATGTGCAACCAATGACACAAAATCACTTATTATATGCACAAGATTGGTTAAAAACCCTAATTGGAATAGAATAGGCCTAGGGAGGACGAAATGGACCTAAATGTGCAACCAATAACACAAAATCACATATTGGATGCACAAGATTGGTTAAAAACCCTAATTGGATTAGAATAAGCATAGGGACTACAAAAATGACCTAAATGTAAAACCAGTGACACAAAATCACTTATTGGATGCACAAGATTGGTTAAAAACCCTAATTGGATTAGAATAAGCCTAGGGAGGACGAAAATGACCTAAATGTGCAACCAATGAAACAAGAACATATTGGATGCACAAGATTGGTTAAAAACCCTAATTGGATTAGAATAAGCCTAGGGAGAACGAAAATAACCTAAATGTGCAACCAATGACATAAAATCACTTATTATATGCATAAGATTGGTTAAAAACCCTAATTGGATAAGAATAAGAATAGGGAGGACGAAAATGACCAAAATGTGCAACCAATGACACAAAATCACATATTGGATGCACAAGATTCGTTAAAAAGCCTAATTGGATTAGAATAAGCGTAGCGAGGACGAAAATGACCTAAATGTTCAACCAATAACACAAAATGACACCAAATCACTTATTAGATGCATAAGATTGGTCAAAAACGCTAATTGGATTAGAATAAGCCTAGCGAGAACGATAATGACCTAAATGTTCAACTAATGACACAAAATTACTTATTGGATGCACAAGATTTGTTAAAAACCCTAATTGGAATAGAATAAGCCTAGGCAGGACAAAAATGACCTAAATGTGCAACCAATGACACAAAATCACTTATTATATGCACAAGATTGGTTAAAAACCCTAATTGGATTAGAATAAGACTAGGGAGGACGAAAATGACCAAAATGTGCAACCAATGACACAAAATCACATATTGGATGCACAAGATTGGTTATAAACCCTAACTAGATCAAAATAAGCCTAGGGAGGACGAAAATGACCTAAACGTTCCACCAATGACACAAAATCACTTATTGGATGCACAAGATTGGGTAATAACCCTAATTGGATTAGAATAAGCCTAGGGAGAACGAAAACGACCTAAATGTTCAACCGATGACAAAAAATCACTTATTGGATGCAGAAGATTGGTTAAAAACCCTAATTGCATTAAAATAAGCCTAGGGAGGACGAAAAATGACCTAAATGTGCAACCAATGACACAAAATCACATATTGGATGCACAAGATTCGTTAAAAAGCTTAATTGGATCAGAATATGCCTAGGGAGGACGAAAATGAACCAAATATTCAACCAATGACACAAAATCACTTTTTGGATGCACACGATTGGTTAAAAACTGTTTTTGGATTAGAATAAGCCTAGGGAGAACGAAAATAACCTAAATGTGCAACCAATGACACAAATTCACATATTGGATGTACAAGATTTTTTAAAAACCCTTATTGGATTAGAATAAGCCTAGGGAGGACGAAAATGACCTAAATGTGCAACCAATGACACAAAATCACTTATTATATGCAGAAGATTGGTTAAAAACCCTAATTGGATAAAAATAAGCCTAGGGATGACGAAAATGACCTAAATGTTCAACCAATGACACAAAATTACTTATTGGATGCATAAGATTGGTTAAAAACCCTAATTGGATTAGAATAAGCCTAGGCAGGAAGAAAATGACCTAAATGTGCAACCAATTACACAAAATCACTTATTATATGCACAAGATTGGTTAAAAACCCTAATTGGATTACAATAAGACTAGGGAGGACGAAAATGACCAAGATGTGCAACCAATGACACAATCACTTATTGGATGCACAAGATTGGTTAAAAACCCTAATTAGATTAGAATAAGCCTATGGAGGACCAAAATGACCTAAATGTGCAACCAATGACACAAAATCACTTATTATATGCATTAGATTGGTTAAAAACCCTAATTGGATTAGAATAAGAATAGGGAGGACGAAAATGAGCAAAATGTGCAACCAATCACATAAAATCACATACTGGATGCACAAGATTCGTTAAAAAGCCTAATTGGATCAGAATAAGCCTAGGGAGGATGAAAATGAACTAAATGTTCAACCAATGACACAAAATGACACAAAATCACATATTGGATGCACAAGATTGGTTGAAAACCCTAATTGGATTAGAATAAGCGTAGCGAGGACGAAAATGACCTAAATGTTCAACCAATAACACAAAATGACACCAAATCACTTATTTGATGCATAAGATTGGTCAAAAACCCTAATTGGATTAGAATAAGCCTAGCGAGGACGAAAATGACCTAAATGTTCAACTAATGACACAAAATTACTTATTGGATGCACAAGATTTGTTAGAAACCCTAATTGGATTAGAATAAGCCTAGGGAGGACGAAAATGACCTAAATGTGCAACCAATGACACAAAATCACTTATTAGATGCACAAGATTGGTTAAAAACCCTAACTGGATTAGAATAAGACTAGGGAGGACGAAAATGACCAAAATGTGCAACCAATGACACAAAATCACATATTGGATGCACAAGATTGGTTATAAACCCTAATTGGATCAAAATAGGCCTAGGGAGGACGAAAATGAACTAAACGTTCAACCTATGACACAAAATCACTTTTTGGATGCACACAATTGGTTAAAAACCCTATTTGAATTAGAATAAGCCTACGGATGATGAAAATGACCTAAATGTGCAACCAATGATACAAAATCACATATTGGATGCACAAGATTGGTTAAAAACCCTAATTAGATTAGAATAAACCTAGGGATGACGAAAATGACCTAAATGTTCAACCAATGACACAAAATCACTTTTTGGATGCACAAGATTGGTTAAAAACCCTAATTGGATTAGAATAAGCCTAGGGAAGATGAGAATAACCGAAATGCTCAACCAATGACACAAAATAACACAAAATCACATATTGGATGCACAAGATTGGTTGAAAACCCTATTTGGATTAGAATAAGCCTAGGGAGGACGAAAATGACCTAAATGTTCAATCAATGAGATAAAATCACTTATTGGATACACACGATTGGTTAAAAACCCTAATTGGATTAGAATAAGCATAGGGACTACAAAAATCACCTAAATGTGCAACCAATGACAAAAAATCACTTATTATATGCAGAAGATTGGTTAAAAACCCTAATTGGAATAGAATAGGCCTAGGGAGGACGAAAAGGACCTAAATGTGCAACCAATAACACAAAATCACATATTGGATGCACAAGATTGGTTAAAAACCCTAATTGGATTAGAATAAATCTAGGGAGGACGAAAATGGCCTAAATGTTCAACCAATGACACAAAATCACTTATTGGATGCACAAGATTGGTTAAAAACCCTAATTGGATTAGAATAAGCCTAGGGAGGACGAAAATGACCTAAATGTGCAACCAATGACACAAAATCACATATTGGATGCACAAGATTGGTTAAAAACCCTAATTGGATTAGAATAAGCATAGGGACTACAAAAATGACCTAAATGTAAAACCAATGACACAAAATCACTTATTATATGCACAAGCTTGGTTAAAAACCCTAATTGGATTAGAATAGGCCAAGGGAGGACGAAAAGGACCTAAATGTGCAACCAATGACACAGAATCACATATTGGATGCATAAGATTGGTTGAAAACCCTAATTGGATTAGAATAAGTCTAGGGAGGACGAAAATGACCTAAATGTTCAACCAATGACACAAAATCACTTATTGGATGCACAAGATTGGTTAAAAACCCTAATTGGATTAGAATAAGCCTAGGGAGAACGAAAATAACCTAAATGTGCAACCAATGACACAAAATCACTTGTTATATGAAGAAGATTGATTAAAAACCCTAATTGGATAAAAATAAGCCTAGGGATGACGAAAATGACCTAAATGTTCAACCAATGACAAAAAATCACTTATTGGATGCACAAGATTGGTTAAAAACCCTTATTAGATTAGAATAAGCCTATGGAGGACCAAAATGACCTAAATGTGACACCAATGACATAAAATCACTTATTATATGCATAAGATTGGTTAAAAACCCTAATTGGATTAGAATAAGAATAGGGAGGACGAAAATTACCAAAATGTGCAACCAATGACACAAAATCACATATTGGATGCACAAGATTCGTTAAAAAGCCTAATTGGATTAGAATAAGCGTAGCGAGGACGAAAATGACCTAAATGTTCAACCAATAACACAAAATGACACCAAATCACTTATTAGATGCATAAGATTGGTCAAAAACGCTAATTGGATTAGAATAAGCCTAGCGAGAACGAAAATGACCTAAATGTTCAACTAATGACACAAAATTACTTATTGGATGTACAAGATTTGTTAAAACCCCTAATTGGATTAGAATAAGCCTAGGCAGGACGAAAATGACCTAAATATGCAACCAATGACACAAAATCTCTTATTATATGCACAAGATTGGTTAAAAACCCTAATTGGATTAGAATAAGACTAGGGAGGACGAAAATGACCAAAATGTGCAACCAATGACACAAAATCACATATTGGATGCACAAGATTGGTTATAAACCCTAACTGGATCAAAATAAGCCAAGGGAGGACGAAAATGAACTAAATGTTCAACCAAGGACACAAAATCACTTTTTGGATGCACACAATTGGTTAAAATCCTTATTTGAATTAGAATAAGGCTAGGGAGAATGAAAATGACCTAAATGTGCAAAAAATGACACAAAATCACTTATTATATGCACAAGATTGGTTAAAAACCCTAATTGGATTAGAATAAGCCTACGGACGACGAAAATGACCTAAATGTGCAACAAATGACACAAAATCAAATATTGGATGGACAAGATTGGTTAAAAACCCTAATTAGATTAGAATAAACCTAGGGATGACGAAAATGACCTAAATGTTCAACCAATGACACAAAATCACTTTTTGGATGCACAAGATTGGTTAATAACCATAATTAGATTATAATAAGCCTAGGGAGAACAAAAATGACCTAAATGTGCAACCAATGACACAAAATCACTTATTATATGCTTATAGATTAGTTAAAAACCCTAATTGGATTAGAATAAGTCGAGGGAGGACGAAAATGACATAAATGTGCAACCAATGACACAAAATCACATATTGGATGCACAAGATTAGTTAAAAACCCTAATTGGACTAGAATAAGCCTAGGGAAGATGAAGATAATTGAAATGCTCAACCAATGACACAAAATGACACAAAATCACATATTGGATGCACAAGATTGGTTGAAAACCCTATTTGGATTAGAGTAAGCCTAGGGAGGACGAAAATGACCTAAATGTTCAATCAATGAGACAAACACACTTATTGGATACACACGATTGGTTCAAAACCCTAATTGGATTAGAATTAGCATAGGGACTACAAAAATGAGCTAAATGTGCAACCAATGACACAAAATTACTTATTAGATGCACAAGATTTGTTAAAAACCCTAATTGGATTAGAATAAGCCTAGGCAGGACGAAAATGACCTAAATGTGCAACCAATGACACAAAATCACTTATTATATGCACAAGATTGGTTAAAAACCCTAATTGGATTAGAATAAGACTAGGGAGGACTAAAATGACCAAAATGTGCAACCAATGACACAAATTCACTTATTGGATGCACAAGATTGGTTAAAAACCCTAGTTAGATTAGAATAAGCCTATGGAGGACCAAAATGACCTAAATTTGCAACCAATGACACAAAATCACTTATTATATGCATAAGATTGGTTAAAAACCCTAATTGGATTAGAATAAGAATAGGGAGGACGAAAATGACCAAAATGTGCAACCAATGACACAAAATCACATATTGGATGCACAAGATTGGTTAAAAACCCTAATTGGACTAGAATAAGCCTAGGGAAGATGAAAATAATTGAAATGCTCAACCAATGACACAAAATGACACAAAATCACATATTGGATGCACAAGATTGGTTGAAAACCCTATTTGGATTAGAGTAAGCCTAGGGAGGACGAAAATGACCTAAATGTTCAATCAATGAGACAAACAGACTTATTGGATACACACGATTGGTTCAAAACCCTAATTGGATTAGAATTAGCATAGGGACTACAAAAATAGGCCTAGGGAGGACGAAAATGAACTAAATGTTCAACCAATGACACAAAATGACTTTTTGGATGCACACAATTGGTTAAAAACCCTATTTGAATTAGAATAAGCCTACGGACGACGAAAATGACCTAAATGTGCAACCAATGACACAAAATCACATATTGGATGCACAAGATTGGTTGAAAACCCTATTTGGATTAGAATCAGCATAGGGAGGACGAAAATGACCTAAATGTTCAATCAATGAGATAAAATCACTTATTGGATACACACGATTGGTTAAAAACCCTAATTGGATTAGAATAAGCATAGGGACTACAAAAATCACCTAAATGTGCAACCAATGACACAAAATCACTTATTATATGCACAAGATTGGTTAAAAACCCTAATTGGAATAGAATAGGCCTAGGGAGGACGAAAAGGACCTAAATGTGCAACCAATAACACAAAATCACATATTGGATGCACAAGATTGGTTAAAAACCCTAATTGGATTAGAATAAGTCTAGGGAGGACGAAAATGGCCTAAATGTACAACCAATGACACAAAATCACTTATTGGATGCACAAGATTGGTTAAAAACCCTAATTGGATTAGAATAAGCCTAGCGAGGACGAAAATGAACTAAATGTTCAACTAATGACACAAAATTACTTATTGGATGCACAAGATTTGTTAAAAACCCTAATTGGATTAGAATAAGCCTAGGCAGGACGAAAATGACCTAAATGTGCAACCAATGACACAAAATCACTTATTATATGCACAAGATTGGTTAAAAACCCTAATTGGATTAGAATAAGACTAGGGAGGACGAAAATGACCAAAATGTGCAACCAATGACACAAAATCACATATTGGATGCACAAGATTGGTTATAAACCCTAACTGGATCAAAATAAGCCAAGGGAGGACGAAAATGAACTAAATGTTCAACCAAGGACACAAAATCACTTTTTGGATGCACACAATTGGTTAAAAACCTTATTTGAATTAGAATAAGCCTAGGGAGAACGAAAATGACCTAAATGTGCAAAAAATGACACAAAATCACTTATTATATGCACAAGATTGGTTAAAAACCCTAATTGGAATAGAATAGGCCTAGGGAGGACGAAAAGGACCTAAATGTGCAACCAATAACACAAAATCACATATTGGATGCACAAGATTGGTTAAAAACCCTAATTGGATTAGAATAAGTCACGGGAGGACGAAAATGGCCTAAATGTTCAACCAATGACACAAAATCACTTATTGGATGCACAAGATTGGTTTTAAACCCTAATTGGATTAGAATAAGCCTACGGACGACGAAAATGACCTAAATGTTCAACTAATGACACAAAATCACTTTTTGGATGCACAAGATTGGTTAAAAACCATAATTAGATTATAATAAGCCTAGGGAGAACAAAAATGACCTAAATGTGCAACCAATGACACAAAATCACTTATTATATGCTTATAGATTAGTTAAAAACCCTAATTGGATTAGAATAAGTCGAGGGAGGACGAAAATGACCTAAATGTGCAACCAATGACACAAAATCACATATTGGATGCACAAGATTAGTTAAAAACCCTAATTGGACTAGAATAAGCCTAGGGAAGATGAAAATAATCGAAATTCTCAACCAATGACACAAAATGACACAAAATCACATATTGGATGCACAAGATTGGTTAAAAACCCTAATTGGATTAGAATAAGCCTAGGGAGAACGAAAATAACCTAAATGTGCAACCAATGACACAAAATCACTTGTTATATGCAGAAGATTGGTTAAAAACCCTAATTGGATAAAAATAAGCCTAGGGATGACGAAAATGACATAAATGTTCAACCAATGACAAAAAATCACTTATTGGATGCACAAGATTGGTTAAAAACCCTAATTACATTAGAATAAGCCTATGGAGGACCAAAATGACCTAAATGTGCAACCAATGACATAAAATCACTTATTATATGCATAAGATTGGTTAAAAACCCTAATTGGATTAGAATAAGACTAGGGAGGACGAAAATGACCAAAATGTGCAACCAATGACACAAAATCACTTATTGGATGCACAAGATTGGTTAAAAACCCTAATTAGATTAGAATAAGCCTATGGAGGACCAAAATGACCGAAATGTGCAACCAATGACACAAAATCACTTATTATATGCATAAGATTGGTTAAAAACCCTAATTGGATTAGAATAAGAATAGGGAGGATGAAAATGACCAAAATGTGCAACCAATCACACAAAATCACATACTGGATGCACAAGATTCGTTAAAAAGCCTAATTGGATCAGAATAAGCCTAGGGAGGACGAAAATGAACTAAATGTTCAACCAATGACACAAAATGACACAAAATCACATATTGGATGCACAAGATTGGTTGAAAACCCTAATTGGATTAGAATAAGCGTAGCGAGGACGAAAATGACCTAAATGTTCAACCAATAACACAAAATGACACCAAATCACTTATTGGATGCATAAGATTGGTCAAAAACCCTAATTGGATTAGAATAAGCCTAGCGAGGACGAAAATGAACTAAATGTTCAACTAATGACACAAAATTACTTATTGGATGCACAAGATTTGTTAAAAACCCTAATTGGATTAGAATAAGCCTAGGCAGGACGAAAATGACCTAAATGTGCAACCAATGACACAAAATCACTTATTATATGCACAAGATTGGTTAAAAACCCTAACTGGATTAGAATAAGACTAGGGAGGACGAAAATGACCAAAATGTGCAACCAATGACACAAAATCACATATTGGATGCATTAGATTGGTTATAAACCCTAATTGGATCAAAATAGGCCTAGGGAGGACGAAAATGAACTAAATGTTCAACCAATGACACAAAATCACTTTTTGGATGCACACAATTGGTTAAAAACCCTATTTGAATTAGAATAAGCCTACGGACGACGAAAATGACCTAAATGTGCAACAAATGACACAAAATCACATATTGGATGCACAAGATTGGTTGAAAACCCTATTTGGATTAGAATAAGCCTAGGGAGGACGAAAATGACCTAAATGTTCAATCAATGAGATAAAATCACTTATTGGATACACACGATTGGTTAAAAACCCTAATTGGATTAGAATAAGCATAGGGACTACAAAAATCACCTAAATGTGCAACCAATGACACAAAATCACTTATTATATGCACCAGATTGGTTAAAAACCCTAATTGGAATAGAATAGGCCTAGGGAGGACGAAAAGGACCTAAATGTGCAACCAATAACACAAAATCACATATTGGATGCACAAGATTGGTTAAAAACCCTAATTGGATTAGAATAAGCCTAGGGAGGACGAAAATGGCCTAAATGTACAACCAATGACACAAAATCACTTATTGGATGCACAAGATTGGTTAAAAACCCTAATTGGATTAGAATAAGCCTAGCGAGGACGAAAATGAACTAAATGTTCAACTAATGACACAAAATTACTTATTGGATGCACAAGATTTGTTAAAAACCCTAATTGGATTAGAATAAGCCTAGGCAGGACGAAAATGACCTAAATGTGCAACCAATGACACAAAATCACTTATTATATGCACAAGATTGGTTAAAAACCCTAACTGGATTAGAATAAGACAAGGGAGGACGAAAATGACCAAAATGTGCAACCAATGACACAAAATCACTTATTATATGCACAAGATTGGTTAAAAACCCTAATTGGAATAGAATAGGCCTAGGGAGGACGAAAAGGACCTAAATGTGCAACCAATAACACAAAATCACATATTGGATGCACAAGATTGGTTAAAAACCCTAATTGGATTAGAATAAGCATAGGGACTACAAAAATGACCTAAATGTAAAACCAATGACATAAAATCACTTATTAGATGCACAAGATTGGTTAAAAACCCTAATTGGATTAGAATAAGCCTAGGGAGGACGAAAATGACCTAAATGTGCAACCAATGAAACAAGAACATATTGGATGCACAAGATTGGTTAAAAACCCTAATTGGATTAGAATAAGCCTAGGGAGAACGAAAATGACCTAAATGTGCAACCAATGACACAAAATCACATATTGGATGCACAAGATTAGTTAAAAACCCTAATTGGACTAGAATAAGCCTAGGGAAGATGAAAATAATCGAAATTCTCAACCAATGACACAAAATGACACAAAATCACATATTGGATGCACAAGATTGGTTAAAAACCCTAATTGGATTAGAATAAGCCTAGGGAGAACGAAAATAACCTAAATGTGCAACCAATGACACAAAATCACTTGTTATATGCAGAAGATTGGTTAAAAACCCTAATTGGATAAAAATAAGCCTAGGGATGACGAAAATGACCTAAATGTGCAACCAATGACATAAAATCACTTATTATATGCATAAGATTGGTTAAAAACCCTAATTGGATTAGAATAAGACTAGGGAGGACGAAAATGACCAAAATGTGCAACCAATGACACAAAATCACTTATTGGATGCACAAGATTGGTTAAAAACCCTAATTAGATTAGAATAAGCCTATGGAGGACCAAAATGACCGAAATGTGCAACCAATGACACAAAATCACTTATTATATGCATAAGATTGGTTAAAAACCCTAATTGGATTAGAATAAGAATAGGGAGGACGAAAATGACCAAAATGTGCAACCAATCACACAAAATCACATACTGGATGCACAAGATTCGTTAAAAAGTCTAATTGTATCAGAATAAGCCTAGGGAGGACGAAAATGAACTAAATGTTCAACCAATGACACAAAATGACACAAAATCACATATTGGATGCACAAGATTGGTTGAAAACCCTAATTGGATTAGAATAAGCGTAGCGAGGACGAAAATGACCTAAATGTTCAACCAATAACACAAAATGACACCAAATCACTTATTGGATGCATAAGATTGGTCAAAAACCCTAATTGGATTAGAATAAGCCTAGCGAGGACGAAAATGACCTAAATGTTCAACTAATGACACAAAATTACTTATTGGATGCACAAGATTTGTTAAAAACCCTAATTGGATTAGAATAAGCCTAGGCAGGACGAAAATGACCTAAATGTGCAACCAATGACACAAAATCACATATTGGATGCACAAGATTGGTTATAAACCCTAATTGGATCAAAATAGGCCTAGAGAGGACGAAAATGAACTAAATGTTCAACCAATGACACGAAATCACTTTTTGGATGCACACAATTGGTTAAAAACCCTATTTGAATTAGAATAAGCCTACGGACGACGAAAATGACCTAAATGTGCAACAAATGACACAAAATCACATATTGGATGCACAAGATTGGTTGAAAACCCTATTTGGATTAGAATAAGCCTAGGGAGGACGAAAATGACCTAAATGTTCAATCAATGAGATAAAATCACTTATTGGATACACACGATTGGTTAAAAACCCTAATTGGATTAGAATAAGCATAGGGACTACAAAAATCACCTAAATGTGCAACCAATGACACAAAATCACTTATTATATGCACAAGATTGGTTAAAAACCCTAATTGGAATAGAATAGGCCTAGGGAGGACGAAAAGGACCTAAATGTGCAACCAATAACACGAAATCACATATTGGATGAACAAGATTGGTTAAAAACCCTAATTGGATTAGAATAAGTCTAGGGAGGACGAAAATGGCCTAAATGTACAACCAATGACACAAAATCACATATTGGATGCACAAGATTGGTTAAAAACCCTAATTGGATTAGAATAAGCCTAGCGAGGACGAAAATGAACTAAATGTTCAACTAATGACACAAAATTACTTATTGGATGCACAAGATTTGTTAAAAACCCTAATTGGATTAGAATAAGCCTAGGCAGGACGAAAATGACCTAAATGTGCAACCAATGACACAAAATCACTTATTATATGCACAAGAATGGTTAAAAACCCTAACTGGATTAGAATAAGACAAGGGAGGACGAAAATGACCAAAATGTGCAACCAATGACACAAAATCACATATTGGATGCACAAGATTGGTTATAAACCCTAATTGGATCAAAATAGGCCTAGGGAGGACGAAAATGAACTAAATGTTCAACCAATGACACAAAATCACTTTTTGGATGCACACAATTGGTTAAAAACCCTATTTGAATTAGAATAATCCTACGGACGACGAAAATGACCTAAATGTGCAACCAATGACACAAAATCACATCTTGGATGCACAAGATTGGTTGAAAACCCTATTTGGATTAGAATAAGCCTAGGGAGGACGAAAATGACCTAAATGTTCAATCAATGAGATAAAATCACTTATTGGATACACACGATTGGTTAAAAACCCTAATTGGATTAGAATAAGCATAGGGACTACAAAAGTCACCTAAATGTGCAACCAATGACACAAAATCACTTATTATATGCACCAGATTGGTTAAAAACCCTAATTGGAATAGAATAGGCCTAGGGAGGACGAAAAGGACCTAAATGTGCAACCAATAACACAAAATCACATATTGGATGCACAAGATTGGTTAAAAACCCTAATTGGATTAGAATAA
>JBBPBQ010000003.1:22541418-22564896 GCA_037974755.1 Cicer yamashitae
CTAGGGAGGACGAAAATGACCTAAATGTTCAACCAATGACACAAAATCACTTATTGGATGCACAAGATTGGTTAAAAACCCTAATTGGATTAGAATAATCCTAGGGAGGACACAAATGACCTAAATGTTCAACCAATAATACAAACGCATTTATTGGGTGCATAAGATTGGTTAAAATCCCTAATTGGATTAGAATAAGCCTAGGGAGGACGAAAATGACCTAACTATGCAACCAATAACACCAAATCACTTATTGTATGCACAAGATTGGCCAAAAACCCTAATTGGATAAAAATAAGCCTAGGGAGAACGAAAATGACCTAAATGTGCAACCAATGACACAAAATCACTTATTATATGCAGAAGATTGGTTAAAAACCCTAATTGGATAAAAATAAGCCTAGGGATGACGAAATTGACCTTAATGTTCAACCAATGACACAAAATCACTTATTGGATGCACAAGATTGGTTAAAAACCCTAATTGGATTAGAATAAGCCTAGGGAGGACGAAAATGACCTAAATGTGCAACCAATGACACAAAATCACATATTGGATGCACAAGATTGGTTAAAAACCCTATTTGGATTAGAATAAGCCTAGGGAGAACGAAAATAACCTAAATGTGCAACCAATGACACAAAATCACTTATTATATGCAGAAGATTGGTTAAAAACCCTAATTGGATAAAAATAAGCCTAGGGATGACGAAAATGACCTAAACGTGCAACCAATGACACAAAATCACTTATTGGATGCACAAGATTTGTTAAAAACCCTAATTGGATTAGAATAATCCTAGGGAGGACACAAATGACCTAAATGTTCAACCAATGACACAAAATCACTTATTATATGCAGAAGATTGGTTAAAAACCCTAGTTGGATAAAAATAAGCCTAGGGATGACGAAAATGACCTAAATGTGCAACCAATGACACAAAATCACATATTGGGTGCACAAGATTCGTTAAAAAGCCTAATTGGATCAGAATAAGCCTAAGGAGGACGAAATTGAACCAAATATTCAACCAATGACACAAAATCACTTTTTGGATGCACACGATTGGTTAAAAACCGTAATTGGATTAGAATAAGTCTAGGGAGGACGAAAATGACCTAAATGTTCAACCAATGACACAAAATCACTTATTGGATGCACAAGATTGGTTAAAAACACTAATTGGATTAGAATAAGCCTAGGGAGGACGAAAATGACCTAAATGTGCAACCAATGACACAAAATCACATATTGGATGCACAAGATTGGTTAAAAACCCTAATTGGATTAGAATAAGTCTAGGGAGGACGAAAATGACCTAAATGTTCAACCAATGACACAAAATCACTTATTGGATGCACAAGATTGGTTAAAAACCCTAATTGGATTAGAATAAGCCTAGGGTGGACGAAAATGACCTAAATGTGCAACCAATGACACAAAATCCCATATTGGATGCACAAGATTGGTTTAAAACCCTAATTGAATTAGAATAAGCCTAGGGAGAATGAAAGTGACCTAAATGTTCAACCAATAACACAAAATCACTTATTGGATGCACAAGATTGGTTAAAAACCCTAATTGGATTAGAATAATCCTAGGGAGGACACAAATGACCTAAATGTTCAACCAATAATACAAACGCATTTATTGGGTGCATAAGATTGGTTAAAACCCCTAATTGGATTAGAATAAGCCTAGGGAGGACGAAAATGACCTAACTATGCAACCAATAACACCAAATCACTTATTATATGCACAAGATTGGCTAAAAACCCTAATTGGATAAAAATAAGCCTAGGGAGAACGAAAATGACCTAAATGTGCAACCAATGACACAAAATCACTTATTATATGCAGAAGATTGGTTAAAAACCCTAATTGGATAAAAATAAGCCTAGGGATGACGAAAATGACCTAAATGTTCAACCAATGACACAAAATCACATATTGGATGCACAAGATTGGTTAAAAACCCTAATTGGATTAGAATAAGCCTAGGGAGGACGAAAATGACCTAAATGTGCAACCAATGACACAAAATCACTTATTATATGCACAAGATTGGTTAAAAACCCTAATTCGATTAGAATAAGCCTAGGGAGGACGAAAATGACCTAAATGTGCAACCAATGACACAAAATCACATATTGGATGCACAAGATTGGTTAAAAACCCTAATTGGATTAGAATAAGTCTAGGGAGGACGAAAATGACCTAAATGTTCAACCAATGACACAAAATCACTTATTGGATGCACAAGATTGGTTAAAAACCCTAATTTGATTAGAATAAGCCTAGGGACGACGAAAATGACCTAAATGTGCAACCAATGACACAAAATCACATATTGGATGCACAAGATTGGTTAAAAACCCTAATTGGATTAGAATAAGTCTAGGGAGGACGAAAATGACCTAAATGTTCAACCAATGACACAAAATCACTTATTGGATGCACAAGATTGGTTAAAAACCCTATTTGGATTAGAATAAGCCTAGGGAGAACGAAAATAACCTAAATGTGCAACCAATGACACAAAATCACTTATTATATGCAGAAGATTGGTTAAAAACCCTAGTTGGATAAAAATAAGCCTAGGGATGACGAAAATGACCTAAATGTGCAACCAATGACACAAAATCACATATTGGATGCACAAGATTGGTTAAAAACCCTAATTGGATTAGAATAAGTCTAGGGAGGATGAAAATGACCTAAATGTTCAACCAATGACACAAAATCACTTATTGGATGCACAAGATTGGTTAAAAACCCTAATTGGATTAGAATAAGCCTAGGGAGGAGGAAAATGACCTAAATGTGCAACCAATGACACAAAATCACATATTGGATGCACAAGATTGGTTAAAAACCCTAATTGGATTAGAATAAGCCTAGGGAGAATGAAAGTGACCTAAATGTTCAACCAATAACACAAAATCACTTATTGGATGCACAAGATTGGTTAAAAACCCTAATTGGATTAGAATAATCCTAGGGAGGACACAAATGACCTAAATGTTCAACCAATAATACAAACGCATTTATTGGGTGCATAAGATTGGTTAAAATCCCTAATTGGATTAGAATAAGCCTAGGGAGGACGAAAATGACCTAAATGTGCAACCAATAACACAAAATCACATATTGGGTGCACAAGATTCGTTAAAAAGCCTAATTGGATCAGAATAAGCCTAAGGAGGACGAAATTGAACCAAATATTCAACCAATGACACAAAATCACTTTTTGCATGCACACGATTGGTTAAAAACCCTATTTGGATTAGAATAAGCCTAGGGAGAACGAAAATAACCTAAATGTGCAACCAATGACACAAAATCACTCTTTATATGCACAAGATTGGTTAAAAACCCTAATTGGATTAGAATAAGCATAGGGACTACAAAAATGACCTAAATGTGCAACCAATGACACAAAATCACATATTGGATGCACAAGATTGGTTAAAAACCCTTATTGGATTAGAATAAGCCAAGGGAGGACGAAAATGACCTAATTGTGCAACCAATGACACAAAATCACATATTGGATGCACAAGATTGGTTAAAAACCCTAATTGGATTAGAATAAGTCTAGGGAGGATGAAAATGACCTAAATGTTCAACCAATGACACAAAATCACTTATTGGATGCACAAGATTGGTTAAAAACCCTAATTGGATTAGAATAAGTCTAGGGAGGACGAAAATGACCTAAATGTTCAACCAATGACACAAAATCACTTATTGGATGCACAAGATTGGTTAAAATCCCTAATTGGATTAGAATAAGTCTAAGGAGGACGCAAATGACCTAAATGTTCAACCAATGACACAAAATCACTTATTGGATGCACAAGATTGGTTAAAAACCCTAATTGGATTAGAATAAGCCTAGGGAGGACGAAAAAGACCTAAATGTTCTACCAATGACACAAAATCACTTATTGGATGCACAAGATTGGTTATAAACCCTAATTGGATTAGAATAAGCTTAGGGAGGACGAAAATGACTGAAATGTTCAATCAATGACACAAACGCACTTATTGGATGCACAAGATTGATTAAAAACCCTAATTGGATTAGAATAAGTCTAGGGAGGACGAAAATGACCTAAATGTTCAACCAATGACACAAAATCACTTATTGGATGCACAAGATTGGTTAAAAACCCTAATTGGATTAGAATAAGCCTAAGGAGGACGCAAATGACCTAAATGTTCAACCAATGACACAAAATCACTTATTGGATGCACAAGATTGGTTAAAAACGCTATTTCGATTAAAATAAGCCAAGGGAGGACCAAAACGACCTTAATGTTTAACCAATGACACAAAATAACATATTGGATGCACAAGATTGGTTAAAAACCCTAATTGGATTAGAATAAGCCTAGGGAGGACGAAAATGACCTAAATGTTCAACCAATGACACAAAATCACTTATTGGATGCACAAGATTGGTTAAAAACCCTAATTGGATTAGAATATGCCTAGGGAGGACGAAAATGACCTAAATGTGCAACCAATGACACAAAATCACATATTGGATGCACAAGATTGGTTAAAAACCCTAATTGGATTAGAATAAGCATAGGGACTACAAAAATGACCTAAATGTGCAACCAATGACACAAAATCACTTATTATATGCACAAGATTGGTTAAAAACCCTAATTGGATTAGAATAGGCCTAGGGAGGACGAAAAGGACCTAAATGTGCAACCAATGACACAAAATCACATATTGGATGCACAAGATTGGTTAAAAACCCTAATTGGATTAGAATAAGTCTAGGGAGGACGAAAATGACCTAAATGTTCAACCAATGACACAAAATCACTTATTGGATGCACAAGATTGGTTAATAACCCTAATTGAATTAGAATAAGCCTAGGGAGGACGAAAATGACCTAAATGTGCAACCAATGACACAAAATCACTTATTGGATGCACAAGATTGGTTAAAAACCCTAATTGGATTAGAATAAGCCTAGGGAGGACGAAAATGACCTAAATGTGCAACCAATGACACAAAATCACATATTGGATGCACAAGATTGGTTAAAAACCATAATTGGATTAGAATAAGCCTAGGGAGAATGAAAGTGACCTAAATGTTCAACCAATAACACAAAATCACTTATTGGATGCACAAGATTGGTTAAAAACCCTAATTGGATTAGAATAATCCTAGGGAGGACACAAATGACCTAAATGTTCAACCAATAATACAAACGCATTTATTGGGTGCATAAGATTGGTTAAAATCCCTAATTGGATTAGAATAAGCCTAGGGAGGACGAAAATGACCTAAATGTGCAACCAATGACACAAAATCACATATTGGATGCACAAGATTGGTTAAAAACCCTAATTGGATTAGAATAAGTCTAGGGAGGACGAAAATGACCTAAATGTTCAACCAATGACACAAAATCACTTATTGGATGCACAAGATTGGTTAAAAACCCTAATTTGATTAGAATAAGCCTAGGGACGACGAAAATGACCTAAATGTGCAACCAATGACACAAAATCACATATTGGATGCACAAGATTGGTTAAAAACCCTAATTGGATTAGAATAAGTCTAGGGAGGACGAAAATGACCTAAATGTTCAACCAATGACACAAAATCACTTATTGGATGCACAAGATTGGTTAAAAACCCTAATTGGATTACAATAAGCCTAGGGAGGACGAAAATGACCTAAATGTGCAACCAATGACACAAAATCACTTATTATATGCACACGATTGGTTAAAAACCATAATTGGATTAGAATAAGCATAGGGACTACAAAAATGACCTAAATGTGCAACCAATGACACAAAATCACATATTGGATGCACAAGATTGGTTAAAAACCATAATTGGATTAGAATAAGCCTAGGGAGGACGAAAATGAACTAAATGTGCAACCAATGACACAAAATCACATATTGGATGCACAAGATTGGTTAAAAACCCTAATTGGATTAGAATAAGCCTAGGGAGGACCAAAATGACCTAAATGTGCAACCAATGACACAAAATCACTTATTGGATGCACAAGATTGGTTAAAAACCCTAATTAGATTAGAATAAGCCTAGGGAGGACCAAAATGACATAAATGTGCAACCAATGACATAAAATCACTTATTATATGCACAAGATTGGTTAAAAACCATAATTGGATTAGAATAAGCCTAGGGAGGACGAAAATGACCTAAATGTGCAACCAATGACACAAAATCACATATTGGATGCACAAGATTGGTTAAAAACCCTAATTGGATAAAAATAAGCCTAGGGATGACCAAAATGACCTAAATGTGCAACCAATGACACAAAATCGCATATTGGATGCACAAGATTGGTTAAAAACCCTAATTGGATTAGAATAAGTCTAGGGAGGACGAAAATGACCTAAATGTTCAACCAATGACACAAAATCACTTATTGGATGCACAAGATTGGTTAAAAACCCTAATTGGATTAGAATAAGCCTAGGGAGGACGAAAATGACCTAAATGTGCAACCAATGACACAAAATCACATATTGGATGCATAAGATTGGTTAAAAACCCTAATTGGATTAGAATAAGCCTAGGGAGAATGAAAGTGACCTAAATGTTCAACCAATAACACAAAATCACTTATTGGATGCACAAGATTGGTTAAAAACCCTAATTGGATTAGAATAATCCTAGGGAGGACACAAATGACCTAAATGTTCAACCAATAATACAAACGCATTTATTGGGTGCATAAGATTGGTTAAAATCCCTAATTGGATTAGAATAAGCCTAGGGAGGACGAAAATGACCTAAATGTGCAACCAATAACACAAAATCACATATTGGGTGCACAAGATTCGTTAAAAAGCCTAATTGGATCAGAATAAGCCTAAGGAGGACGAAATTGAACCAAATATTCAACCAATGACACAAAATCACTTTTTGGATGCACACGATTGGTTAAAAACCCTATTTGGATTAGAATAAGCCTAGGGAGAACGAAAATAACCTAAATGTGCAACCAATGACACAAAATCACTTTTTATATGCACAAGATTGGTTAAAAACCATAATTGGATTAGAATAAGCATAGGGACTACAAAAATGACCTAAATGTGCAACCAATGACACAAAATCACATATTGGATGCACAAGATTGGTTAAAAACCCTAATTGGATAAAAATAAGCCTAGGGATGACGAAAATGACCTAAATGTGCAACCAATGACACAAAATCACATATTGGATGCACAAGATTGGTTAAAAACCCTAATTGGATTAGAATAAGTCTAGGGAGGACGAAAATGACCTAAATGTTCAACCAATGACACAAAATCACTTATTGGATGCACAAGATTGGTTAAAAACCCTAATTGGATTAGAATAAGCCTAGGGAGGACGAAAATAACCTAAATGTTCAACCAATGACACAAAATCACTTATTGGATGCACAAGATTGGTTAAAAACCCTAATTCAATTATAATAAGCCTAGCGAGGACGAAAATGACCTAAATGTGCAACCAAGAACACAAAATCACATATTGGATGCACAAGATTTGTTAAAAACCCTAATTGGATTAGAATAAGCCTAGGGAGGACGAAAATGACTTAAATGTTCAACCAATGACCCAAAATGACACAAAATCACATATTAAATGCACAAGATTCGTTAAAAACCCTAATTGGATTAGAATATGCCTAGCGAGGACGAAAATGACCTAAATGTGCAACCAAGAAAACAAAATCACATATTGGATGCACAAGATTGGTTAAAAACCCTAATTGGATTAGAATAAGCCTAGGGAGGACGAAAATGACTTAAATGTTCAACCAATGACCCAAAATGACACAAAATCACATATTAAATGCACAAGATTGGTTAAAAACCCTAATTGGATTAGAATAAGCCTAGCGAGGACGAAAATGACATAAATGTTCAACCAATGACACAAAATCACTTATTGGATGCAGAAGATTGGTTAAAAACCCTAATTGGATTAGAATAAGCCTAGGGAGGACGAAAATGACCTAAATGTTCAACCAATGACACAAAATCACTTATTGGATGCACAAGATTGGTTAAAAACCCTAATTGGATTAGAATATGCCTAGGGAGGACGAAAATGACCTAAATGTGCAACCAATGACACAAAATCACATATTGGATGCACAAGATTGGTTAAAAACCCTAATTGGATTAGAATAAGCATAGGGACTACAAAAATGACCTAAATGTGCAACCAATGACACAAAATCACTTATTATATGCACAAGATTGGTTAAAAACCCTAATTGGATTAGAATAGGCCTAGGGAGGACGAAAATGAACCTAATATTCAACCAATGAAACAAAATCACTTTTTGGATGCACACGATTAGTTAAAAACCCTATTTGGATTAGAATAAGCCTAGGGAGAACGAATATAACCTAAATGTGCAACCAATGACACAAAATCACTTATTATATGCATAAGATTGGTTAAAAACCCTAATTGGATTAGAATAAGCATAGGGACTACAAAAATGACCTAAATGTGCAACCAATGACACAAAATCACTTATTATATGCACAAGATTGGTTAAAAACCCTAATTGGATTAGAATAGGCCTAGGGAGGACGAAAATGAACCTAATATTCAACCAATGAAACAAAATCACTTTTTGGATGCACACGATTGGTTAAAAACCCTATTTGGATTAGAATAAGCCTAGGGAGAACGAATATAACCTAAATGTGCAACCAATGACACAAAATCACTTATTATATGCACAAGATTGGTTAAAAACCCTAATTGGATTAGAATAAGCATAGGGACTACAAAAATGACCTAAATGTGCAACCAATGACACAAAATCACAAATTGGATGCACAAGATTGGTTAAAAACCCTTATTGGATTAGAATAAGCCTAGGGACGACGAAAATGACCTAAATGTGCAACCAATGACACAAAATCACATATTGGATGCAACAGATTGGTTAAAAACCCTAATTGGATTAGAATAAGTCTAGGGAGGACGAAAATGACCTAAATAATCAACCAATGACACAAAATCACTTATTGGATGCACAAGATTGGTTAAAAACCATAATTGGATTAGAATAAGCCTAGGGAGGACGAAAATGACCTAAATGTGCAACCAATGACACAAAATCACATATTGGATGCACAAGATTGGTTAAAAACCCTAATTGGATTAGAATAAGTCTAGGGAGGACGAAAATGACCTAAATAATCAACCAATGACACAAAATCACTTGTTGGATGCACAAGATTGGTTAAAAACCCTAATTGGATTAGAATAAGCCTAGGGAGGACGAAAATGACCTAAATGTGCAACCAATGACACAAAATCACATATTGGATGCACAAGATTGGTTAAAAACCCTATTTGGATTAGAATAAGCCTAGGGAGAACGAAAATAACCTAAATGTGCAACCAATGACACAAAATCACTTATTATATGCAGAAGATTGGTTAAAAACCCTAATTGGATAAAAATAAGCCTAGGGATGACGAAAATGACCTAAATGTTCAACCAATGACACTAAATCACTTATTGGATGCCCAAGATTGGTTAAAAACCCTAATTGGATTAGAATAAGCCTAGGGAGGACGAAAATGACCTAAATGTGCAACCAATGACACAAAATCACTTATTATATGCAGAAGATTGGTTAAAAACCCTAATTGGATAAAAATAAGCCTAGGGATGACGAAAATGACCTAAATGTTCAACCAATGACACAAAATCACTTATTGGATGCACAATATTGGTTAAAAACCCTAATTAGATTAGAATAAGCCTAGGGAGGACCAAAATGACCTAAATGTTCAACCAATGACATAAAATCACTTATTGGATGCACAAGATTGGTTAAAAACCCTAATTGGATTAGAATAAGTCTAGGGAGGACGAAAATTACCTAAATGTTCAACCAACGACACAAAATCACTTATTGGATGCACAAGATTTGTTAAAAACCCTAATTCGATTAGAATAAGCCTAGGGAGGACGAAAATGACCTAAATGTGCAACCAATGACACAAAATCACATATTGGATGCACAAGATTGGTTAAAAACCCTAATTGGATTAGAATAAGTCTAGGGAGGACGAAAATGACCTAAATGTTCAACCAATGACACAAAATCACTTATTGGATGCACAAGATTGGTTAAAAACACTAATTGGATTAGAATAAGCCTAGGGAGGACGAAAATGACCTAAATGTGCAACCAATGACACAAAATCACATATTGGATGCACAAGATTGGTTAAAAACCCTAATTGGATTAGAATAAGTCTAGGGAGGACGAAAATGACCTAAATGTTCAACCAATGACACAAAATCACTTATTGGATGCACAAGATTGGTTAAAAACCCTAATTGGATTAGAATAAGCCTAGGGAGGACGAAAATGACCTAAATGTGATACCAATGACACAAAATCACATATTGGATGCACAAGATTGGTTAAAAACCCTAATTGGATTAGAATAAGTCTAGGGAGGACGAAAATGACCTAAATGTTCAACCAATGACACAAAATCACTTATTGGATGCACAAGATTGGTTAAAAACCCTAATTGGATTAGAATAAGCCTAGGGAAGACGAAAATGACCTAAATGTGCAACCAATGACACAAAATCACTTATTGGATGCACAAGATTGGTTAAAAACCCTAATTAGATTAGAATAAGTCTAGGGAGGACGAAAATGACCTAAATGTTCAACCAATGACACAAAATCACTTATTGGATGCACAAGATTGGTTAAAAACCCTAATTGGATTAGAATAAGCCTAGGGAGGACGAAAATGACCTAAATGTGCAACCAATGACACAAAATCCCATATTGGATGCACAAGATTGGTTTAAAACCCTAATTGAATTAGAATAAGCCTAGGGAGAATGAAAGTGACCTAAATGTTCAACCAATAACACAAAATCACTTATTGGATGCACAAGATTGGTTAAAAACCCTAATTGGATTAGAATAATCCTAGGGAGGACACAAATGACCTAAATGTTCAACCAATAATACAAACGCATTTATTGGGTGCATAAGATTGGTTAAAATCCCTAATTGGATTAGAATAAGCCTAGGGAGGACGAAAATGACCTAAATGTGCAACCAATAACACAAAATCACTTATTATATGCACAAGATTGGCTAAAAACCCTAATTGGATTTGAATAAGCCTTGGGAGGACGAAAATGACCTAAACGTTCAACCAATGACACAAAATGACTTATTGAATGCACAAGATTGGTTAATAACCCTAATTGGATTAGAATAAGCCTAGGGAGGACGAAAATGACCTAAATGTGCAACCAATAACACAAAATCACATATTATATGCACAAGATTGGCTAAAAACCTAATTGGATTTGAATAAGCCTTGGGAGGACGAAAATGACCTAAACGTTCAACCAATGACACAAAATCACTTATTGGATGCACAAGATTGGTTAATAACCCTAATTGGATTAGAATAAGCCTAGGGAGGACGAAAATGACCTAAATGTGCAACCAATGACACAAAATCACATATTGGATGCACAAGATTGGTTAAATACCCTATTTAGATTAGAATAAGCCTAGGGAGAACGAAAATAACCTAAACGTGCAACCAATGACACAAAATCACTTATTGGATGCACAAGATTTGTTAAAAACCCTAATTGGATTAGAATAATCCTAGGGAGGACACAAATGACCTAAATGTTCAACCAATACTACAAACGCATTTATTGGGTGCATAAGATTGGTTAAAATCCCTAATTGGATAAGAATAAGATTAGGCAGGACGAAAATGACCTAACTGTGCAACCAATAACACCAAATCAGTTATTATATGCACAAGATTGGCTAAAAACCTTAATTGGATAAAAATAAGCCTAGGGAGAACGAAAATGACCTAAATGTGCAACCAATGACACAAAATCACTTATTATATGCAGAAGATTGGTTAAAAACCCTAATTGGATTAGAATAAGTCTAGGGAGGACGAAAATGACCTAAATGTTCAACCAATAATACAAACGCATTTATTGGGTGCATAAGACTGGTTAAAATCCCTAATTGGATTAGAATAAGCATAGGGAGGATAAAATGACCTAAATGTGCAACCAATGACACAAAATCACATATTGGATGCACAAGATTGGTTAAAAACCCTAATTGAATTAGAATAAGCGTAGGGAGAATGAAAGTGACCTAAATGTTCAACCAATAACACAAAATCACTTATTGGATGCACAAGATTTGTTAAAAACCCTAATTGGATTAGAATAATCCTAGGGAATACACAAATGACCAAAATGTTCAACCAATAATACAAACGCATTTATTGGGTGCATAAGATTGGTTAAAATCCCTAATTGGATAAGAATAAGCCTAGGGAGGACGAAAATGACCTAACTGTGCAACCAATAACACCAAATCAGTTATTATATGCACAAGATTGGCTAAAAACCTTATTGGATAAAAATAAGCCTAGGGAGAACAAAAATGACCTAAATGTGCAACCAATGACACAAAATCACTTATTATATGCACAAGATTGGTTAAAAACCCTAATTGGATTAGAATAGGCCTAAGGAGGACGAAAATGAAACAAATATTCAACCAATGACACAAAATCACTTTTTGGATGCACACGATTGGTTAAAAACCCTATTAGGATTAGAATAAGCCTAGGGAGAACGAATATAACCTAAATGTGCAACCAATGACACAAAATCACTTATTATATGCACAAGATTGGTTAAAATCCCTAATTGGATTAGAATAAGCATAGGGACTACAAAAATGACCTAATGTGCAACCAATGAACAAAATCACTTATTATATGCACAAGATTGGTTAAAAATCCTAATTGGATTAGAATAAGCATAAGGACTACAAAAATGACCTAAATGTGCAACCAATGACACAAAATCACTTATTATATGCACAAGATTGGTTAAAAACCCTAATTGGATTAGAATAGGCCTAGGGATGACGAAAAGGATCTAAATTTGCAACCAATGACAGAAAATCACATATTGGATGCACAAGATTAGTTAAAAACCCTAATTGGATTAGAATAAGTCTAGGGAGGACGAAAATGACCTAAATGTTCAACCAATGACACAAAATCACTTATTGGATGCACAAGATTAGTTAAAAACCCTAATTGGATTAGAATAAGCCAAGGGTGGACGAAAATGACCTAAATGTGCAACCAATTACACAAAATCACATATTGGATGCACAAGATTGGTTAAAAACCCTAATTGGATTAGAATAAGCGTAGGGAGAATGAAAGTGACCTTAATGTTCAACCAATAACACAAAATCACTTATTGGATGCATAAGATTGGTTAAAAACCGTAATTGGATTTGAATAATCCTAGGGAGGACACAAATGACCTAAATGTTCAACCAATGATACAAACGCATTTATTGGGTGCATAAGATTGGTTAAAATCCCTAATTGGATTAGAGTAAGCCTAGGGAGGACGAAAATGACCTAATGTGCAACCATTGAACAAAATCACTTATTAAATGCACAAGATTGGGTAAAAACCCTAATTGGATTAGAATAAGCATAGGGACTACAAAAATGACCTAAATGTGCAACCAATGACTCAAAATCACTTCTTATATGCACAAGATTGGTTAAAAACACTAATTGGATTAGAATAAGCAAAGGAACTACAAAAATGACCTAAATATGCAACCAATGACACAAAATCACTTATTATATGCACAAGATTGGTTAAAAACCCTAATTGGATTAGAATAGGCCTAGGGAGGACGAAAATGAACCAAATATTCAACCAATGACACAAAATCACTTTTTGGATGCACACGATTGGTTAAAAACCCTATTTGGATTAGAATAAGCCTAGGGAGAACGAATATAACCTAAATGTGCAACCAATGACACAAAATCACTTATTATATGCACAAGATTGGTTAAAAACCCTAATTGGATTAGAATAAGCATAGGGACTACAAAAATGACCTAAATGTGCAACCAATGACACAAAATCACTTATTATATGCACAAGATTGGTTAAAAACCCTAATTGGATTAGAATAGGCCTAGGGATGACGAAAAGGATCTAAATGTGCAACCAATGACAGAAAATCACATATTGGATGCACAAGATTAGTTAAAAACCCTAATTGGATTAGAATAAGTCTAGGGAGGACGAAAATGACCTAAATGTTCAACCAATGACACAAAATCACTTATTGGATGCACAAGATTAGTTAAAAACCCTAATTGGATTAGAATAAGCCAAGGGTGGACGAAAATGACCTAAATGTGCAACCAATTACACAAAATCACATATTGGATGCACAAGATTGGTTAAAAACCCTAATTGGATTAGAATAAGCGTAGGGAGAATGAAAGTGACCTTAATGTTCAACCAATAACACAAAATCACTTATTGGATGCATAAGATTGGTTAAAAACCGTAATTGGATTAGAATAATCCTAGGGAGGACACAAATGACCTAAATGTTCAACCAATGATACAAACGCATTTATTGGGTGCATAAGATTGGTTAAAATCCCTAATTGAATTAGAGTAAGCCTAGGGAGGACGAAAATGACCTAATGTGCAACCAATGAACAAAATCACTTATTATATGCACAAGATTGGGTAAAAACCCTAATTGGATTAGAATAAGCATAGGGACTACAAAAATGACCTAAATGTGCAACCAATGACTCAAAATCACTTCTTATATGCACAAGATTGGTTAAAAACACTAATTGGATTAGAATAAGCAAAGGGACAACAAAAATGACCTAAATATGCAACCAATGACACAAAATCACTTATTATATGCACAAGATTGGTTAAAAACCCTAATTGGATTAGAATAGGCCTAGGGAGGACGAAAATGAACCAAATATTCAACCAATGACACAAAATCACTTTTTGGATGCACACGATTGGTTAAAAACCCTATTTGGATTAGAATAAGCCTAGGGAGAACGAATATAACCTAAATGTGCAACCAATGACACAAAATCACTTATTATATGCACAAGATTGGTTAAAAACCCTAATTGGATTAGAATAAGCATAGGGACTACAAAAATGACCTAAATGTGCAACCAATGACACAAAATCACTTATTATATGCACAAGATTGGTTAAAAACCCTAATTGGATTAGAATAGGCCTAGGGATGACGAAAAGGATCTAAATGTGCAACCAATGACAGAAAATCACATATTGGATGCACAAGATTAGTTAAAAACCCTAATTGGATTAGAATAAGTCTAGGGAGGACGAAAATGACCTAAATGTTCAACCAATGACACAAAATCACTTATTGGATGCACAAGATTAGTTAAAAACCCTAATTGGATTAGAATAAGCCAAGGGTGGACGAAAATGACCTAAATGTGCAACCAATTACACAAAATCACATATTGGATGCACAAGATTGGTTAAAAACCCTAATTGGATTAGAATAAGCGTAGGGAGAATGAAAGTGACCTTAATGTTCAACCAATAACACAAAATCACTTATTGGATGCATAAGATTGGTTAAAAACCGTAATTGGATTAGAATAATCCTAGGGAGGACACAAATGACCTAAATGTTCAACCAATGATACAAACGCATTTATTGGGCGCATAAGATTGGTTAAAATCCCTAATTGAATTAGAGTAAGCCTAGGGAGGACGAAAATGACCTAATGTGCAACCAATGAACAAAATCACTTATTATATGCACAAGATTGGGTAAAAACCCTAATTGGATTAGAATAAGCATAGGGACTACAAAAATGACCTAAATGTGCAACCAATGACTCAAAATCACTTCTTATATGCACAAGATTGGTTAAAAACACTAATTGGATTAGAATAAGCAAAGGGACTACAAAAATGACCTAAATATGCAACCAATGACACAAAATCACTTATTATATGCACAAGATTGGTTAAAAACCCTAATTGGATTAGAATAGGCCTAGGGAGGACGAAAATGAACCAAATATTCAACCAATGACACAAAATCACTTTTTGGATGCACACGATTGGTTAAAAACCCTATTTGGATTAGAATAAGCCTAGGGAGAACGAATATAACCTAAATGTGCAACCAATGACACAAAATCATTTATTATATGCATAAGATTGGTTAAAAACCCTAATTGGATTAGAATAAGCATAGGGACTACAAAAATGACCTAAATGTGCAACCAATGACACAAAATCACTTATTATATGCACAAGATTGGTTAAAAACCCTAATTGGATTAGAATAGGCCTAGGGAGGACGAAAATGAACCTAATATTCAACCAATGAAACAAAATCACTTTTTGGATGCACACGATTGCTTAAAAACCCTATTTGGATTAGAATAAGCCTAGGGAGAACGAATATAACCTAAATGTGCAACCAATGACACAAAATCACTTATTATATGCACAAGATTGGTTAAAATCCCTAATTGGATTAGAATAAGCATAGGGACTACAAAAGTGACCTAATGTGCAACCAATGAACAAAATCACTTATTATATGCACAAGATTGGTTAGAAACCCTAATTGGATTAGAATAAGCATAAGGACTACAAAAATGACCTAAATGTGCAACCAATGACACAAAATCACTTATTATATGCACAAAATTTGTTAAAAACCCTAATTGGATTAGAATAGGCCTAGGGAGGACGAAAAGGATCTAATTGTGCAACCAATGACAGAAAATCACATATTGGATGCACAAGATTGGTTAAAAACCCTAATTGGATTAGAATAAGCCTAGGGAGAATGAAAGTGACCTAAATGTTCAACCAATAACACAAAATCACTTATTGGATGCACAAGATTGATTAAAAACCCTAATTGGTTTAGAATAATCCTAGGGAGGACACAAATGACCTAAATGTTCAACCAATGATACAAACGCATTTATTGGGTGCATAAGATTGCTTAAAAACCCTAATTGGATTAGAATAAGCCTAGGGAGGACGAAAATGACCTAATGTGCAACCAATGAACAAAATCACTTATTATATGCACAAGATTGGTTAAAAACCCTAATTGGATTAGAATAAGCATAGGGACTACAAAAATGACCTAAATGTGCAACAATGACACAAAATCACTTATTATATGCACAAGATTGGTTAAAATCCCTAATTGGATTAGAATAAGCATAGGGACTACAAAAATGACCTAATGTGCAACCAATGAACAAAATCACTTATTATATGCACAAGATTGGTTAAAAACACTAATTGGATTAGAATAAGCATAGGGACTACAAAAATGACCTAAATGTGCCACCAATGACACCAAATCACTTATTATATGCACAAGATTGGTTAAAAACCCTAATTGGATTAGAGTAGGCCTAGGGAGGACGAAAATGAACCAAATATTCAACCAATGACACAAAATCACTTTTTGGATGCACACGATTGGTTAAAAACCCTATTTGGATTAGAATAAGCCTAGGGAGAACGAATATAACCTAAATGTGCAACCAATGACACAAAATCACTTATTATATGCACAAGATTGGTTAAAAACCCTAATTGGATTAGAATAAGCATAGGGACTACAAAAATGACCTAAATGTGCAACCAATGACACAAAATCACTTATTATATGCACAAGATTGGTTAAAAACCCTAATTGGATTAGAATAGGCCTAGGGAGGACGAAAATGAACCAAATATTCAACCAATGACAAAAAATCACTTTTTGGATGCACACGATTGGTTAAAAACCCTATTTGGATTAGAATAAGCCTAGGGAGAACGAATATAACCTAAATGTGCAACCAATGACACAAAATCACTTATTATATGCACAAGATTGGTTAAAATCCCTAATTGGATTAGAATAAGCATAGGGACTACAAAAATGACCTAATGTGCAACCAATGAACAAAATCACTTATTATATGCACAAGATTGGTTAAAAACCCTAATTGGATTAGAATAAGCATAAGGACTACAAAAATGACCTAAATGTGCAACCAATGACACAAAATCACTTATTATATGCACAAAATTGGTTAAAAACCCTAATTGGATTAGAATAGGCCTAGGGAGGACGAAAAGGATCTAATTGTGCAACCAATGACAAAAAATCACATATTGGATGCACAAGATTAGTTAAAAACCCTAATTGGATTAGAATAAGTGTAGGGAGGACGAAAATGACCTAAATGTTCAACCAATGACACAAAATCACTTATTGGATGCACAAGATTGGTTAAAAACCATAATTGGATTAGAATAAGCCTAGGGAGGAGGAAAATGACCTAAATGTGCAACCAATGACACAAAATCACATATTGGATGCACAAGATTGGTTAAAAACCCTAATTGGATTAGAATAAGCCTAGGGAGAATGAAAGTGACCTAAATGTTCAACCAATAACACAAAATCACTTATTGGATGCACAAGATTGATTAAAAACCCTAATTGGTTTAGAATAATCCTAGGGAGGATACAAATGACCTAAATGTTCAACCAATGATACAAACGCATTTATTGGGTGCATAAGATTGCTTAAAAACCCTAATTGGATTAGAATAAGCCTAGGGAGGACGAAAATGACCTAATGTGCAACCAATGAACAAAATCACTTATTATATGCACAAGATTGGTTAAAAACCCTAATTGGATTAGAATAAGCATAGGGACTACAAAAATGACCTAAATGTGCAACATTGACACAAAATCACTTATTATATGCACAAGATTGGTTAAAATCCCTAATTGGATTAGAATAAGCATAGGGACTACAAAAATGACCTAATGTGCAACCAATGAACAAAATCACTTATTATATGCACAAGATTGGTTAAAAACACTAATTGGATTAGAATAAGCATAGGGACTACAAAAATGACCTAAATGTGCCACCAATGACACCAAATCACTTATTATATGCACAAGATTGGTTAAAAACCCTAATTGGATTAGAGTAGGCCTAGGGAGGACGAAAATGAACCAAATATTCAACCAATGACACAAAATCACTTTTTGGATGCACACGATTGGTTAAAAACCCTATTTGGATTAGAATAAGCCTAGGGAGAACGAATATAACCTAAATGTGCAACCAATGACACAAAATCACTTATTATATGCATAAGATTGGTTAAAAACCCTAATTGGATTAGAATAAGCATAGGGACTACAAAAATGACCTAAATGTGCAACCAATGACACAAAATCACTTATTATATGCACAAGATTGGTTAAAAACCCTAATTGGATTAGAATAGGCCTAAGGAGGACGAAAATGAAACAAATATTCAACCAATGACACAAAATCACTTTTTGGATGCACACGATTGGTTAAAAACCCTATTAGGATTAGAATAAGCCTAGGGAGAACGAATATAACCTAAATGTGCAACCAATGAACAAAATCACTTATTATATGCACAAGATTGGTTAAAAACCCTAATTGGATTAGAATAAGCATAAGGACTACAAAAATGACCTAAATGTGCAACCAATGACACAAAATCACTTATTATATGCACAAGATTGGTTAAAAACCCTAATTGGATTAGAATAGGCCTAGGGATGACGAAAAGGATCTAAATGTGCAACCAATGACAGAAAATCACATATTGGATGCACAAGATTAGTTAAAAACCCTAATTGGATTAGAATAAGTTTAGGGAGGACGAAAATGACCTAAATGTTCAATTAATAACACAAAATCACTTATTGGATGCATAAGATTGGTTAAAAACCGTAATTGGATTAGAATAATCCTAGGGAGGACACAAATGACCTAAATGTTCAACCAATGATACAAACGCATTTATTGGGTGCATAAGATTGGTTAAAATCCCTAATTGGAATAGAATAACCCTAGGGAGGACGAAAATGACCTAATGTGCAACCAATGACACAAAATCACGTATTGGAAGCACAAGATTGGTTAAAAACCTTAATTGGATTAGAATAAGTCTAGGGAGGACGAAAATGACCTAAATGTTCAACCAATGACACAAAATCACTTATTGGATGCACAAGATTAGTTAAAAACCCTAATTTGATTAGAATAAGCCTAGGGAGAATGAAAGTGACCTAAATGTTCAACCAATGACACAAAATCACTTATTGGATGCATAAGATTGGTTAAAAACCATAATTGGATTAGAATAATCCTAGGGAGGACACAAATGACCTAAATGTTCAACCAACGATACAAACGCATTTATTGGGTGCATAAGATTGGTTAAAATCCCTAATTGGAATAGAATAACCCTAGGGAGGACGAAAATGACCTAATGTGCAACCAATGACACAAAATCACGTATTGGAAGCACAAGATTGGTTAAAAACCTTAATTGGATTAGAATAAGTCTAGGGAGGACGAAAATGACCTAAATGTTCAACCAATGACACAAAATCACTTATTGGATGCACAAGATTAGTTAAAAACCCTAATTTGATTAGAATAAGCCTAGGGAGAATGAAAGTGACCTAAATGTTCAACCAATGACACAAAATCACTTATTGGATGCATAAGATTGGTTAAAAACCATAATTGGATTAGAATAATCCTAGGGAGGACACAAATGACCTAAATGTTCAACCAACGATACAAACGCAATTATTGGGTGCATAAGATTGGTTAAAATCTCTAATTGGATTAGAATAAGCCTAGGGAGGACGAAAATGACCTAATGTGCAACCAATGAACAAAATCACTTATTATATGCACAAGATTGGTTAAAAACCCTAATTGGATTAGAATAAGCATAGGGACTACAAAAATGACCTAAATGTGCAACCAATGACACAAAATCACTTATTATATGCACAAGATTGGTTTAAAACCCTAATTGGATTAGAATAAGCCTAGGGAGAACGAATATAACCTAATTGTGCAGACAATGACACAAAATCACTTATTATATGCACAAGATTGGTTAAAATCCCTAATTGGATTAGAATAAGCATAGGGACTACAAAAATGACCTAATGTGCAACCAATGAACAAAATCACTTATTATATGCACAAGATTGGTTAAAAACCCTAATTGGATTAGAATAAGCATAAGGACTACAAAAATGACCTAAATGTGCAACCAATGACACAAAATCACTTATTATATGCACAAGATTGGTTAAAAACCCTAATTGGATTAGAATAGGCCTAGGGAGGACGAAAAGGATCTAAATGTGCAACCAATGACAGAAAATCACATATTGGATGCACAAGATTAGTTAAAAACCCTAATTGGATTAGAATAAGTTTAGGGAGGACGAAAATGACCTAAATGTTCAATTAATAACACAAAATCACTTATTGGATGCATAAGATTGGTTAAAAACCGTAATTGGATTAGAATAATCCTAGGGAGGACACAAATGACCTAAATGTTCAACCAATGATACAAACGCATTTATTGGGTGCATAAGATTGGTTAAAATCCCTAATTGGAATAGAATAACCCTAGGGAGGACGAAAATGACCTAATGTGCAACCAATGACACAAAATCACGTATTGGAAGCACAAGATTGGTTAAAAACCTTAATTGGATTAGAATAATTCTAGGGAGGACGAAAATGACCTAAATGTTCAACCAATGACACAAAATCACTTATTGGATGCACAAGATTAGTTAAAAACCCTAATTTGATTAGAATAAGCCTAGGGAGAATGAAAGTGACCTAAATGTTCAACCAATGACACAAAATCACTTATTGGATGCATAAGATTGGTTAAAAACCATAATTGGATTAGAATAATCCTAGGGAGGACACAAATGACCTAAATGTTCAACCAACGATACAAACGCAATTATTGGGTGCATAAGATTGGTTAAAATCCCTAATTGGATTAGAATAAGCCTAGGGAGGACGAAAATGACCTAATGTGCAACCAATGAACAAAATCACTTATTATATGCACAAGATTGGTTAAAAACCCTAATTGGATTAGAATAGGCCTAGGGAGGACGAAAAGGATCTAAATGTGCAACCAATGACAGAAAATCACATATTGGATGCACAAGATTAGTTAAAAACCCTAATTGGATTAGAATAAGTTTAGGGAGGACGAAAATGACCTAAATGTTCAATTAATAACACAAAATCACTTATTGGATGCATAAGATTGGTTAAAAACCGTAATTGGATTAGAATAATCCTAGGGAGGACACAAATGACCTAAATGTTCAACCAATGATACAAACGCATTTATTGGGTGCATAAGATTGGTTAAAATCCCTAATTGGAATAGAATAACCCTAGGGAGGACGAAAATGACCTAATGTGCAACCAATGACACAAAATCACGTATTGGAAGCACAAGATTGGTTAAAAACCTTAATTGGATTAGAATAAGTCTAAGGAGGACGAAAATGACCTAAATGTTCAACCAATGACACAAAATCACTTATTGGATGCACAAGATTAGTTAAAAACCCTAATTTGATTAGAATAAGCCTAGGGAGAATGAAAGTGACCTAAATGTTCAACCAATGACACAAAATCACTTATTGGATGCATAAGATTGGTTAAAAACCATAATTGGATTAGAATAATCCTAGGGAGGACACAAATGACCTAAATGTTCAACCAACGATACAAACGCAATTATTGGGTGCATAAGATTGGTTAAAATCCCTAATTGGATTAGAATAAGCCTAGGGAGGACGAAAATGACCTAATGTGCAACCAATGAACAAAATCACTTATTATATGCACAAGATTGGTTAAAAACCCTAATTGGATTAGAATAAGCATAGGGACTACAAAAATGACCTAAATGTGCAACCAATGACACAAAATCACTTATTATATGCACAAGATTGGTTTAAAACCCTAATTGGATTAGAATAAGCCTAGGGAGAACGAATATAACCTAATTGTGCAGACAATGACACAAAATCACTTATTATATGCACAAGATTGGTTAAAATCCCTAATTGGATTAGAATAAGCATAGGGACTACAAAAATGACCTAATGTGCAACCAATGAACAAAATCACTTATTATATGCACAAGATTGGTTAAAAACCCTAATTGGATTAGAATAAGCATAAGGACTACAAAAATGACCTAAATGTGCAACCAATGACACAAAATCACTTATTATATGCACAAAATTGGTTAAAAACCCTAATTGGATTAGAATAGGCCTAGGGAGGACGAAAAGGATCTAATTGTGCAACCAATGACAAAAAATCACATATTGGATGCACAAGATTAGTTAAAAACCCTAATTGGATTAGAATAAGTGTAGGGAGGACGAAAATGACCTAAATGTTCAACCAATGACACAAAATCACTTATTGGATGCACAAGATTGGTTAAAAACCATAATTGGATTAGAATAAGCCTAGGGAGGAGGAAAATGACCTAAATGTGCAACCAATGACACAAAATCACATATTGGATGCACAAGATTGGTTAAAAACCCTAATTGGATTAGAATAA
>JBBPBQ010000003.1:22564906-22578752 GCA_037974755.1 Cicer yamashitae
TCTAGGGAGGACGAAAATGACCTAAATGTTCAACCAATGACACAAAATCACTTATTGGATGCACAAGATTAGTTAAAAACCCTAATTTGATTAGAATAAGCCTAGGGAGAATGAAAGTGACCTAAATGTTCAACCAATGACACAAAATCACTTATTGGATGCATAAGATTGGTTAAAAACCATAATTGGATTAGAATAATCCTAGGGAGGACACAAATGACCTAAATGTTCAACCAACGATACAAACGCAATTATTGGGTGCATAAGATTGGTTAAAATCCCTAATTGGATTAGAATAAGCCTAGGGAGAACGAAAATGACCTAATGTGCAACCAATGAACAAAATCACTTATTATATGCACAAGATTGGTTAAAAACCCTAATTGGATTAGAATAAGCATAGGGACTACAAAAATGACCTAAATGTGCAACCAATGACACAAAATCACTTATTATATGCACAAGATTGGTTTAAAACCCTAATTGGATTAGAATAAGCCTAGGGAGAACGAATATAACCTAATTGTGCAGACAATGACACAAAATCACTTATTATATGCACAAGATTGGTTAAAATCCCTAATTGGATTAGAATAAGCATAGGGACTACAAAAATGACCTAATGTGCAACCAATGAACAAAATCACTTATTATATGCACAAGATTGGTTAAAAACCCTAATTGGATTAGAATAAGCATAAGGACTACAAAAATGACCTAAATGTGCAACCAATGACACAAAATCACTTATTATATGCAGAAGATTGGTTAAAAACCCTAATTGGATTAGAATAAGTCTAGGGAGGACGAAAATGACCTAAATGTTCAACCAATAATATAAACGCATTTATTGGGTGCATAAGACTGGTTAAAATCCCTAATTGGATTAGAATAAGCATAGGGAGGATAAAATGACCTAAATGTGCAACCAATGACACAAAATCACATATTGGATGCACAAGATTGGTTAAAAACCCTAATTGAATTAGAATAAGCGTAGGGAGAATGAAAGTGACCTAAATGTTCAACCAATAACACAAAATCACTTATTGGATGCACAAGATTTGTTAAAAACCCTAATTGGATTAGAATAATCCTAGGGAATACACAAATGACCTAAATGTTCAACCAATAATACAAACGCATTTATTGGGTGCATAAGATTGGTTAAAATCCCTAATTGGATAAGAATAAGCCTAGGGAGGACGAAAATGACCTAACTGTGCAACCAATAACACCAAATCAGTTATTATATGCACAAGATTGGCTAAAAACCCTAATTGGATAAAAATAAGCCTAGGGAGAACGAAAATGACCTAAATGTGCAACCAATGACACAAAATCACTTATTATATGCACAAGATTGGTTAAAAACCCTAATTGGATTAGAATAGGCCTAAGGAGGACGAAAATGAAACAAATATTCAACCAATGACACAAAATCACTTTTTGGATGCACACGATTGGTTAAAAACCCTATTAGGATTAGAATAAGCCTAGGGAGAACGAATATAACCTAAATGTGCAACCAATGACACAAAATCACTTATTATATGCACAAAATTGGTAAAAACCCTAATTGGATTAGAATAGGCCTAGGGAGGACGAAAAGGATCTAATTGTGCAACCAATGACAGAAAATCACATATTGGATGCACAAGATTAGTTAAAAACCCTAATTGGATTAGAATAAGTGTAGGGAGGACGAAAATGACCTAAATGTTCAACCAATGACACAAAATCACTTATTGGATGCACAAGATTGGTTAAAAACCATAATTGGATTAGAATAAGCCTAGGGAGGAGGAAAATGACCTAAATGTGCAACCAATGACACAAAATCACATATTGGATGCACAAGATTGGTTAAAAACCCTAATTGGATTAGAATAAGCCTAGGGAGAATGAAAGTGACCTAAATGTTCAACCAATAACACAAAATCACTTATTGGATGCACAAGATTGATTAAAAACCCTAATTGGTTTAGAATAATCCTAGGAAGGACACAAATGACCTAAATGTTCAACCAATGATACAAACGCATTTATTGGGTGCATAAGATTGCTTAAAAACCCTAATTGGATTAGAATAAGCCTAGGGAGGACGAAAATTACCTAATGTGCAACCAATGAACAAAATCACTTATTATATGCACAAGATTGGTTAAAAACCCTAATTGGATTAGAATAAGCATAGGGACTACAAAAATGACCTAAATGTGCAACATTGACACAAAATCACTTATTATATGCACAAGATTGGTTAAAATCCCTAATTGGATTAGAATAAGCATAGGGACTACAAAAATGACCTAATGTGCAACCAATGAACAAAATCACTTATTATATGCACAAGATTGGTTAAAAACACTAATTGGATTAGAATAAGCATAGGGACTACAAAAATGACCTAAATGTGCCACCAATGACACCAAATCACTTATTATATGCACAAGATTGGTTAAAAACCCTAATTGGATTAGAGTAGGCCTAGGGAGGACGAAAATGAACCAAATATTCAACCAATGACACAAAATCACTTTTTGGATGCACACGATTGGTTAAAAACCCTATTTGGATTAGAATAAGCCTAGGGAGAACGAATATAACCTAAATGTGCAACCAATGACACAAAATCACTTATTATATGCATAAGATTGGTTAAAAACCCTAATTGGATTAGAATAAGCATAGGGACTACAAAAATGACCTAAATGTGCAACCAATGACACAAAATCACTTATTATATGCACAAGATTGGTTAAAAACCCTAATTGGATTAGAATAGGCCTAGGGAGGACGAAAATGAACCTAATATTCAACCAATGAAACAAAATCACTTTTTGGATGCACACGATTGGTTAAAAACCCTATTTGGATTAGAATAAGCCTAGGGAGAACGAATATAACCTAAATGTGCAACCAATGACACAAAATCACTTATTATATGCACAAGATTGGTTAAAATCCCTAATTGGATTAGAATAAGCATAGGGACTACAAAAGTGACCTAATGTGCAACCAATGAACAAAATCACTTATTATATGCACAAGATTGGTTAAAAACCCTAATTGGATTAGAATAAGCATAAGGACTACAAAAATGACCTAAATGTGCAACCAATGACACAAAATCACTTATTATATGCACAAGATTGGTTAAAAACCCTAATTGGATTAGAATAGGCCTAGGGATGACGAAAAGGATCTAAATGTGCAACCAATGACAGAAAATCACATATTGGATGCACAAGATTAGTTAAAAACCCTAATTGGATTAGAATAAGTCTAGGGAGGACGAAAATGACCTAAATGTTCAACCAATGACACAAAATCACTTATTGGATGCACAAGATTAGTTAAAAACCCTAATTGGATTAGAATAAGCCAAGGGTGGACGAAAATGACCTAAATGTGCAACCAATTACACAAAATCACATATTGGATGCACAAGATTGGTTAAAAACCCTAATTGGATTAGAATAAGCGTAGGGAGAATGAAAGTGACCTTAATGTTCAACCAATAACACAAAATCACTTATTGGATGCATAAGATTGGTTAAAAACCGTAATTGGATTAGAATAATCCTAGGGAGGACACAAATGACCTAAATGTTCAACCAATGATACAAACGCATTTATTGGGTGCATAAGATTGGTTAAAATCCCTAATTGAATTAGAGTAAGCCTAGGGAGGACGAAAATGACCTAATGTGCAACCAATGAACAAAATCACTTATTATATGCACAAGATTGGGTAAAAACCCTAATTGGATTAGAATAAGCATAGGGACTACAAAAATGACCTAAATGTGCAACCAATGACTCAAAATCACTTCTTATATGCACAAGATTGGTTAAAAACACTAATTGGATTAGAATAAGCAAAGGGACAACAAAAATGACCTAAATATGCAACCAATGACACAAAATCACTTATTATATGCACAAGATTGGTTAAAAACCCTAATTGGATTAGAATAGGCCTAGGGAGGACGAAAATGAACCAAATATTCAACCAATGACACAAAATCACTTTTTGGATGCACACGATTGGTTAAAAACCCTATTTGGATTAGAATAAGCCTAGGGAGAACGAATATAACCTAAATGTGCAACCAATGACACAAAATCACTTATTATATGCACAAGATTGGTTAAAATCCCTAATTGGATTAGAATAAGCATAGGGACTACAAAAATGACCTAATGTGCAACCAATGAACAAAATCACTTATTATATGCACAAGATTGGTTAAAAACCCTAATTGGATTAGAATAAGCATAGGGACTACAAAAATGACCTAAATGTGCAACCAATGACACAAAATCACTTATTATATGCACAAGATTGGTTAAAAACCCTAATTGGATTAGAATAGGCCTAGGGAGGACGAAAATGAACCTAATATTCAACCAATGAAACAAAATCACTTTTTGGATGCACACGATTGGTTAAAAACCCTATTTGGATTAGAATAAGCCTAGGGAGAACGAATATAACCTAAATGTGCAACCAATGACACAAAATCACTTATTATATGCATAAGATTGGTTAAAAACCCTAATTGGATTAGAATAAGCATAGGGACTACAAAAATGACCTAAATGTGCAACCAATGACACAAAATCACTTATTATATGCACAAGATTGGTTAAAAACCCTAATTGGATTAGAATAGGCCTAAGGAGGACGAAAATGAAACAAATATTCAACCAATGACACAAAATCACTTTTTGGATGCACACGATTGGTTAAAAACCCTATTAGGATTAGAATAAGCCTAGGGAGAACGAATATAACCTAAATGTGCAACCAATGAACAAAATCACTTATTATATGCACAAGATTGGTTAAAAACCCTAATTGGATTAGAATAAGCATAAGGACTACAAAAATGACCTAAATGTGCAACCAATGACACAAAATCACTTATTATATGCACAAGATTGGTTAAAAACCCTAATTGGATTAGAATAGGCCTAGGGATGACGAAAAGGATCTAAATGTGCAACCAATGACAGAAAATCACATATTGGATGCACAAGATTAGTTAAAAACCCTAATTGGATTAGAATAAGTTTAGGGAGGACGAAAATGACCTAAATGTTCAATTAATAACACAAAATCACTTATTGGATGCATAAGATTGGTTAAAAACCGTAATTGGATTAGAATAATCCTAGGGAGGACACAAATGACCTAAATGTTCAACCAATGATACAAACGCATTTATTGGGTGCATAAGATTGGTTAAAATCCCTAATTGGAATAGAATAACCCTAGGGAGGACGAAAATGACCTAATGTGCAACCAATGACACAAAATCACGTATTGGAAGCACAAGATTGGTTAAAAACCTTAATTGGATTAGAATAAGTCTAGGGAGGACGAAAATGACCTAAATGTTCAACCAATGACACAAAATCACTTATTGGATGCACAAGATTAGTTAAAAACCCTAATTTGATTAGAATAAGCCTAGGGAGAATGAAAGTGACCTAAATGTTCAACCAATGACACAAAATCACTTATTGGATGCATAAGATTGGTTAAAAACCATAATTGGATTAGAATAATCCTAAGGAGGACACAAATGACCTAAATGTTCAACCAACGATACAAACGCATTTATTGGGTGCATAAGATTGCTTAAAAACCCTAATTGGATTAGAATAAGCCTAGGGAGGACGAAAATGACCTAATGTGCAACCAATGAACAAAATCACTTATTATATGCACAAGATTGGTTAAAAACCCTAATTGGATTAGAATAAGCATAGGGACTACAAAAATGACCTAAATGTGCAACCAATGACACAAAATCACTTATTATATGCACAAGATTGGTTAAAAACCCTAATTGGATTAGAATAGGCCTAGGGATGACGAAAAGGATCTAAATGTGCAACCAATGACAGAAAATCACATATTGGATGCACAAGATTAGTTAAAAACCCTAATTGGATTAGAATAAGTCTAGGGAGGACGAAAATGACCTAAATGTTCAACCAATGACACAAAATCACTTATTGGATGCACAAGATTAGTTAAAAACCCTAATTGGATTAGAATAAGCCAAGGGTGGACGAAAATGACCTAAATGTGCAACCAATTACACAAAATCACATATTGGATGCACAAGATTGGTTAAAAACCCTAATTGGATTAGAATAAGCGTAGGGAGAATGAAAGTGACCTTAATGTTCAACCAATAACACAAAATCACTTATTGGATGCATAAGATTGGTTAAAAACCGTAATTGGATTAGAATAATCCTAGGGAGGACACAAATGACCTAAATGTTCAACCAATGATACAAACGCATTTATTGGGTGCATAAGATTGGTTAAAATCCCTAATTGAATTAGAGTAAGCCTAGGGAGGACGAAAATGACCTAATGTGCAACCAATGAACAAAATCACTTATTATATGCACAAGATTGGGTAAAAACCCTAATTGGATTAGAATAAGCATAGGGACTACAAAAATGACCTAAATGTGCAACCAATGACTCAAAATCACTTCTTATATGCACAAGATTGGTTAAAAACACTAATTGGATTAGAATAAGCAAAGGGACAACAAAAATGACCTAAATATGCAACCAATGACACAAAATCACTTATTATATGCACAAGATTGGTTAAAAACCCTAATTGGATTAGAATAGGCCTAGGGAGGACGAAAATGAACCAAATATTCAACCAATGACACAAAATCACTTTTTGGATGCACACGATTGGTTAAAAACCCTATTTGGATTAGAATAAGCCTAGGGAGAACGAATATAACCTAAATGTGCAACCAATGACACAAAATCACTTATTATATGCACAAGATTGGTTAAAATCCCTAATTGGATTAGAATAAGCATAGGGACTACAAAAATGACCTAATGTGCAACCAATGAACAAAATCACTTATTATATGCACAAGATTGGTTAAAAATCCTAATTGGATTAGAATAAGCATAAGGACTACAAAAATGACCTAAATGTGCAACCAATGACACAAAATCACTTATTATATGCACAAGATTGGTTAAAAACCCTAATTGGATTAGAATAGGCCTAGGGAGGACGAAAAGGATCTAAATGTGCAACCAATGACAGAAAATCACATATTGGATGCACAAGATTAGTTAAAAACCCTAATTGGATTAGAATAAGTTTAGGGAGGACGAAAATGACCTAAATGTTCAATTAATAACACAAAATCACTTATTGGATGCATAAGATTGGTTAAAAACCGTAATTGGATTAGAATAATCCTAGGGAGGACACAAATGACCTAAATGTTCAACCAATGATACAAACGCATTTATTGGGTGCATAAGATTGGTTAAAATCCCTAATTGGAATAGAATAACCCTAGGGAGGACGAAAATGACCTAATGTGCAACCAATGACACAAAATCACGTATTGGAAGCACAAGATTGGTTAAAAACCTTAATTGGATTAGAATAAGTCTAGGGAGGACGAAAATGACCTAAATGTTCAACCAATGACACAAAATCACTTATTGGATGCACAAGATTAGTTAAAAACCCTAATTTGATTAGAATAAGCCTAGGGAGAATGAAAGTGACCTAAATGTTCAACCAATGACACAAAATCACTTATTGGATGCATAAGATTGGTTAAAAACCATAATTGGATTAGAATAATCCTAGGGAGGACACAAATGACCTAAATGTTCAACCAACGATACAAACGCATTTATTGGGTGCATAAGATTGGTTAAAATCCCTAATTGGAATAGAATAACCCTAGGGAGGACGAAAATGACCTAATGTGCAACCAATGACACAAAATCACGTATTGGAAGCACAAGATTGGTTAAAAACCTTAATTGGATTAGAATAAGTCTAGGGAGGACGAAAATGACCTAAATGTTCAACCAATGACACAAAATCACTTATTGGATGCACAAGATTAGTTAAAAACCCTAATTTGATTAGAATAAGCCTAGGGAGAATGAAAGTGACCTAAATGTTCAACCAATGACACAAAATCACTTATTGGATGCATAAGATTGGTTAAAAACCATAATTGGATTAGAATAATCCTAGGGAGGACACAAATGACCTAAATGTTCAACCAACGATACAAACGCAATTATTGGGTGCATAAGATTGGTTAAAATCCCTAATTGGATTAGAATAAGCCTAGGGAGGACGAAAATGACCTAATGTGCAACCAATGAACAAAATCACTTATTATATGCACAAGATTGGTTAAAAACCCTAATTGGATTAGAATAAGCATAGGGACTACAAAAATGACCTAAATGTGCAACCAATGACACAAAATCACTTATTATATGCACAAGATTGGTTAAAAACCCTAATTGGATTAGAATAGGCCTAGGGAGGACGAAAATGAACCTAATATTCAACCAATGAAACAAAATCACTTTTTGGATGCACACGATTGGTTAAAAACCCTATTTGGATTAGAATAAGCCTAGGGAGAACGAATATAACCTAAATGTGCAACCAATGACACAAAATCACTTATTATATGCATAAGATTGGTTAAAAACCCTAATTGGATTAGAATAAGCATAGGGACTACAAAAATGACCTAAATGTGCAACCAATGACACAAAATCACTTATTATATGCACAAGATTGGTTAAAAACCCTAATTGGATTAGAATAGGCCTAGGGAGGACGAAAATGAACCTAATATTCAACCAATGAAACAAAATCACTTTTTGGATGCACACGATTGGTTAAAAACCCTATTTGGATTAGAATAAGCCTAGGGAGAACGAATATAACCTAAATGTGCAACCAATGACACAAAATCACTTATTATATGCACAAGATTGGTTAAAATCCCTAATTGGATTAGAATAAGCATAGGGACTACAAAAGTGACCTAATGTGCAACCAATGAACAAAATCACTTATTATATGCACAAGATTGGTTAAAAACCCTAATTGGATTAGAATAAGCATAAGGACTACAAAAATGACCTAAATGTGCAACCAATGACACAAAATCACTTATTATATGCACAAAATTGGTTAAAAACCCTAATTGGATTAGAATAGGCCTAGGGAGGACGAAAAGGATCTAATTGTGCAACCAATGACAAAAAATCACATATTGGATGCACAAGATTAGTTAAAAACCCTAATTGGATTAGAATAAGTGTAGGGAGGACGAAAATGACCTAAATGTTCAACCAATGACACAAAATCACTTATTGGATGCACAAGATTGGTTAAAAACCATAATTGGATTAGAATAAGCCTAGGGAGGAGGAAAATGACCTAAATGTGCAACCAATGACACAAAATCACATATTGGATGCACAAGATTGGTTAAAAACCCTAATTGGATTAGAATAAGCCTAGGGAGAATGAAAGTGACCTAAATGTTCAACCAATAACACAAAATCACTTATTGGATGCACAAGATTGATTAAAAACCCTAATTGGTTTAGAATAATCCTAGGGAGGACACAAATGACCTAAATGTTCAACCAATGATACAAACGCATTTATTGGGTGCATAAGATTGCTTAAAAACCCTAATTGGATTAGAATATGCCTAGGGAGGACGAAAATGACCTAATGTGCAACCAATGAACAAAATCACTTATTATATGCACAAGATTGGTTAAAAACCCTAATTGGATTAGAATAAGCATAGGGACTACAAAAATGACCTAAATGTGCAACATTGACACAAAATCACTTATTATATGCACAAGATTGGTTAAAATCCCTAATTGGATTAGAATAAGCATAGGGACTACAAAAATGACCTAATGTGCAACCAATGAACAAAATCACTTATTATATGCACAAGATTGGTTAAAAACACTAATTGGATTAGAATAAGCATAGGGACTACAAAAATGACCTAAATGTGCCACCAATGACACCAAATCACTTATTATATGCACAAGATTGGTTAAAAACCCTAATTGGATTAGAGTAGGCCTAGGGAGGACGAAAATGAACCAAATATTCAACCAATGACACAAAATCACTTTTTGGATGCACACGATTGGTTAAAAACCCTATTTGGATTAGAATAAGCCTAGGGAGAACGAATATAACCTAAATGTGCAACCAATGACACAAAATCACTTATTATATGCATAAGATTGGTTAAAAACCCTAATTGGATTAGAATAAGCATAGGGACTACAAAAATGACCTAAATGTGCAACCAATGACACAAAATCACTTATTATATGCACAAGATTGGTTAAAAACCCTAATTGGATTAGAATAGGCCTAGGGAGGACGAAAATGAACCTAATATTCAACCAATGAAACAAAATCACTTTTTGGATGCACACGATTGGTTAAAAACCCTATTTGGATTAGAATAAGCCTAGGGAGAACGAATATAACCTAAATGTGCAACCAATGACACAAAATCACTTATTATATGCACAAGATTGGTTAAAATCCCTAATTGGATTAGAATAAGCATAGGGACTACAAAAGTGACCTAATGTGCAACCAATGAACAAAATCACTTATTATATGCACAAGATTGGTTAAAAACCCTAATTGGATTAGAATAAGCATAAGGACTACAAAAATGACCTAAATGTGCAACCAATGACACAAAATCACTTATTATATGCACAAAATTGGTTAAAAACCCTAATTGGATTAGAATAGGCCTAGGGAGGACGAAAAGGATCTAATTGTGCAACCAATGACAGAAAATCACATATTGGATGCACAAGATTAGTTAAAAACCCTAATTGGATTAGAATAAGTGTAGGGAGGACGAAAATGACCTAAATGTTCAACCAATGACACAAAATCACTTATTGGATGCACAAGATTGGTTAAAAACCATAATTGGATTAGAATAAGCCTAGGGAGGAGGAAAATGACCTAAATGTGCAACCAATGACACAAAATCACATATTGGATGCACAAGATTGGTTAAAAACCCTAATTGGATTAGAATAAGCCTAGGGAGAATGAAAGTGACCTAAATGTTCAACCAATAACACAAAATCACTTATTGGATGCACAAGATTGATTAAAAACCCTAATTGGTTTAGAATAATCCTAGGGAGGACACAAATGACCTAAATGTTCAACCAATGATACAAACGCATTTATTGGGTGCATAAGATTGCTTAAAAACCCTAATTGGATTAGAATAAGCCTAGGGAGGACGAAAATGACCTAATGTGCAACCAATGAACAAAATCACTTATTATATGCACAAGATTGGTTAAAAACCCTAATTGGATTAGAATAAGCATAGGGACTACAAAAATGACCTAAATGTGCAACAATGACACAAAATCACTTATTATATGCACAAGATTGGTTAAAATCCCTAATTGGATTAGAATAAGCATAGGGACTACAAAAATGACCTAATGTGCAACCAATGAACAAAATCACTTATTATATGCACAAGATTGGTTAAAAACACTAATTGGATTAGAATAAGCATAGGGACTACAAAAATGACCTAAATGTGCCACCAATGACACCAAATCACTTATTATATGCACAAGATTGGTTAAAAACCCTAATTGGATTAGAATAGGCCTAGGGAGGACGAAAATGAACCAAATATTCAACCAATGACACAAAATCACTTTTTGGATGCACACGATTGGTTAAAAACCCTATTTGGATTAGAATAAGCCTAGGGAGAACGAATATAACCTAAATGTGCAACCAATGACACAAAATCACTTATTATATGCACAAGATTGGTTAAAATCCCTAATTGGATTAGAATAAGCATAGGGACTACAAAAATGACCTAATGTGCAACCAATGAACAAAATCACTTATTATATGCACAAGATTGGTTAAAAACCCTAATTGGATTAGAATAAGCATAGGGACTACAAAAATGACCTAAATGTGCAACCAATGACACAAAATCACTTATTATATGCACAAGATTGGTTAAAAACCCTAATTGGATTAGAATAGGCCTAGGGAGGACGAAAATGAACCTAATATTCAACCAATGAAACAAAATCACTTTTTGGATGCACACGATTGGTTAAAAACCCTATTTGGATTAGAATAAGCCTAGGGAGAACGAATATAACCTAAATGTGCAACCAATGACACAAAATCACTTATTATATGCATAAGATTGGTTAAAAACCCTAATTGGATTAGAATAAGCATAGGGACTACAAAAATGACCTAAATGTGCAACCAATGACACAAAATCACTTATTATATGCACAAGATTGGTTAAAAACCCTAATTGGATTAGAATAGGCCTAGGGAGGACGAAAATGAACCTAATATTCAACCAATGAAACAAAATCACTTTTTGGATGCACACGATTGGTTAAAAACCCTATTTGGATTAGAATAAGCCTAGGGAGAACGAATATAACCTAAATGTGCAACCAATGACACAAAATCACTTATTATATGCACAAGATTGGTTAAAATCCCTAATTGGATTAGAATAAGCATAGGGACTACAAAAGTGACCTAATGTGCAACCAATGAACAAAATCACTTATTATATGCACAAGATTGGTTAAAAACCCTAATTGGATTAGAATAAGCATAAGGACTACAAAAATGACCTAAATGTGCAACCAATGACACAAAATCACTTATTATATGCACAAAATTGGTTAAAAACCCTAATTGGATTAGAATAGGCCTAGGGAGGACGAAAAGGATCTAATTGTGCAACCAATGACAAAAAATCACATATTGGATGCACAAGATTAGTTAAAAACCCTAATTGGATTAGAATAAGTGTAGGGAGGACGAAAATGACCTAAATGTTCAACCAATGACACAAAATCACTTATTGGATGCACAAGATTGGTTAAAAACCATAATTGGATTAGAATAAGCCTAGGGAGGAGGAAAATGACCTAAATGTGCAACCAATGACACAAAATCACATATTGGATGCACAAGATTGGTTAAAAACCCTAATTGGATTAGAATAACCCTAGGGAGAATGAAAGTGACCTAAATGTTCAACCAATAACACAAAATCACTTATTGGATGCACAAGATTGATTAAAAACCCTAATTGGTTTAGAATAATCCTAGGGAGGACACAAATGACCTAAATGTTCAACCAATGATACAAACGCATTTATTGGGTGCATAAGATTGCTTAAAAACCCTAATTGGATTAGAATAAGCCTAGGGAGGACGAAAATGACCTAATGTGCAACCAATGAACAAAATCACTTATTATATGCACAAGATTGGTTAAAAACCCTAATTGGATTAGAATAAGCATAGGGACTACAAAAATGACCTAAATGTGCAACATTGACACAAAATCACTTATTATATGCACAAGATTGGTTAAAATCCCTAATTGGATTAGAATAAGCATAGGGACTACAAAAATGACCTAATGTGCAACCAATGAACAAAATCACTTATTATATGCACAAGATTGGTTAAAAACACTAATTGGATTAGAATAAGCATAGGGACTACAAAAATGACCTAAATGTGCCACCAATGACACCAAATCACTTATTATATGCACAAGATTGGTTAAAAACCCTAATTGGATTAGAGTAGGCCTAGGGAGGACGAAAATGAACCAAATATTCAACCAATGACACAAAATCACTTTTTGGATGCACACGATTGGTTAAAAACCCTATTTGGATTAGAATAAGCCTAGGGAGAACGAATATAACCTAAATGTGCAACCAATGACACAAAATCACTTATTATATGCATAAGATTGGTTAAAAACCCTAATTGGATTAGAATAAGCATAGGGACTACAAAAATGACCTAAATGTGCAACCAATGACACAAAATCACTTATTATATGCACAAGATTGGTTAAAAACCCTAATTGGATTAGAATA
>JBBPBQ010000003.1:22583202-22604032 GCA_037974755.1 Cicer yamashitae
ATGCACAAGATTGGTTAAAAACCCTAATTGGATTAGAATAAGCATAGGGACTACAAAAATGACCTAAATGTGCAACCAATGACACAAAATCACTTATTATATGCACAAGATTGGTTTAAAACCCTAATTGGATTAGAATAAGCCTAGGGAGAACGAATATAACCTAATTGTGCAGACAATGACACAAAATCACTTATTATATGCACAAGATTGGTTAAAATCCCTAATTGGATTAGAATAAGCATAGGGACTACAAAAATGACCTAATGTGCAACCAATGAACAAAATCACTTATTATATGCACAAGATTGGTTAAAAACCCTAATTGGATTAGAATAAGCATAAGGACTACAAAAATGACCTAAATGTGCAACCAATGACACAAAATCACTTATTATATGCAGAAGATTGGTTAAAAACCCTAATTGGATTAGAATAAGTCTAGGGAGGACGAAAATGACCTAAATGTTCAACCAATAATACAAACGCATTTATTGGGTGCATAAGACAGGTTAAAATCCCTAATTGGATTAGAATAAGCATAGGGAGGATAAAATGACCTAAATGTGCAACCAATGACACAAAATCACATATTGGATGCACAAGATTGGTTAAAAACCCTAATTGAATTAGAATAAGCGTAGGGAGAATGAAAGTGACCTAAATGTTCAACCAATAACACAAAATCACTTATTGGATGCACAAGATTTGTTAAAAACCCTAATTGGATTAGAATAATCCTAGGGAATACACAAATGACCTAAATGTTCAACCAATAATACAAACGCATTTATTGGGTGCATAAGATTGGTTAAAATCCCTAATTGGATAAGAATAAGCCTAGGGAGGACGAAAATGACCTAACTGTGCAACCAATAACACCAAATCAGTTATTATATGCACAAGATTGGCTAAAAACCCTAATTGGATAAAAATAAGCCTAGGGAGAACGAAAATGACCTAAATGTGCAACCAATGACACAAAATCACTTATTATATGCACAAGATTGGTTAAAAACCCTAATTGGATTAGAATAGGCCTAAGGAGGACGAAAATGAAACAAATATTCAACCAATGACACAAAATCACTTTTTGGATGCACACGATTGGTTAAAAACCCTATTAGGATTAGAATAAGCCTAGGGAGAACGAATATAACCTAAATGTGCAACCAATGACACAAAATCACTTATTATATGCACAAAATTGGTAAAAACCCTAATTGGATTAGAATAGGCCTAGGGAGGACGAAAAGGATCTAATTGTGCAACCAATGACAGAAAATCACATATTGGATGCACAAGATTAGTTAAAAACCCTAATTGGATTAGAATAAGTGTAGGGAGGACGAAAATGACCTAAATGTTCAACCAATGACACAAAATCACTTATTGGATGCACAAGATTGGTTAAAAACCATAATTGGATTAGAATAAGCCTAGGGAGGAGGAAAATGACCTAAATGTGCAACCAATGACACAAAATCACATATTGGATGCACAAGATTGGTTAAAAACCCTAATTGGATTAGAATAAGCCTAGGGAGAATGAAAGTGACCTAAATGTTCAACCAATAACACAAAATCACTTATTGAATGCACAAGATTGATTAAAAACCCTAATTGGTTTAGAATAATCCTAGGGAGGACACAAATGACCTAAATGTTCAACCAATGATACAAACGCATTTATTGGGTGCATAAGATTGCTTAAAAACCCTAATTGGATTAGAATAAGCCTAGGGAGGACGAAAATGACCTAATGTGCAACCAATGAACAAAATCACTTATTATATGCACAAGATTGGTTAAAAACCCTAATTGGATTAGAATAAGCATAGGGACTACAAAAATGACCTAAATGTGCAACATTGACACAAAATCACTTATTATATGCACAAGATTGGTTAAAATCCCTAATTGGATTAGAATAAGCATAGGGACTACAAAAATGACCTAATGTGCAACCAATGAACAAAATCACTTATTATATGCACAAGATTGGTTAAAAACACTAATTGGATTAGAATAAGCATAGGGACTACAAAAATGACCTAAATGTGCCACCAATGACACCAAATCACTTATTATATGCACAAGATTGGTTAAAAACCCTAATTGGATTAGAGTAGGCCTAGGGAGGACGAAAATGAACCAAATATTCAACCAATGACACAAAATCACTTTTTGGATGCACACGATTGGTTAAAAACCCTATTTGGATTAGAATAAGCCTAGGGAGAACGAATATAACCTAAATGTGCAACCAATGACACAAAATCACTTATTATATGCATAAGATTGGTTAAAAACCCTAATTGGATTAGAATAAGCATAGGGACTACAAAAATGACCTAAATGTGCAACCAATGACACAAAATCACTTATTATATGCACAAGATTGGTTAAAAACCCTAATTGGATTAGAATAGGCCTAGGGAGGACGAAAATGAACCTAATATTCAACCAATGAAACAAAATCACTTTTTGGATGCACACGATTGGTTAAAAACCCTATTTGGATTAGAATAAGCCTAGGGAGAACGAATATAACCTAAATGTGCAACCAATGACACAAAATCACTTATTATATGCACAAGATTGGTTAAAATCCCTAATTGGATTAGAATAAGCATAGGGACTACAAAAGTGACCTAATGTGCAACCAATGAACAAAATCACTTATTATATGCACAAGATTGGTTAAAAACCCTAATTGGATTAGAATAAGCATAAGGACTACAAAAATGACCTAAATGTGCAACCAATGACACAAAATCACTTATTATATGCACAAAATTGGTTAAAAACCCTAATTGGATTAGAATAGGCCTAGGGAGGACGAAAAGGATCTAATTGTGCAACCAATGACAAAAAATCACATATTGGATGCACAAGATTAGTTAAAAACCCTAATTGGATTAGAATAAGTGTAGGGAGGACGAAAATGACCTAAATGTTCAACCAATGACACAAAATCACTTATTGGATGCACAAGATTGGTTAAAAACCATAATTGGATTAGAATAATCCTAGGGAGGACACAAATGACCTAAATGTTCAACCAACGATACAAACGCAATTATTGGGTGCATAAGATTGGTTAAAATCCCTAATTGGATTAGAATAAGCCTAGGGAGGACGAAAATGACCTAATGTGCAACCAATGAACAAAATCACTTATTATATGCACAAGATTGGTTAAAAACCCTAATTGGATTAGAATAGGCCTAGGGAGGACGAAAAGGATCTAAATGTGCAACCAATGACAGAAAATCACATATTGGATGCACAAGATTAGTTAAAAACCCTAATTGGATTAGAATAAGTTTAGGGAGGACGAAAATGACCTAAATGTTCAATTAATAACACAAAATCACTTATTGGATGCATAAGATTGGTTAAAAACCGTAATTGGATTAGAATAATCCTAGGGAGGACACAAATGACCTAAATGTTCAACCAATGATACAAACGCATTTATTGGGTGCATAAGATTGCTTAAAATCCCTAATTGGATTAGAATAAGCCTAGGGAGGACGAAAATGACCTAATGTGCAACCAATGACACAAAATCACGTATTGGAAGCACAAGATTGGTTAAAAACCTTAATTGGATTAGAATAAGTCTAGGGAGGACGAAAATGACCTAAATGTTCAACCAATGACACAAAATCACTTATTGGATGCACAAGATTAGTTAAAAACCCTAATTTGATTAGAATAAGCCTAGGGAGAATGAAAGTGACCTAAATGTTCAACCAATGACACAAAATCACTTATTGGATGCATAAGATTGGTTAAAAACCATAATTGGATTAGAATAATCCTAGGGAGGACACAAATGACCTAAATGTTCAACCAATGATACAAACGCATTTATTGGGTGCATAAGATTGGTTAAAATCCCTAATTGGAATAGAATAACCCTAGGGAGGACGAAAATGACCTAATGTGCAACCAATGACACAAAATCACGTATTGGAAGCACAAGATTGGTTAAAAACCTTAATTGGATTAGAATAAGTCTAAGGAGGACGAAAATGACCTAAATGTTCAACCAATGACACAAAATCACTTATTGGATGCACAAGATTAGTTAAAAACCCTAATTTGATTAGAATAAGCCTAGGGAGAATGAAAGTGACCTAAATGTTCAACCAATGACACAAAATCACTTATTGGATGCATAAGATTGGTTAAAAACCATAATTGGATTAGAATAATCCTAGGGAGGACACAAATGACCTAAATGTTCAACCAACGATACAAACGCAATTATTGGGTGCATAAGATTGGTTAAAATCCCTAATTGGATTAGAATAAGCCTAGGGAGGACGAAAATGACCTAATGTGCAACCAATGAACAAAATCACTTATTATATGCACAAGATTGGTTAAAAACCCTAATTGGATTAGAATAGGCCTAGGGAGGACGAAAAGGATCTAAATGTGCAACCAATGACAGAAAATCACATATTGGATGCACAAGATTAGTTAAAAACCCTAATTGGATTAGAATAAGTTTAGGGAGGACGAAAATGACCTAAATGTTCAATTAATAACACAAAATCACTTATTGGATGCATAAGATTGGTTAAAAACCGTAATTGGATTAGAATAATCCTAGGGAGGAGACAAATGACCTAAATGTTCAACCAATGATACAAACGCATTTATTGGGTGCATAAGATTGGTTAAAATCCCTAATTGGAATAGAATAACCCTAGGGAGGACGAAAATGACCTAATGTGCAACCAATGACACAAAATCACGTATTGGAAGCACAAGATTGGTTAAAAACCTTAATTGGATTAGAATAAGTCTAGGGAGGACGAAAATGACCTAAATGTTCAACCAATGACACAAAATCACTTATTGGATGCACAAGATTAGTTAAAAACCCTAATTTGATTAGAATAAGCCTAGGGAGAATGAAAGTGACCTAAATGTTCAACCAATGACACAAAATCACTTATTGGATGCATAAGATTGGTTAAAAACCATAATTGGATTAGAATAATCCTAGGGAGGACACAAATGACCTAAATGTTCAACCAACGATACAAACGCAATTATTGGGTGCATAAGATTGGTTAAAATCTCTAATTGGATTAGAATAAGCCTAGGGAGGACGAAAATGACCTAATGTGCAACCAATGAACAAAATCACTTATTATATGCACAAGATTGGTTAAAAACCCTAATTGGATTAGAATAAGCATAGGGACTACAAAAATGACCTAAATGTGCAACCAATGACACAAAATCACTTATTATATGCACAAGATTGGTTTAAAACCCTAATTGGATTAGAATAAGCCTAGGGAGAACGAATATAACCTAATTGTGCAGACAATGACACAAAATCACTTATTATATGCACAAGATTGGTTAAAATCCCTAATTGAATTAGAATAAGCATAGGGACTACAAAAATGACCTAATGTGCAACCAATGAACAAAATCACTTATTATATGCACAAGATTGGTTAAAAACCCTAATTGGATTAGAATAAGCATAAGGACTACAAAAATGACCTAAATGTGCAACCAATGACACAAAATCACTTATTATATGCACAAGATTGGTTAAAAACCCTAATTGGATTAGAATAGGCCTAGGGAGGACGAAAAGGATCTAAATGTGCAACCAATGACAGAAAATCACATATTGGATGCACAAGATTAGTTAAAAACCCTAATTGGATTAGAATAAGTCTAGGGAGGACGAAAATGACCTAAATGTTCAACCAATGACACAAAATCACTTATTGGATGCACAAGATTGGTTAAAATCCCTAATTGGATTAGAATAAGCCTAGGGAGGACGAAAATGACCTAATGTGCAACCAATGACACAAAATCACGTATTGGAAGCACAAGATTGGTTAAAAACCTTAATTGGATTAGAATAAGTCTAGGGAGGACGAAAATGACCTAAATGTTCAACCAATGACACAAAATCACTTATTGGATGAACAAGATTAGTTAAAAACCCTAATTGGATTAGAATAAGCCTAGGGAGAATGAAAGTGACATAAATGTTCAACCAATGACATAAAATCACTTATTGGATGCATAAGATTGGTTAATAACCGTAATTGGATTAGAATAATCCTAGGGAGGACACATATGACCTAAATGTTCAACCAATGATACAAACTCAATTATTGGGTGCATAAGATTGGTTAAAATCCCTAATTGGATTAGAATAAGCCTAGGGAGGACGAAAATGACCTAATGTGCAACCAATGAACAAAATCACTTATTATATGCACAAGATTGGTTAAAAACCCTAATTGGATTAGAATAAGCATAGAGACTACAAAAATGACCTAAATGTGCAACCAATGACACAAAATCACTTATTATATGCACAAGATTGGTTTAAAACCCTAATTGGATTAGAATAAGCCTAGGGAGAACGAATATAACCTAAATGTGCAGACAATGACACAAAATCACTTATTATATGCACAAGATTGGTTAAAATCCCTAATTGGATTAGAATAAGCATACGGACTACAAAAATGACCTAATGTGCAACCAATGAACAAAATCACTTATTATATGCACAAGATTGGTTAAAAACCCTAATTGGATTAGAATAAGCATAAGGACTACAAAAATGACCTAAATGTGCAACCAATGACACAAAATCACTTATTATATGCACAAGATTGGTTAAATACCCTAATTGGATTAGAATAGGCCTAGGGAGGACGAAAAGGATCTAAATGTGCAACCAATGACAGAAAATCACATATTGGATGCACAAGATTAGTTAAAAACCCTAATTGGATTAGAATAAGTCTAGGGAGGACGAAAATAACCTAAATGTTCTACCAATGACACAAAATCACTTATTGGATGCACAAGATTGGTTAAAAACCCTAATTGGATTAGAATAAGCCTAGGGAGGACGAAAATGACCTAAATGTGCAACCAATGACACAAAATCCCATATTGGATGCACAAGATTGGTTAAAAACCCTAATTGGATTAGAATAAGCCTAGGGAGAATGAAAGTGACCTAAATGTTCAACCAATAACACAAAATCACTTATTGGATGCACAAGATTGGTTAAAAACCCTAATTGGATTAGAATAATCCTAGGGAGGACACAAATGACCTAAATGTTCAACCAATAATACAAACGCATTTATTGGGTGCATAAGTATTGTTAAAATCCCTAATTGGATTAGAATAAGCCTAGGGAGGACGAAAATGACCTAACTATGCAACCAATAACACCAAATCACTTATTATATGCACAAGATTGGCTAAAAACCCTAATTGGATAAAAATAAGCCTAGGGATGACGAAAATGACCTAAATGTTCAACCAATGACACAAAATCACTTATTGGATGCACAAGATTGGTTAAAAACCCTAATTGGATTAGAATAAGCATAGAGACTACAAAAATGACCTAAATGTGCAACCAATGACACAAAATCACTTATTATATGCACAAGATTGGTTTAAAACCCTAATTGGATTAGAATAAGCCTAGGGAGAACGAATATAACCTAAATGTGCAGACAATGACACAAAATCACTTATTATATGCACAAGATTGGTTAAAATCCCTAATTGGATTAGAATAAGCATAGGGACTACAAAAATGACCTAATGTGCAACCAATGAACAAAATCACTTATTATATGCACAAGATTGGTTAAAAACCCTAATTGGATTAGAATAAGCATAAGGACTACAAAAATGACCTAAATGTGCAACCAATGACACAAAATCACTTATTATATGCACAAGATTGGTTAAATACCCTAATTGGATTAGAATAGGCCTAGGGAGGACGAAAAGGATCTAAATGTGCAACCAATGACAGAAAATCACATATTGGATGCACAAGATTAGTTAAAAACCCTAATTGGATTAGAATAAGTCTTGGGAGGACGAAAATAACCTAAATGTTCTACCAATGACACAAAATCACTTATTGGATGCACAAGATTGGTTAAAACCCCTAATTGGATTAGAATAAGCCTAGGGAGGACGAAAATGACCTAAATGTGCAACCAATGACACAAAATCCCATATTGGATGCACAAGATTGGTTAAAAACCCTAATTGGATTAGAATAAGCCTAGGGAGAATGAAAGTGACCTAAATGTTCAACCAATAACACAAAATCACTTATTGGATGCACAAGATTGGTTAAAAACCCTAATTGGATTAGAATAATCCTAGGGAGGACACAAATGACCTAAATGTTCAACCAATAATACAAACGCATTTATTGGGTGCATAAGTATTGTTAAAATCCCTAATTGGATTAGAATAAGCCTAGGGAGGACGAAAATGACCTAACTATGCAACCAATAACACCAAATCACTTATTATATGCACAAGATTGGCTAAAAACCCTAATTGGATAAAAATAAGCCTAGGGATGACGAAAATGACCTAAATGTTCAACCAATGACACAAAATCACTTATTGGATGCACAAGATTGGTTAAAAACCCTAATTGGATTAGAATAAGCATAGAGACTACAAAAATGACCTAAATGTGCAACCAATGACACAAAATCACTTATTATATGCACAAGATTGGTTTAAAACCCTAATTGGATTAGAATAAGCCTAGGGAGAACGAATATAACCTAAATGTGCAGACAATGACACAAAATCACTTATTATATGCACAAGATTGGTTAAAATCCCTAATTGGATTAGAATAAGCATACGGACTACAAAAATGACCTAATGTGCAACCAATGAACAAAATCACTTATTATATGCACAAGATTGGTTAAAAACCCTAATTGGATTAGAATAAGCATAAGGACTACAAAAATGACCTAAATGTGCAACCAATGACACAAAATCACTTATTATATGCACAAGATTGGTTAAATACCCTAATTGGATTAGAATAGGCCTAGGGAGGACGAAAAGGATCTAAATGTGCAACCAATGACAGAAAATCACATATTGGATGCACAAGATTAGTTAAAAACCCTAATTGGATTAGAATAAGTCTAGGGAGGACGAAAATAACCTAAATGTTCTACCAATGACACAAAATCACTTATTGGATGCACAAGATTGGTTAAAAACCCTAATTGGATTAGAATAAGCCTAGGGAGGACGAAAATGACCTAAATGTGCAACCAATGACACAAAATCCCATATTGGATGCACAAGATTGGTTAAAAACCCTAATTGGATTAGAATAAGCCTAGGGAGAATGAAAGTGACCTAAATGTTCAACCAATAACACAAAATCACTTATTGGATGCACAAGATTGGTTAAAAACCCTAATTGGATTAGAATAATCCTAGGGAGGACACAAATGACCTAAATGTTCAACCAATAATACAAACGCATTTATTGGGTGCATAAGTATTGTTAAAATCCCTAATTGGATTAGAATAAGCCTAGGGAGGACGAAAATGACCTAACTATGCAACCAATAACACCAAATCACTTATTATATGCACAAGATTGGCTAAAAACCCTAATTGGATAAAAATAAGCCTAGGGATGACGAAAATGACCTAAATGTTCAACCAATGACACAAAATCACTTATTGGATGCACAAGATTGGTTAAAAACCCTAATTGGATTAGAAGAAGACTAGGGAGGACGAAAATGACAAAAATGTGCAACCAATGACACAAAATCACATATTGGATGCACAAGATTCGTTAAAAAGCCTAATTGGATCAGAATAAGCCTAGGGAGGACGAAAATGAACCAAATATTCAACCAATGACACAAAATCACTTTTTGGATGCACACGATTGGTTAAAAACCCTATTTGGATTAGAATAAGCCTAGGGAGAACGAAAATAACCTAAATGTGAATCCAATGACACAAAATCACTTTTTATATGCACAAGATTGGTTAAAAACCTTAATTGGATTAGAATAAGCATAGGGACTACAAAAATGACCTAAATGTGCAACCAATGACACAAAATCACATATTGGATGCACAAGATTGGTTAAAAACCCTTATTGGATTAGAATAAGCCTAGGGAGGACGAAAATGACCTAAATGTGCAACCAATGACACAAAATCACATATTGGATGCACAAGATTGGTTAAAAACCCTAATTGGATTAGAATAGGTCTAGGGAGGACGAAAATGACCTAAATGTTCAACCAATGACACAAAATCACTTATTGGATGCACAAGATTGGTTAAAAACCCTAATTGGATTAGAATAAGCCTAGGGAGGACGAAAATGACCTAAATGTGCAACCAATGACACAAAATCCCATATTGGATGCACAAGATTGGTTAAAAACCCTAATTGGATTAGAATAAGCCTAGGGAGAATGAAAGTGACCTAAATGTTCAACCAATAACACAAAATCACTTATTGGATGCACAAGATTGGTTAAAAACCCTAATTGGATTAGAATAATCCTAGGGAGGACACAAATGACCTAAATGTTCAACCAATAATACAAACGCATTTATTGGGTGCATAAGTATTGTTAAAATCCCTAATTGGATTAGAATAAGCCTAGGGAGGACGAAAATGACCTAACTATGCAACCAATAACACCAAATCACTTATTATATGCACAAGATTGGCTAAAAACCCTAATTGGATAAAAATAAGCCTAGGGATGACGAAAATGACCTAAATGTTCAACCAATGACACAAAATCACTTATTGGATGCACAAGATTGGTTAAAAACCCTAATTGGATTAGAATAAGCATAGAGACTACAAAAATGACCTAAATGTGCAACCAATGACACAAAATCACTTATTATATGCACAAGATTGGTTTAAAACCCTAATTGGATTAGAATAAGCCTAGGGAGAACGAATATAACCTAAATGTGCAGACAATGACACAAAATCACTTATTATATGCACAAGATTGGTTAAAATCCCTAATTGGATTAGAATAAGCATAGGGACTACAAAAATGACCTAATGTGCAACCAATGAACAAAATCACTTATTATATGCACAAGATTGGTTAAAAACCCTAATTGGATTAGAATAAGCATAAGGACTACAAAAATGACCTAAATGTGCAACCAATGACACAAAATCACTTATTATATGCACAAGATTGGTTAAATACCCTAATTGGATTAGAATAGGCCTAGGGAGGACGAAAAGGATCTAAATGTGCAACCAATGACAGAAAATCACATATTGGATGCACAAGATTAGTTAAAAACCCTAATTGGATTAGAATAAGTCTTGGGAGGACGAAAATAACCTAAATGTTCTACCAATGACACAAAATCACTTATTGGATGCACAAGATTGGTTAAAACCCCTAATTGGATTAGAATAAGCCTAGGGAGGACGAAAATGACCTAAATGTGCAACCAATGACACAAAATCCCATATTGGATGCACAAGATTGGTTAAAAACCCTAATTGGATTAGAATAAGCCTAGGGAGAATGAAAGTGACCTAAATGTTCAACCAATAACACAAAATCACTTATTGGATGCACAAGATTGGTTAAAAACCCTAATTGGATTAGAATAATCCTAGGGAGGACACAAATGACCTAAATGTTCAACCAATAATACAAACGCATTTATTGGGTGCATAAGTATTGTTAAAATCCCTAATTGGATTAGAATAAGCCTAGGGAGGACGAAAATGACCTAACTATGCAACCAATAACACCAAATCACTTATTATATGCACAAGATTGGCTAAAAACCCTAATTGGATAAAAATAAGCCTAGGGATGACGAAAATGACCTAAATGTTCAACCAATGACACAAAATCACTTATTGGATGCACAAGATTGGTTAAAAACCCTATTTGGATTAGAATAAGCCTAGGGAGAACGAAAATAACCTAAATGTGCAACCAATGACACAAAATCACTTATTATATACAGAAGATTGGTTAAAAACCCTAGTTGGATAAAAATAAGCCTAGGGATAACGAAAATGACCTAAATGTGCAACCAATGACACAAAATCACATATTGGGTGCACAAGATTCGTTAAAAAGCCTAATTGGATCAGAATAAGCCTAAGGAGGACGAAATTGAACCAAATATTCAACCAATGACACAAAATCACTTTTTGGATGCACACGATTGGTTAAAAACCCTAATTGGATTAGAATAAGTCTAGGGAGGACGAAAATGACCTAAATGTTCAACCAATGACACAAAATCACTTATTGGATGCACAAGATTGGTTAAAAACCCTAATTGGATTAGAATAAGCCTAGGGAGGACGAAAATGACCTAAATGTGCAACCAATGACACAAAATCACATATTGGATGCACAAGATTGGTTAAAAACCCTAATTGGATTAGAATAAGTCTAGGGAGGACGAAAATGACCTAAATGTTCAACCAATGACACAAAATCACTTATTGGATGCACAAGATTGGTTAAAATCCCTAATTGGATTAGAATAAGCCTAGGGAGGACGAAAATGACCTAAATATGCAACCAATGACACAAAATCACATATTGGATGCACAAGATTGGTTAAAAACCATAATTGGATTAGAATAAGCCTAGGGAGAATGAAAGTGACCTAAATGTTCAACCAATAACACAAAATCACTTATTGGATGCACAAGATTGGTTAAAAACCCTAATTGGATTAGAATAATCCTAGGGAGGACACAAATGACCTAAATGTTCAACCAATAATACAAACGCATTTATTGGGTGCATAAGATTGGTTAAAATCCCTAATTGGATTAGAATAAGCCTAGGGAGGACGAAAATGACCTAAATGTGCAACCAATAACACAAAATCACATATTGGGTGCACAAGATTCGTTAAAAAGCCTAATTGGATCAGAATAAGCCTAAGGAGGACGAAATTGAACCAAATATTCAACCAATGACACAAAATCACTTTTTGCATGCACACGATTGGTTAAAAACCCTATTTGGATTAGAATAAGCCTAGGGAGAACGAAAATAACCTAAATGTGCAACCAATGACACAAAATCACTCTTTATATGCACAAGATTGGTTAAAAACCCTAATTGGATTAGAATAAGCATAGGGACTACAAAAATGACCTAAATGTGCAACCAATGACACAAAATCACATATTGGATGCACAAGATTGGTTAAAAACCCTTATTGGATTAGAATAAGCCAAGGGAGGACGAAAATGACCTAAATGTGCAACCAATGACACAAAATCACATATTGGATGCACAAGATTGGTTAAAAACCCTAATTGGATTAGAATAAGTCTAGGGAGGATGAAAATGACCTAAATGTTCAACCAATGACACAAAATCACTTATTGGATGCACAAGATTGGTTAAAAACCCTAATTGGATTAGAATAAGTCTAGGGAGGACGAAAATGACCTAAAGGTTCAACAAATGACACAAAATCACTTATTGGATGCACAAGATTGGTTAAGAACAGTAATTGGATTAGAATAAGCCTAGGGAGGACGAAAATGACCTAAATGTGCAACCAATGACACAAAATCACATATTGGATGCACAAGATTGGTTAAAAACCCTAATTGGATTAGAATAAGTCTAGGGAGGACGAAAATGACCTAAATAATCAACCAATGACACAAAATCACTTATTCGATGCACAAGATTGGTTAAAAACCTTTATTGGATTAGAATAAGCCTAGGGACGACGAAAATGACCTAAATGTGCAACCAATGACACAAAATCACATATTGGATGCACAAGATTGGTTAAAAACCCTAATTGGATTAGAATAAGTCTAGGGAGGACGAAAATGACCTAAATGTTCAACCAATGACACAAAATCACTTATTGGATGCACAAGATTGGTTAAAAACCCTTATTGGATTACAATAAGCCTAGGGACGACGAAAATGACCTAAATGTGCAACCAATGACACAAAATCACATATTGGATGCACAAGATTGGTTAAAAACCCTAATTGGATTAGAATAAGTCTAGGGAGGACGAAAATGACCTAAATAATCAACCAATGACACAAAATCACTTATTGGATGCACAAGATTCGTTAAAAAGCCTAATTGGATCAGAATAAGCCTAGAGAGGACGAAAATGAACCAAATATTCAACCAATGACACAAAATCACTTTTTGGATGCACACGATTGGTTAAAAACCCTATTTGGATTAGAATAAGCCTAGGGAGAACGAAAATAACCTAAATGTGCAACCAATGACACAAAATCACTTTTTATATGCACAAGATTGGTTAAAAACCATAATTGGATTAGAATAAGCATAGGGACTACAAAAATGACCTAAATGTGCAACCAATGACACAAAATCACATATTGGATGCACAAGATTGGTTAAAAACCCTAATTGGATTAGAATAAGTCTAGGGAGGACGAAAATGACCTAAATGTTCAACCAATGACACAAAATCACTTATTGGATGCACAAGATTGGTTAAAAACCCTAATTTGATTAGAATAAGCCTAGGGACGACGAAAATGACCTAAATGTGCAACCAATGACACAAAATCACATATTGGATGCACAAGATTGGTTAAAAACCCTAATTGGATTAGAATAAGTCTAGGGAGGACGAAAATGACCTAAATGTTCAACCAATGACACAAAATCACTTATTGGATGCACAAGATTGGTTAAAAACCCTTATTGGATTAGAATAAGCCTAGGGAGGACGAAAATGACCTAAATGTGCAACCAATGACACAAAATCACTTATTATATGCAGAAGATTGGTTAAAAACCCTAATTGGATAAAAATAAGCCTAGGGATGACGAAAATGACCTAAATGTTCAACCAATGACACAAAATCACTTATTGGATGCACAAGATTGGTTAAAAACCCTAATTGGATTAGAATAAGCCTAGGGAGAACGAAAATAACCTAAATGTGCAACCAATGACACAAAATCACTTATTATATGCAGAAGATTGGTTAAAAACCCTAATTGGATAAAAATAAGCCTAGGGATGACGAAAATGACCTTAATGTTCAACCGATGACACAAAATCACTTATTGGATGCCCAAGATTGGTTAAAAACACTAATTGGATTAGAATAAGCCTAGGGAGGACGAAAATGACCTAAATGTGCAACCAATGACACAAAATCACATATTGGATGCACAAGATTGGTTAAAAACCCTAATTGGATTAGAATAAGCCTAGGGAGGACGAAAATGACCTAAATGTTCAACCAATGACACAAAATCACTTATTGGTTGCACAAGATTGGTTAAAAACCCTAATTGGATTAGAATAAGCCTAGGGAGGACGAAAATGACCTAAATGTTCAACCAATGACACAAAATCACATATTGGATGCACTAGAATGGTTAAAAACCCTAATTGGATTAGAATAAGCCTAGGGAGGACGAAAATGACCTAAATGTTCAACCGATGACACAAAATGATACAAAATCACATATTGGATGCACAAGATTGGTTAAAAACCCTAATTGGATTAGAATAAGCCTAGGGAGGACGAAAATGACCTAAATGTTCAACCAATGACAAAAAATCACATATTGGATGCACAAGATTGGTTAAAAACCCTAATTGGATAAGAATAAGTCTAGGGAGGACGAAAATGACCTAAATGTTCAACCAATGACACAAAATCACATATTGGATGCACAAGATTGGTTAAAAACCCTAATTGGATTAGAATAAGCCTAGGGAGGACGAAAATGACCTAAATGTTCAACCAATGACACACAATGACACAAAATCACATATTGGATGCACAAGATTGGTTAAAAACCCTAATTGGATTAGAATAAGCCTAGGGAGGACGAAAATGACCTAAATGATCAACCAATGACACAAAATCACATATTGGATGCACAAGATTGGTTAAAAACACTAATTGGATTAGAATAAGTCTAGGGAGGACGAAAATGACCTAAATGTTCAACCAATGACACAAAATCACATATTGGATGCACAAGATTGGTTAAAAACCCTAATTGGATTAGAATAAGCCTAGGGAGGACGAAAATGACCTAAATGTTCAACCAATGACACAAAATCACATTTTGGATGCACAAGATTGGTTAAAAACCCTAATTGGATTAGAATAAGCCTAGGGAGGACGAAAATAACCTAAATGTTCAACCAATGACACAAAATCACTTATTGGATGCACAAGATTGGTTAAAAACCCTAATTGGATTAGAATAAGCCTAGGGAGGACGAAAATGACCTAAATGTGCAACCAATGACACAAAATCACATATTGGATGCACAAGATTGGTTAAAAACCCTAATTGGATTAGAATAAGTCTAGGGAGGACGACAATGACCTAAATGTTCAACCAATGACACAAAATCACTTATTGGATGCAAAAGATTGGTTAAAAACCCTAATTGTGTTAGAATAAGCCTAGGGAGGACGAAAATGACCTAAATGTGCAACCAATGACACAAAATCACATATTGGATGCACAAGATTGGTTAAAAACCCTAATTGGATTAGAATAAGCCTAGGGAGAATGAAAGTGACCTAAATGTTCAACCAATAACACAAAATCACTTATTGGATGCACAAGATTGGTTAAAAACCCTAATTGGATTAGAATAATCCTAGGGAGGACACAAATGACCTAAATGTTCAACCAATAATACAAACGCATTTATTGGGTGCATAAGATTGGTTAAAATCCCTAATTGGATTAGAATAATCCTAGGGAGGACGAAAATGACCTAACTATGCAACCAATAACACCAAATCACTTATTATATGCACAAGATTGGCTAAAAACCCTAATTGGATAAAAATAAGCCTAGGGAGAACGAAAATGACCTAAATGTGCAACCAATGACACAAAATCACTTATTATATGCAGAAGATTGGTTAAAAACCCTAATTGGATAAAAATAAGCCTAGGGAGGACGAAAATGACCTAAATGTTCAACCAATGACACAAAATCACTTATTGGATGCACAAGATTGGTTAAAAACCCTAATTGGATTAGAATAAGCCTAGGGAGGACGAAAATGACCTAAATGTGCAACCAATGACACAAAATCCCATATTGGATGCACAAGATTGGTTTAAAACCCTAATTGAATTAGAATAAGCCTAGGGAGAATGAAAGTGACCTAAATGTTCAACCAATAACACAAAATCACTTATTGGATGCACAAGATTGGTTAAAAACCCTAATTGGATTAGAATTATCCTAGGGAGGACACAAATGACCTAAATGTTCAACCAATAATACAAACGCATTTATTGGGTGCATAAGATTGGTTAAAATCCCTAATTGGATTAGAATAAGCCTAGGGAGGACAAAAATGACCTAAATGTGCAACCAATAACACAAAATCACATATTGGGTGCACAAGATTCGTTAAAAAGCCTAATTGGATCAGAATAAGCCTAAGGAGGACGAAATTGAACCAAATATTCAACCAATGACACAAAATCACTTTTTGCATGCACACGATTGGTTAAAAACCCTATTTGGATTAGAATAAGCCTAGGGAGAACGAAAATAACCTAAATGTGCAACCAATGACACAAAATCACTCTTTATATGCACAAGATTGGTTAAAAACCCTAATTGGATTAGAATAAGCATAGGGACTACAAAAATGACCTAAATGTGCAACCAATGACACAAAATCACATATTGGATGCACAAGATTGGTTAAAAACCCTTATTGGATTAGAATAAGCCAAGGGAGGACGAAAATGACCTAAATGTGCAACCAATGACACAAAATCACATATTGGATGCACAAGATTGGTTAAAAACCCTAATTGGATTAGAATAAGTGTAGGGAGGATGAAAATGACCTAAATGTTCAACCAATGACACAAAATGACTTATTGGATGCACAAGATTGGTTAAAAACCCTAATTGGATTAGAATAAGTCTAGGGAGGACGAAAATGACCTAAATGTTCAACCAATGACACAAAATCACTTATTGGATGCACAAGATTGGTTAAAAACCCTAATTGGATTAGAATAAGCCTAGGGAGGACGAAAATGACCTAAATGTGATACCAATGACACAAAATCACATATTGGATGCACAAGATTGGTTAAAAACCCTAATTGGATTAGAATAAGTCTAGGGAGGACGAAAATGACCTAAATGTTCAACCAATGACACAAAATCACTTATTGGATGCACAAGATTGGTTAAAAACCCTAATTGGATTAGAATAAGCCTAGGGAAGACGAAAATGACCTAAATGTGCAACCAATGACACAAAATCACATATTAGATGCACAAGATTGGTTAAAAACCCTATTTGGATTAGAATAAGCCTAGGGAGAACGAAAATAACCTAAATGTGCAACCAATGACACAAAATCACTTATTATATGCAGAAGATTGGTTAAAAACCCTAATTGGATAAAAATAAGCCTAGGGATGACGAAAATGACCTTAATGTTCAACCGATGACACAAAATCACTTATTGGATGCCCAAGATTGGTTAAAAACACTAATTGGATTAGAATAAGCCTAGGGAGGACGAAAATGACCTAAATGTGCAACCAATGACACAAAATCACATATTGGATGCACAAGATTGGTTAAAAACCCTAATTGGATTAGAATAAGCCTAGGGAGAATGAAAGTGACCTAAATGTTCAACCAATAACACAAAATCACTTATTGGATGCACAAGATTGGTTAAAAACCCTAATTGGATTAGAATAATCCAAGGGAGGACACAAATGACCTAAATGTTCAACCAATAATACAAACGCATTTATTGGGTGCATAAGATTGGTTAAAATCCCTAATTGGATTAGAATAAGCCTAGGGAGGACGAAAATGACCTAACTATGCAACCAATAACACCAAATCACTTATTATATGCACAAGATTGGCTAAAAACCCTAATTGGATAAAAATAAGCCTAAGCAGAACGAAAATGACCTAAATGTGCAACCAATGACACAAAATCACATATTGGATGCACAAGATTGGTTAAAAACCCTATTTGGATTAGAATAAGCCTAGGGAGAACGAAAATAACCTAAATGTGCAACCAATGACACAAAATCACTTATTATATGCAGAAGATTGGTTAAAAACCCTAATTGGATAAAAATAAGCCTAGGGATGACGAAAATGACCTAAATGTTCAACCAATGACACAAAATCACTTATTGGATGCACAAGATTGGTTAAAAACCCTAATTGGATTAGAATAAGCCTAGGGAGAACGAAAATAACCTAAATGTGCAACCAATGACACAAAATCACTTATTATATGCAGAAGATTGGTTAAAAACCCTAATTGGATAAAAATAAGCCTAGGGATGACGAAAATGACCTAAATGTTCAACCAATGACACAAAATTACTTATTGGATGCACAAGATTTGTTAAAAACCCTAATTGGATTAGAATAAGCCTAGGCCGGACGAAAATGACCTAAATGTGCAACCAATGACACAAAATCACTTATTATATGCACAAGATTGGTTAAAAACCCTAATTGGATAAAAATAAGCCTAGGGATGACGAAAATGACCTAAATGTTCAACCAATGACACAAAATCACTTATTGGATGCATAAGATTAGTTAAAAACCCTAATTGGATTAGAATAAGCCTAGGGAGGACGAAAATGACCTAAATGTGCAACCAATGACACAAAATCACATATTGGATGCACAAGATTGGTTAAAAACCCTAATTGGATTAGAATAAGTCTAGGGAGGACGAAAATGACCTAAATGTTCAACCAATGACACAAAATCACTTATTGGATGCACAAGATTGGTTAAAATCCCTAATTGGATTAGAATAAGCCTAGGGAGGACGAAAATGACCTAAATATGCAACCAATGACACAAAATCACATATTGGATGCACAAGATTGGTTAAAAACCATAATTGGATTAGAATAAGCCTAGGGAGAATGAAAGTGACCTAAATGTTCAACCAATAACACAAAATCACTTATTGGATGCACAAGATTGGTTAAAAACCCTAATTGGATTAGAATAATCCTAGGGAGGACACAAATGACCTAAATGTTCAACCAATAATACAAACGCATTTATTGGGTGCATAAGATTGGTTAAAATCCCTAATTGGATTAGAATAAGCCTAGGGAGGACGAAAATGACCTAAATGTGCAACCAATGACACAAAATCACTTATTGGATGCACAAGATTGGTTAAAAACCCTAATTGGATTAGAATAAGCCTAGGGAGGACGAAAATGACCTAAATGTGCAACCAATGACACAAAATCACATATTGGATGCACAAGATTGGTTAAAAACCATAATTGGATTAGAATAAGCCTAGGGAGAATGAAAGTGACCTAAATGTTCAACCAATAACACAAAATCACTTATTGGATGCACAAGATTGGTTAAAAACCCTAATTGGATTAGAATAATCCTAGGGAGGACACAAATGACCTAAATGTTCAACCAATAATACAAACGCATTTATTGGGTGCATAAGATTGGTTAAAATCCCTAATTGGATTAGAATAAGGCTAGGGAGGACGAAAATGACCTAAATGTGCAACCAATAACACAAAATCACATATTGGGTGCACAAGATTCGTTAAAAAGCCTAATTGGATCAGAATAAGCCTAAGGAGGACGAAATTGAACCAAATATTCAACCAATGACACAAAATCACTTTTTGGATGCACACGATTGGTTAAAAACCCTATTTGGATTAGAATAAGCCTAGGGAGAACGAAAATAACCTAAATGTGCAACCAATGACACAAAATCACTTTTTATATGCACAAGATTGGTTAAAAACCCTAATTGGATTAGAATAAGCATAGGGACTACAAAAATGACCTAAATGTGCAACCAATGACACAAAATCACATATTGGATGCACAAGATTGGTTAAAAACCCTTATTGGATTAGAATAAGC
>JBBPBQ010000003.1:22604042-22635447 GCA_037974755.1 Cicer yamashitae
GGACGAAAATGACCTAAATGTGCAACCAATGACACAAAATCCCATATTGGATGCACAAGATTGGTTTAAAACCCTAATTGAATTAGAATAAGCCTAGGGAGAATGAAAGTGACCTAAATGTTCAACCAATAACACAAAATCACTTATTGGATGCACAAGATTGGTTAAAAACCCTAATTGGATTAGAATAATCCTAGGGAGGACACAAATGACCTAAATGTTCAACCAATAATACAAACGCATTTATTGGGTGCATAAGATTTGTTAAAAACCCTAATTGGATTAGAATAAGCCTAGGGAGGACGAAAATGACCTAAATGTGCAACCAATGACACAAAATCACATATTGGATGCACAAGATTGGTTAAAAACCCTATTTGGATTAGAATAAGCCTAGGGAGAACGAAAATAACCTAAATGTGCAACCAATGACACAAAATCACTTATTATATGCAGAAGATTGGTTAAAAACCCTAATTGGATAAAAATAAGCCTAGGGATGACAAAAATGACCTAAATATTCAACCAATGACACAAAATCACTTATTGGATGCACAAGATTGGTTAAAAACCCTATTTGGATTAGAATAAGCCTAGGGAGAACGAAAATAACCTAAATGTGCAACCAATGACACAAAATCACTTATTATATGCAGAAGATTGGTTAAAAACCCTAGTTGGATAAAAATAAGCCTAGGGATGACGAAAATGACCTAAATGTGCAACCAATGACACAAAATCACATATTGGATGCACAAGATTGGTTAAAAACCCTAATTGGATTAGAATAAGTCTAGGGAGGACGAAAATGACCTAAATGTTCAACCAATGACACAAAATCACTTATTGGATGCACAAGATTGGTTAAAAACCCTAATTGGATTAGAATAAGCCTAGGGAGGACGAAAATGACCTAAATGTGCAACCGATGACACAAAATCCCATATTGGATGCACAAGATTGGTTTAAAACCCTAATTGAATTAGAATAAGCCTAGGGAGAATGAAAGTGACCTAAATGTTCAACCAATAACACAAAATCACTTATTGGATGCACAAGATTGGTTAAAAACCCTAATTGGATTAGAATAATCCTAGGGAGGACACAAATGACCTAAATGTTCAACCAATAATACAAACGCATTTATTGGGTGCATAAGATTGGTTAAAATCCCTAATTGGATTAGAATAAGCCTAGGGAGGACGAAAATGACCTAAATGTGCAACCAATAACACAAAATCACATATTGGGTGCACAAGATTCGTTAAAAAGCCTAATTGGATCAGAATAAGCCTAAGGAGGACGAAATTGAACCAAATATTCAACCAATGACACAAAATCACTTTTTGCATGCACACGATTGGTTAAAAACCCTATTTGGATTAGAATAAGCCTAGGGAGAACGAAAATAACCTAAATGTGCAACCAATGACACAAAATCACTCTTTATATGCACAAGATTGGTTAAAAACCCTAATTGGATTAGAATAAGCATAGGGACTACAAAAATGACCTAAATGTGCAACCAATGACACAAAATCACATATTGGATGCACAAGATTGGTTAAAAACCCTTATTGGATTAGAATAAGCCAAGGGAGGACGAAAATGACCTAAATGTGCAACCAATGACACAAAATCACATATTGGATGCACAAGATTGGTTAAAAACCCTAATTGGATTAGAATAAGTGTAGGGAGGATGAAAATGACCTAAATGTTCAACCAATGACACAAAATGACTTATTGGATGCACAAGATTGGTTAAAAACCCTAATTGGATTAGAATAAGTCTAGGGAGGACGAAAATGACCTAAATGTTCAACCAATGACACAAAATCACTTATTGGATGCACAAGATTGGTTAAAAACCCTAATTGGATTAGAATAAGCCTAGGGAGGACGAAAATGACCTAAATGTGATACCAATGACACAAAATCACATATTGGATGCACAAGATTGGTTAAAAACCCTAATTGGATTAGAATAAGTCTAGGGAGGACGAAAATGACCTAAATGTTCAACCAATGACACAAAATCACTTATTGGATGCACAAGATTGGTTAAAAACCCTAATTGGATTAGAATAAGCCTAGGGAAGACGAAAATGACCTAAATGTGCAACCAATGACACAAAATCACATATTAGATGCACAAGATTGGTTAAAAACCCTATTTGGATTAGAATAAGCCTAGGGAGAACGAAAATAACCTAAATGTGCAACCAATGACACAAAATCACTTATTATATGCAGAAGATTGGTTAAAAACCCTAATTGGATAAAAATAAGCCTAGGGATGACGAAAATGACCTTAATGTTCAACCGATGACACAAAATCACTTATTGGATGCCCAAGATTGGTTAAAAACACTAATTGGATTAGAATAAGCCTAGGGAGGACGAAAATGACCTAAATGTGCAACCAATGACACAAAATCACATATTGGATGCACAAGATTGGTTAAAAACCCTAATTGGATTAGAATAAGCCTAGGGAGAATGAAAGTGACCTAAATGTTCAACCAATAACACAAAATCACTTATTGGATGCACAAGATTGGTTAAAAACCCTAATTGGATTAGAATAATCTAGGGAGGACACAAATGACCTAAATGTTCAACCAATAATACAAACGCATTTATTGGGTGCATAAGATTGGTTAAAATCCCTAATTGGATTAGAATAATCCTAGGGAGGACGAAAATGACCTAACTATGCAACCAATAACACCAAATCACTTATTATATGCACAAGATTGGCTAAAAACCCTAATTGGATAAAAATAAGCCTAGGGAGAACGAAAATGACCTAAATGTGCAACCAATGACACAAAATCACTTATTATATGCAGAAGATTGGTTAAAAACCCTAATTGGATAAAAATAAGCCTAGGGATGACGAAAATGACCTAAATGTTCAACCAATGACACAAAATCACTTATTGGATGCACAAGATTGGTTAAAAACCCTAATTGGATTAGAATAAGCCTAGGGAGAACGAAAATGACCTAAATGTGCAACCAATGACACAAAATCACATATTGGATGCACAAGATTGGTTAAAAACCCTATTTGGATTAGAATAAGCCTAGGGAGAACGAAAATAACCTAAATGTGCAACCAATGACACAAAATCACTTATTTTATGCAGAAGATTGGTTAAAAACCCTAATTGGATAAAAATAAGCCTAGGGATGACGAAAATGACCTAAATGTTCAACCAATGACACAAAATCACTTATTGGATGCACAAGATTGGTTAAAAACCCTAATTGGATTAGAATAAGCCTAGGGAGAACGAAAATAACCTAAATGTGCAACCAATGACACAAAATCACTTATTATATGCAGAAGATTGGTTAAAAACCCTAATTGGATAAAAATAAGCCTAGGGATGACGAAAATGACCTAAATGTTCAACCAATGACACAAAATCACTTATTGGATGCCCAAGATTGGTTAAAAATCCTAATTGGATTAGAATAAGCCTAGGGAGGACGAAAATGACCTAAATGTGCAACCAATGACACAAAATCACATATTGGATGCACAAGATAGGTTAAAAACCCTAATTGGATTAGAATAAGCCTAGGGAGGACGAAAATGACCTAAATGTGCAACCAATGACACAAAATCACATATTGGATGCACAAGATTGGTTAAAAACCCTAATTGGATTAGAATAAGTCTAGGGAGGACGAAAATGACCTAAATGTTCAACCAATGACACAAAATCACTTATTGGATGCACAAGATTGGTTAAAATCCCTAATTGGATTAGAATAAGCCTAGGGAGGACGAAAATGACCTAAATATGCAACCAATGACACAAAATCACATATTGGATGCACAAGATTGGTTAAAAACCATAATTGGATTAGAATAAGCCTAGGGAGAATGAAAGTGACCTAAATGTTCAACCAATAACACAAAATCACTTATTGGATGCACAAGATTGGTTAAAAACCCTAATTGGATTAGAATAATCCTAGGGAGGACACAAATGACCTAAATGTTCAACCAATAATACAAACGCATTTATTGGGTGCATAAGATTGGTTAAAATCCCTAATTGGATTAGAATAAGCCTAGGGAGGACGAAAATGACCTAAATGTGCAACCAATAACACAAAATCACATATTGGGTGCACAAGATTCGTTAAAAAGCCTAATTGGATCAGAATAAGCCTAAGGAGGACGAAATTGAACCAAATATTCAACCAATGACACAAAATCACTTTTTGCATGCACACGATTGGTTAAAAACCCTATTTGGATTAGAATAAGCCTAGGGAGAACGAAAATAACCTAAATGTGCAACCAATGACACAAAATCACTCTTTATATGCACAAGATTGGTTAAAAACCCTAATTGGATTAGAATAAGCATAGGGACTACAAAAATGACCTAAATGTGCAACCAATGATACAAAATCACATATTGGATGCACAAGATTGGTTAAAAACCCTTATTGGATTAGAATAAGCCAAGGGAGGACGAAAATGACCTAAATGTGCAACCAATGACACAAAATCACATATTGGATGCACAAGATTGGTTAAAAACCCTAATTGGATTAGAATAAGTCTAGGGAGGATGAAAATGACCTAAATGTTCAACCAATGACACAAAATCACTTATTGGATGCACAAGATTGGTTAAAAACCCTAATTGGATTAGAATAAGTCTAGGGAGGACGAAAATGACCTAAAGGTTCAACAAATGACACAAAATCACTTATTGGATGCACAAGATTGGTTAAGAACAGTAATTGGATTAGAATAAGCCTAGGGAGGACGAAAATGACCTAAATGTGCAACCAATGACACAAAATCACATATTGGATGCACAAGATTGGTTAAAAACCCTAATTGGATTAGAATAAGTCTAGGGAGGACGAAAATGACCTAAATGTTCAACCAATGACACAAAATCACTTATTGGATGCACAAGATTGGTTAAAAACCATAATTGGATTAGAATAAGCCTAGGGAGGACGAAAATGACCTAAATGTGCAACCAATGACACAAAATCACATATTGGATGCACAAGATTGGTTAAAAACCCTAATTGGATTAGAATAAGTCTAGGGAGGACCAAAATGACCTAAATGTTCAACCAATGACACAAAGTCACATATTGGATGCACAAGATTGGTTAAAAACCCTAATTGGATTAGAATAAGTCTATCGAGGACGAAAATGAACTTATTGGATTACCAATGACAGAAAATCACTTATTATATGCACAAGATTGGTTAAAGACCCTAATTGGATTAGAATAAGCCTAGGGAGGACGAAAATGACCTAAATGTGCAACCAATGACACAAAATCACATATTGGATGCACAAGATTGGTTAAAAACCCTAACTGGATTAGAATAAGCCTAGGGAGGACGAAAATGACCTAAATGTTCAACCAATGACACAAAATGACACAAAATCACATATTGGATGCACAAGATAGGCTAAAAACCCTAATTGGATTAGAATAAGCCTAGGGAGGACGAAAATGACCTAAATGTGCAACCAATGACACAAAATCACATATTGGATGCACAAGATTGGTTAAAAACCCTAATTGGATTAGAATAAGTCTAGCGAGGAAGAAAATGAACTTATTGGATTACCAATGACAAAAAATCACTTATTATATGCACAAGATTGGTTAAAAACCCTAATTGGATTAGAATAAGCCTAGCGAGGACGAAAATGACCTAATTGGATTACCAATGACATAAAATCACTTATTATATGCACAAGATTGGTTAAAAACCCTAATTGGATTAGAATAAGCCTAGGGAGGACGAAAATGACCTAAATGTGCAACCAATGACACAAAATCACATATTGGATGCACAAGATTGTTTAAAAACCCTAATTGGATTAGAATAAGCCTAGGGAGGACGAAAATGACCTAAATGTTCAACCAATGACATAAAATCACATATTGGATGAACAAGATTGGTTAAAAACCCTAATTGGATTAGAATAAGCCTAGGGAGGACGAAAATGACCTAAATGTGCAACCAATGACACAAAATCACATATTGGATGCACAAGATTGGTTAAAAACCCTAATTGGATTAGAATAGGTCTAGGGAGGACGAAAATGACCTAAATGTTCAACCAATGACACAAAATCACTTATTGGATGCACAAGATTGGTTAAAAACCCTAATTGGATTAGAATAAGCCTAGGGAGGACGAAAATGACCTAAATGTGCAACCAATGACACAAAATCACATATTGGATGCACAAGATTGGTTAAAAACCCTATTTGGATTACAATAAGCCTAGGGAGAACGAAAAAACCTAAATGTGAAACCATTGACACAAAATCACTTATTATATGCAGAAGATTGGTTAAAAACCCTAATTGGATAAAAATAAGCCTAGGGATGACGAAAATGACCTAAATGTTCAACCAATGACACAAAATCACTTATTGGATGCACAAGATTGGTTAAAAACCCTAATTGGATTAGAATAAGCCTAGGGAGGACGAAAATGACCTAAATGTGCAACCAATGACACAAAATCCCATATTGGATGCACAAGATTGGTTTAAAACCCTAATTGAATTAGAATAAGCCTAGGGAGAATGAAAGTGACCTAAATGTTCAACCAATAACACAAAATCACTTATTGGATGCACAAGATTGATTAAAAACCCTAATTGGATTAGAATAATCCTAGGGAGGACACAAATGACCTAAATGTTCAACCAATAATACAAACGCATTTATTGGGTGCATAAGATTGGTTAAAACCCCTAATTGGATTAGAATAAGCCTAGGGAGGACGAAAATGACCTAACTATGCAACCAATAACACCAAATCACTTATTATATGCACAAGATTGGCTAAAAACCCTAATTGGATAAAAATAAGCCTAGGGAGAACGAAAATGACCTAAATGTGCAACCAATGACACAAAATCACTTATTATATGCAGAAGATTGGTTAAAAACCCTAATTGGATAAAAATAAGCCTAGGGATGACGAAAATGACCTAAATGTTCAACCAATGACACAAAATCACTTATTGGATGCACAAGATTGGTTAAAAACCCTATTTGGATTAGAATAAGCCTAGGGAGAACGAAAATAACCTAAATGTGCAACCAATGACACAAAATCACTTATTATATGCAGAAGATTGGTTAAAAACCCTAGTTGGATAAAAATAAGCCTAGGGATGACGAAAATGACCTAAATGTGCAACCAATGACACAAAATCACATATTGGATGCACAAGATTGGTTAAAAACCCTAATTGGATTAGAATAAGTCTAGGGAGGATGAAAATGACCTAAATGTTCAACCAATGACACAAAATCACTTATTGGATGCACAAGATTGGTTAAAAACCCTAATTGGATTAGAATAAGCCTAGGGAGGAGGAAAATGACCTAAATGTGCAACCAATGACACAAAATCACATATTGGATGCACAAGATTGGTTAAAAACCCTAATTGGATTAGAATAAGTCTAGGGAGGACGAAAATGACCTAAATGTTCAACCAATGACACAAAATCACTTATTGGATGCACAAGATTGGTTAAAAACCCTAATTGGATTAGAATAAGCCTAGGGAGGACGAAAATAACCTAAATGTTCAACCAATGACACAAAATCACTTATTGGATGCACAAGATTGGTTAAAAACCCTAATTGGATTAGAATAAGCCTAGGGAGGACGAAAATGACCTAAATGTGCAACCAATGACACAAAATCCCATATTGGATGCACAAGATTGGTTAAAAACCCTAATTGGATTAGAATAAGCCTAGGGAGGACGAAAATGACCTAAATGTTCAACCAATGACACAAAATCACATATTGGATGCACAAGATTGGTTAAAAACCAAAATTGGATTAGAATAAGCCTATGGAGGACGAAAATGACCTAAATGTTCAACCAATGACACAAAATCACATATTGGTTGCACAAGATTGGTTAAAAACCCTAATTGGATTAGAATAAGCCTAGGGAGGACGAAAATGACCTAAATATTCAACCAATGACACAAAATCACATATTGGATGCACAAGATTGGATAAAAACCCTAATTGGATTAGAATAAGCCTAGGGTGGACGAAAATGACGTAAATGTTCAACCAATGACACAAAATCACATATTGGATGCACAAGATTGGTTAAGAACCCTAATTGGATTAGAATAAGCCTAGGGAGGACGAAAATGACCTAAATGTTCAACCAATGACACAAAATGACATATTGGATGCACAAGATTGGTTAAAAACCCAAATTGGATTAGAATAAGCCTAGGGAGGACGAAAATGACCTAAATGTTCAACCAATGACACAAAATCACATATTGGTTGCACAAGATTGGTTAAAAACCCTAATTGGATTAGAATAAGCCTAGGGAGGACGAAAATGACCTAAATATTCAACCAATGACACAAAATCACATATTGGATGCACAAGATTGGTTAAAAACCCTAAATGGATTAGAATAAGCCTAGGGTGGACGAAAATGACGTAAATGTTCAACCAATGACACAAAATGACACAAAATCACATATTGGATGCACAAGATTGGTTAAAAACCCTAATTGGATTACATTAAGCCTAGGGAGGACGAAAATGACCTAAATGTTCAACCGATGACACAAAATCACATATTGGATGCACAAGATAGGTTAAAAACCCTAATTGGATTAGAATAAGCCTAGGGAGGACGAAAATGACCTAAATGTTCAACCAATGACACAAAATCACATATTGGATGCACAAGATTGGTTAAAAACCCAAATTGGATTAGAATAAGCCGAGGGAGGAAGAAAATGACCTAAATGTTCAACCAATGACACAAAATGACACAAAATCACATATTGGTTGCACAAGATTGGTTAAAAACCCTAATTCGATTAGAATAAGCCTAGGGAGGACGAAAATGACCTAAATGTTCAACCAATGACACAAAATGACACAAAATCACATATTGGATGCACAAGATTGGTTAAAAACCCTAATTGGATTAGAATAAGTCTAGGGAGGACGAAAATGACCTAAATGTTCAACCAATGACACAAAATCACTTATTGGATGCACAAGATTGGTTAAAAACCCTATTTGGATTAGAATAAGCCTAGGGAGAACGAAAATAACCTAAATGTGCAACCAATGACACAAAATCACTTATTATATGCAGAAGATTGGTTAAAAACCCTAATTGGATAAAAATAAGCCTAGGGATGACGAAAATGACCTTAATGTTCAACCGATGACACAAAATCACTTATTGGATGCCCAAGATTGGTTAAAAACACTAATTGGATTAGAATAAGCCTAGGGAGGACGAAAATGACCTAAATGTGCAACCAATGACACAAAATCACATATTGGATGCACAAGATTGGTTAAAAACCCTAATTGGATTAGAATAAGCCTAGGGAGGATGAAAATGACCTAAATGTGCAACCAATGACACAAAATCACATATTGGATGCACAAGATTGGTTAAAAACCCTAATTGGATTAGAATAAGCCTAGGGAGAATGAAAGTGACCTAAATGTTCAACCAATAACACAAAATCACTTATTGGATGCACAAGATTGATTAAAAACCCTAATTGGATTAGAATAATCCTAGGGAGGACACAAATGACCTAAATGTTCAACCAATGATACAAACGCATTTATTGGGTGCATAAGATTGGTTAAAAACCCTAATTGGATTAGAATAAGCCTAGGGAGGACGAAAATGACCTAATGTGCAACCAATGAACAAAATCACTTATTATATGCACAAGATTGGTTAAAAACCCTAATTGGATTAGAATAAGCATAGGGACTACAAAAATGACCTAAATGTGCAACATTGACACAAAATCACTTATTATATGCACAAGATTGGTTAAAATCCCTAATTGGATTAGAATAAGCATAGGGACTACAAAAATGACCTAATGTGCAACCAATGAACAAAATCACTTATTATATGCACAAGATTGGTTAAAAACACTAATTGGATTAGAATAAGCATAGGGACTACAAAAATGACCTAAATGTGCCACCAATGACACCAAATCACTTATTATATGCACAAGATTGGTTAAAAACCCTAATTGGATTAGAGTAGGCCTAGGGAGGACGAAAATGAACCAAATATTCAACCAATGACACAAAATCACTTTTTGGATGCACACGATTGGTTAAAAACCCTATTTGGATTAGAATAAGCCTAGGGAGAACGAATATAACCTAAATGTGCAACCAATGACACAAAATCACTTATTATATGCATAAGATTGGTTAAAAACCCTAATTGGATTAGAATAAGCATAGGGACTACAAAAATGACCTAAATGTGCAACCAATGACACAAAATCACTTATTATATGCACAAGATTGGTTAAAAACCCTAATTGGATTAGAATAGGCCTAGGGAGGACGAAAATGAACCTAATATTCAACCAATGAAACAAAATCACTTTTTGGATGCACACGATTGGTTAAAAACCCTATTTGGATTAGAATAAGCCTAGGGAGAACGAATATAACCTAAATGTGCAACCAATGACACAAAATCACTTATTATATGCACAAGATTGGTTAAAATCCCTAATTGGATTAGAATAAGCATAGGGACTACAAAAGTGACCTAATGTGCAACCAATGAACAAAATCACTTATTATATGCACAAGATTGGTTAAAAACCCTAATTGGATTAGAATAAGCATAAGGACTACAAAAATGACCTAAATGTGCAACCAATGACACAAAATCACTTATTATATGCACAAAATTGGTTAAAAACCCTAATTGGATTAGAATAGGCCTAGGGAGGACGAAAAGGATCTAATTGTGCAACCAATGACAAAAAATCACATATTGGATGCACAAGATTAGTTAAAAACCCTAATTGGATTAGAATAAGTGTAGGGAGGACGAAAATGACCTAAATGTTCAACCAATGACACAAAATCACTTATTGGATGCACAAGATTGGTTAAAAACCATAATTGGATTAGAATAAGCCTAGGGAGGAGGAAAATGACCTAAATGTGCAACCAATGACACAAAATCACATATTGGATGCACAAGATTGGTTAAAAACCCTAATTGGATTAGAATAAGCCTAGGGAGAATGAAAGTGACCTAAATGTTCAACCAATAACACAAAATCACTTATTGGATGCACAAGATTGATTAAAAACCCTAATTGGATTAGAATAATCCTAGGGAGGACACAAATGACCTAAATGTTCAACCAATAATACAAACGCATTTATTGGGTGCATAAGATTGGTTAAAACCCCTAATTGGATTAGAATAAGCCTAGGGAGGACGAAAATGACCTAACTATGCAACCAATAACACCAAATCACTTATTATATGCACAAGATTGGCTAAAAACCCTAATTGGATAAAAATAAGCCTAGGGAGAACGAAAATGACCTAAATGTGCAACCAATGACACAAAATCACTTATTATATGCAGAAGATTGGTTAAAAACCCTAATTGGATAAAAATAAGCCTAGGGATGACGAAAATGACCTAAATGTTCAACCAATGACACAAAATCACTTATTGGATGCACAAGATTGGTTAAAAACCCTAATTGGATTAGAATAAGCCTAGGGAGAACGAAAATAACCTAAATGTGCAACCAATGACACAAAATCACTTATTATATGCAGAAGATTGGTTAAAAACCCTAATTGGATAAAAATAAGCCTAGGGATGACGAAAATGACCTAAATGTTCAACCAATGACGGAAAATCACTTATTGGATGCAAAAGATTGGTTAAAAACCTTAATTGGATAGAATAAGTCTAGGGAGGACGAAAATGACCTAAATGTTCAACCAATGACACAAAATCACTTATTGGATGCACAAGATTGGTTAAAAACCCTATTTGGATTAGAATAAGCCTAGGGAGAACGAAAATAACCTAAATGTGCAACCAATGACACAAAATCACTTTTTATATGTACAAGATTGGTTAAAAACCCTAATTGGATTAGAATAAGCATAGGGACGACGAAAATGACCTAAATGTGCAACCAATGACACAAAATCACATATTGGATGCACAAGATTGGTTAAAAACCCTAATTGGATAAAAATAAGCCTAGGGATGACGAAAAGGACCTAAATGTTCAACCAATGACACAAAATCACTTATTGGATGCACGAGATTGGTTAAAAACCCTAATTTGATTAGAATAAGCCTAGGGAGGACCAAAATGACCTAAATGTGCAACCAATGACATAAAATCACTTATTATATGCACAAGATTGGTTAAAAACCCTAATTGGATTAGAATAAGACTAGGGAGGACGAAAATGACCTAAATGTGCAACCAATGACACAAATTCACATATTGGGTGCACAAGATTCGTTAAAAAGCCTAATTGGATCAGAATAAGCCTAGGGAGGACGAAATTGAACCATATATTCAACCAATGACACAAAATCACTTTTTGGATGCACACGATTGGTTAAAAACCCTATTTGGATTAGAATAAGCCTAGGGAGAACGAAAATAACCTAAATGTGCAACCAATGACCCAAAATCACTTTTTATATGCACAAGATTGGTTAAAAACCCTAATTGGATTATAATAAGCATAGGGACTACAAAAATGACCTAAATGTGCAACCCGTGATACAAAATCACATATTGGCTGCACAAGATTGGTTAAAAACCCATATTGGATTAGAATAAGCCTAGGGAGGTCGAAAATAACCTAAATGTGCAACCAATGACACAAAATCAAATATTGGATGCACAAGATTGGTTAAAAACCCTAATTGGATTAGAATAAGTCTAGGGAGGATGAAAATGACCTAAATGTTCAACCAATGACACAAAATCACTTATTGGATGCACAAGATTGGTTAAAAACCCTAATTGGATTAGAATAAGCCTAGGGAGGACGAAAATGACCTAAATGTGCAACCAATGACACAAAATCACTTATTATATGCACAAGATTGGCTAAAGACGCTAATTGGATTTCAATAAGCCTTGGGAGGACGAAAATGACCTAAACGTTCAACCAATGACACAAAATCACTTATTGAATGCACATGATTGGTTAATAACGCTAATTGGATTAGAATAAGCCTAGGGAGGACGAAAATGACCTAAATGTGCAACTAATGACACAAAATCACATATTGGATGCACAAGATTGGTTAAAAACCCTATTTGGATTAGAATAAGCCTAGGGAGAACGAAAATAACCTAAATGTGCAACCAATGACACAAAATCACTTATTATATGCAGAAGATTGGTTAAAAACCCTAATTGGATAAAAATAGGCCTAGGGAGGACGAAAATGACCTAAATGTGCAACCAATGACACAAAATCACATATTGGATGCACAAGATTGGTTAAAAACCCTTATTGGATTAGAATAAGCCTAGGGAGGACGAAAATGACCTAAATGTGCAACCAATGACACAAAATCACATATTGGATGCACAAGATTGGTTCAAAACCCTAATTGGAATAGAATAAGTCTAGGGAGGACGAAAATGACCTAAATGTTCAACCAATGACACAAAATCACTTATTGGATGCACAAGATTGGTTAAAAACCCTAATTGGATTAGAATAAGCCTAGGGAGGACGAAAATGACCTAAATGTGCAACCAATGACACAAAATCCCATATTGGATGCACAAGATTGGTTTAAAACCCTAATTGAATTAGAATAAGCCTAGGGAGAATGAAAGTGACCTAAATGTTCAACCAATAACACAAAATCACTTATTGGATGCACAAGATTGGTTAAAAACCCTAATTGGATTAGAATAATCCTAGGGAGGACACAAATGACCTAAATGTTCAACCAATAATACAAACGCATTTATTGGGTGCATAAGATTGGTTAAAATCCCTAATTGGATTAGAATAAGCCTAGGGAGGACGAAAATGACCTAAATGTGCAACCAATAACACAAAATCACTTATTATATGCACAAGATTGGCTAAAAACCCTAATTGGATTTGAATAAGCCTTGGGAGGACGAAAATGACCTAAACGTTCAACCAATGACACAAAATGACTTATTGAATGCACAAGATTGGTTAATAACCCTAATTGGATTAGAATAAGCCTAGGGAGGACGAAAATGACCTAAATGTGCAACCAATACAAAATCACTTATTATATGCACAAGATTGGCTAAAAAGCTAATTGGATTTGAATAAGCCTTGGGAGGACGAAAATGACCTAAACGTTCAACCAATGACACAAAGTCACTTATTGGATGCACAAGATTGGTTAATAACCCTAATTGGATTAGAATAAGCCTAGGGAGGACGAAAATGACCTAAATGTGCAACCAATGACACAAAATCACATATTGGATGCACAAGATTGGTTAAATACCCTATTTAGATTAGAATAAGCCTAGGGAGAACGAAAATAACCTAAACGTGCAACCAATGACACAAAATCACTTATTGGATGCACAAGATTTGTTAAAAACCCTAATTGGATTAGAATAATCCTAGGGAGGACACAAATGACCTAAATGTTCAACCAATACTACAAACGCATTTATTGGGTGCATAAGATTGGTTAAAATCCCTAATTGGATAAGAATAAGATTAGGGAGGACGAAAATGACCTAACTGTGCAACCAATAACACCAAATCAGTTATTATATGCACAAGATTGGCTAAAAACCTTAATTGGATAAAAATAAGCCTAGGGAGAACGAAAATGACCTAAAGTGCAACCAATGACACAAAATCACTTATTATATGCAGAAGATTGGTTAAAAACCCTAATTGGATTAGAATAAGTCTAGGGAGGACGAAAATGACCTAAATGTTCAACCAATAATACAAACGCATTTATTGGGTGCATAAGATTGGTTAAAATCCCTAATTGGATTAGAATAAGCATAGGGAGGATAAAATGACCTAAATGTGCAACCAATGACACAAAATCACATATTGGATGCACAAGATTGGTTAAAAACCATAATTGAATTAGAATAAGCGTAGGGAGAATGAAAGTGACCTAAATGTTCAACCAATAACACAAAATCACTTATTGGATGCACAAGATTTGTTAAAAACCCTAATTGGATTAGAATAATCCTAGGGAATACACAAATGACCTAAATGTTCAACCAGTAATACAAACGCATTTATTGGGTGCATAAGATTGGTTAAAATCCCTAATTGGATAAGAATAAGCCTAGGGAGGACGAAAATGACCTAACTGTGCAACTAATAACACCAAATCAGTTATTATATGCACAAGATTGGCTAAAAACCCTAATTGGATAAAAATAAGCCTAGGGAGAACGAAAATGACCTAAATGTGCAACCAATGACACAAAATCACTTATTATATGCACAAGATTTGTTAAAAACCCTAATTGGATTAGAATAGGCCTAAGGAGGACGAAAATGAAACAAATATTCAACCAATGACACAAAATCACTTTTTGGATGCACACGATTGGTTAAAAACCCTATTAGGATTAGAATAAGCCTAGGGAGAACGAATATAACCTAAATGTGCAACCAATGACACAAAATCACTTATTATATGCACAAGATTGGTTAAAATCCCTAATTGGATTAGAATAAGCATAGGGACTACAAAAATGACCTAATGTGCAACCAATGAACAAAATCACTTATTATATGCACAAGATTGGTTAAAAACCCTAATTGGATTAGAATAAGCATAAGGACTACAAAAATGACCTAAATGTGCAACCAATGACACAAAATCACTTATTATATGCACAAGATTGGTTAAAAACCCTAATTGGATTAGAATAGGCCTAGGGATGACGAAAAGGATCTAAATGTGCAACCAATGACAGAAAATCACATATTGGATGCACAAGATTAGTTAAAAACCCTAATTGGATTAGAATAAGTCTAGGGAGGACGAAAATGACCTAAATGTTCAACCAATGACACAAAATCACTTATTGGATGCACAAGATTAGTTAAAAACCCTAAGAATTGGATTAGAATAAGCCAAGGGTGGACGAAAATGACCTAAATGTGCAACCAATTACACAAAATCACATATTGGATGCACAAGATTGGTTAAAAACCCTAATTGGATTAGAATAAGCGTAGGGAGAATGAAAGTGACCTTAATGTTCAACCAATAACACAAAATCACTTATTGGATGCATAAGATTGGTTAAAAACCGTAATTGGATTAGAATAATCCTAGGGAGGACACAAATGACCTAAATGTTCAACCAATGATACAAACGCATTTATTGGGTGCATAAGATTGGTTAAAATCCCTAATTGGATTAGAGTAAGCCTAGGGAGGACGAAAATGACCTAATGTGCAACCAATGAACAAAATCACTTATTATATGCACAAGATTGGGTAAAAACCCTAATTGGATTAGAATAAGCATAGGGACTACAAAAATGACCTAAATGTGCAACCAATGACTCAAAATCACTTCTTATATGCACAAGATTGGTTAAAAACACTATTTGGATTAGAATAAGCATAGGGACTACAAAAATGACCTAAATATGCAACCAATGACACAAAATCACTTATTATATGCACAAGATTGGTTAAAAACCCTAATTGGATTAGAATAGGCCTAGGGAGGACGAAAATGAACCAAATATTCAACCAATGACACAAAATCACTTTTTGGATGCACACGATTGGTTAAAAACCCTATTTGGATTAGAATAAGCCTAGGGAGAACGAATATAACCTAAATGTGCAACCAATGACACAAAATCACTTATTATATGCATAAGATTGGTTAAAAACCCTAATTGGATTAGAATAAGCATAGGGACTACAAAAATGACCTAAATGTGCAACCAATGACACAAAATCACTTATTATATGCACAAGATTGGTTAAAAACCCTAATTGGATTAGAATAGGCCTAGGGAGGACGAAAATGAACCTAATATTCAACCAATGAAACAAAATCACTTTTTGGATGCACACGATTGGTTAAAAACCCTATTTGGATTAGAATAAGCCTAGGGAGAACGAATATAACCTAAATGTGCAACCAATGACACAAAATCACTTATTATATGCACAAGATTGGTTAAAATCCCTAATTGGATTATAATAAGCATAGGGACTACAAAAGTGACCTAATGTGCAACCAATGAACAAAATCACTTATTATATGCACAAGATTGGTTAAAAACCCTAATTGGATTAGAATAAGCATAAGGACTACAAAAATGACCTAAATGTGCAACCAATGACACAAAATCACTTATTATATGCACAAGATTGGTTAAAAACCCTAATTGGATTAGAATAGGCCTAGGGAGGACGAAAATGAACCTAATATTCAACCAATGAAACAAAATCACTTTTTGGATGCACACGATTGGTTAAAAACCCTATTTGGATTAGAATAAGCCTAGGGAGAACGAATATAACCTAAATGTGCAACCAATGACACAAAATCACTTATTATATGCACAAGATTGGTTAAAATCCCTAATTGGATTAGAATAAGCATAGGGACTACAAAAGTGACCTAATGTGCAACCAATGAACAAAATCACTTATTATATGCACAAGATTGGTTAAAAACCCTAATTGGATTAGAATAAGCATAAGGACTACAAAAATGACCTAAATGTGCAACCAATGACACAAAATCACTTATTATATGCACAAGATTGGTTAAAAACCCTAATTGGATTAGAATAGGCCTAGGGATGACGAAAAGGATCTAAATGTGCAACCAATGACAGAAAATCACATATTGGATGCACAAGATTAGTTAAAAACCCTAATTGGATTAGAATAAGTCTAGGGAGGACGAAAATGACCTAAATGTTCAACCAATGACACAAAATCACTTATTGGATGCACAAGATTAGTTAAAAACCCTAATTGGATTAGAATAAGCCAAGGGTGGACGAAAATGACCTAAATGTGCAACCAATTACACAAAATCACATATTGGATGCACAAGATTGGTTAAAAACCCTAATTGGATTAGAATAAGCGTAGGGAGAATGAAAGTGACCTTAATGTTCAACCAATAACACAAAATCACTTATTGGATGCATAAGATTGGTTAAAAACCGTAATTGGATTAGAATAATCCTAGGGAGGACACAAATGACCTAAATGTTCAACCAATGATACAAACGCATTTATTGGGTGCATAAGATTGGTTAAAATCCCTAATTGAATTAGAGTAAGCCTAGGGAGGACGAAAATGACCTAATGTGCAACCAATGAACAAAATCACTTATTATATGCACAAGATTGGGTAAAAACCCTAATTGGATTAGAATAAGCATAGGGACTACAAAAATGACCTAAATGTGCAACCAATGACTCAAAATCACTTCTTATATGCACAAGATTGGTTAAAAACACTAATTGGATTAGAATAAGCAAAGGGACTACAAAAATGACCTAAATATGCAACCAATGACACAAAATCACTTATTATATGCACAAGATTGGTTAAAAACCCTAATTGGATTAGAATAGGCCTAGGGAGGACGAAAATGAACCAAATATTCAACCAATGACACAAAATCACTTTTTGGATGCACACGATTGGTTAAAAACCCTATTTGGATTAGAATAAGCCTAGGGAGAACGAATATAACCTAAATGTGCAACCAATGACACAAAATCACTTATTATATGCACAAGATTGGTTAAAATCCCTAATTGGATTAGAATAAGCATAGGGACTACAAAAAGGACCTAATGTGCAACCAATGAACAAAATCACTTATTATATGCACAAGATTGGTTAAAAACCCTAATTGGATTAGAACAAGCATAAGGACTACAAAAATGACCTAAATGTGCAACCAATGACACAAAATCACTTATTATATGCACAAGATTGGTTAAAAACCCTAATTGGATTAGAATAGGCCTAGGGAGGACGAAAAGGATCTAAATGTGCAACCAATGATAGAAAATCACATATTGGATGCACAAGATTAGTTAAAAACCCTAATTGGATTAGAATAAGTCTAGGGAGGACGAAAATGACCTAAATGTTCAACCAATGACACAAAATCACTTATTGGATGCACAAGATTAGTTAAAAACCCTAATTGGATTAGAATAAGCCTAGGGAGAATGAAAGTGACCTAAATGTTCAACCAATGACACAAAATCACTTATTGGATGCATAAGATTGGTTAAAAACCGTAATTGGATTAGAATAATCCTAGGGAGGACACAAATGACCTAAATGTTCAACCAATGATACAAACGCATTTATTGGGTGCATAAGATTGCTTAAAATCCCTAATTGGATTAGAATAAGCCTAGGGAGGACGAAAATGACCTAATGTGCAACCAATGACACAAAATCACGTATTGGAAGCACAAGATTGGTTAAAAACCTTAATTGGATTAGAATAAGTCTAGGGAGGACGAAAATGACCTAAATGTTCAACCAATGACACAAAATCACTTATTGGATGCACAAGATTAGTTAAAAACCCTAATTTGATTAGAATAAGCCTAGGGAGAATGAAAGTGACCTAAATGTTCAACCAATGACACAAAATCACTTATTGGATGCATAAGATTGGTTAAAAACCATAATTGGATTAGAATAATCCTAGGGAGGACACAAATGACCTAAATGTTCAACCAACGATACAAACGCAATTATTGGGTGCATAAGATTGGTTAAAATCTCTAATTGGATTAGAATAAGCCTAGGGAGGACGAAAATGACCTAATGTGCAACCAATGAACAAAATCACTTATTATATGCACAAGATTGGTTAAAAACCCTAATTGGATTAGAATAAGCATAGGGACTACAAAAATGACCTAAATGTGCAACCAATGACACAAAATCACTTATTATATGCACAAGATTGGTTTAAAACCCTAATTGGATTAGAATAAGCCTAGGGAGAACGAATATAACCTAATTGTGCAGACAATGACACAAAATCACTTATTATATGCACAAGATTGGTTAAAATCCCTAATTGGATTAGAATAAGCATAGGGACTACAAAAATGACCTAATGTGCAACCAATGAACAAAATCACTTATTATATGCACAAGATTGGTTAAAAACCCTAATTGGATTAGAATAAGCATAAGGACTACAAAAATGACCTAAATGTGCAACCAATGACACAAAATCACTTATTATATGCACAAGATTGGTTAAAAACCCTAATTGGATTAGAATAGGCCTAGGGAGGACGAAAATGAACCAAATATTCAACCAATGACACAAAATCACTTTTTGGATGCACACGATTGGTTAAAAACCCTATTTGGATTAGAATAAGCCTAGGGAGAACGAATATAACCTAAATGTGCAACCAATGACACAAAATCACTTATTATATGCACAAGATTGGTTAAAATCCCTAATTGGATTAGAATAAGCATAGGGACTACAAAAATGACCTAATGTGCAACCAATGAACAAAATCACTTATTATATGCACAAGATTGGTTAAAAACCCTAATTGGATTAGAATAAGCATAAGGACTACAAAAATGACCTAAATGTGCAACCAATGACACAAAATCACTTATTATATGCACAAGATTGGTTAAAAACCCTAATTGGATTAGAATAGGCCTAGGGAGGACGAAAATGAACCAAATATTCAACCAATGACACAAAATCACTTTTTGGATGCACACGATTGGTTAAAAACCCTATTTGGATTAGAATAAGCCTAGGGAGAACGAATATAACCTAAATGTGCAACCAATGACACAAAATCACTTATTATATGCACAAGATTGGTTAAAATCCCTAATTGGATTAGAATAAGCATAGGGACTACAAAAATGACCTAATGTGCAACCAATGAACAAAATCACTTATTATATGCACAAGATTGGTTAAAAATCCTAATTGGATTAGAATAAGCATAAGGACTACAAAAATGACCTAAATGTGCAACCAATGACACAAAATCACTTATTATATGCACAAGATTGGTTAAAAACCCTAATTGGATTAGAATAGGCCTAGGGAGGACGAAAAGGATCTAAATGTGCAACCAATGACAGAAAATCACATATTGGATGCACAAGATTAGTTAAAAACCCTAATTGGATTAGAATAAGTTTAGGGAGGACGAAAATGACCTAAATGTTCAATTAATAACACAAAATCACTTATTGGATGCATAAGATTGGTTAAAAACCGTAATTGGATTAGAATAATCCTAGGGAGGACACAAATGACCTAAATGTTCAACCAATGATACAAACGCATTTATTGGGTGCATAAGATTGGTTAAAATCCCTAATTGGAATAGAATAACCCTAGGGAGGACGAAAATGACCTAATGTGCAACCAATGACACAAAATCACGTATTGGAAGCACAAGATTGGTTAAAAACCTTAATTGGATTAGAATAAGTCTAGGGAGGACGAAAATGACCTAAATGTTCAACCAATGACACAAAATCACTTATTGGATGCACAAGATTAGTTAAAAACCCTAATTTGATTAGAATAAGCCTAGGGAGAATGAAAGTGACCTAAATGTTCAACCAATGACACAAAATCACTTATTGGATGCATAAGATTGGTTAAAAACCATAATTGGATTAGAATAATCCTAGGGAGGACACAAATGACCTAAATGTTCAACCAACGATACAAACGCATTTATTGGGTGCATAAGATTGGTTAAAATCCCTAATTGGAATAGAATAACCCTAGGGAGGACGAAAATGACCTAATGTGCAACCAATGACACAAAATCACGTATTGGAAGCACAAGATTGGTTAAAAACCTTAATTGGATTAGAATAAGTCTAGGGAGGACGAAAATGACCTAAATGTTCAACCAATGACACAAAATCACTTATTGGATGCACAAGATTAGTTAAAAACCCTAATTTGATTAGAATAAGCCTAGGGAGAATGAAAGTGACCTAAATGTTCAACCAATGACACAAAATCACTTATTGGATGCATAAGATTGGTTAAAAACCATAATTGGATTAGAATAATCCTAGGGAGGACACAAATGACCTAAATGTTCAACCAACGATACAAACGCAATTATTGGGTGCATAAGATTGGTTAAAATCCCTAATTGGATTAGAATAAGCCTAGGGAGGACGAAAATGACCTAATGTGCAACCAATGAACAAAATCACTTATTATATGCACAAGATTGGTTAAAAACCCTAATTGGATTAGAATAAGCATAGGGACTACAAAAATGACCTAAATGTGCAACCAATGACACAAAATCACTTATTATATGCACAAGATTGGTTAAAAACCCTAATTGGATTAGAATAGGCCTAGGGAGGACGAAAATGAACCTAATATTCAACCAATGAAACAAAATCACTTTTTGGATGCACACGATTGCTTAAAAACCCTATTTGGATTAGAATAAGCCTAGGGAGAACGAATATAACCTAAATGTGCAACCAATGACACAAAATCACTTATTATATGCACAAGATTGGTTAAAATCCCTAATTGGATTAGAATAAGCATAGGGACTACAAAAGTGACCTAATGTGCAACCAATGAACAAAATCACTTATTATATGCACAAGATTGGTTAAAAACCCTAATTGGATTAGAATAAGCATAAGGACTACAAAAATGACCTAAATGTGCAACCAATGACACAAAATCACTTATTATATGCACAAGATTGGTTAAAAACCCTAATTGGATTAGAATAGGCCTAGGGATGACGAAAAGGATCTAAATGTGCAACCAATGACAGAAAATCACATATTGGATGCACAAGATTAGTTAAAAACCCTAATTGGATTAGAATAAGTCTAGGGAGGACGAAAATGACCTAAATGTTCAACCAATGACACAAAATCACTTATTGGATGCACAAGATTAGTTAAAAACCCTAATTGGATTAGAATAAGCCAAGGGTGGACGAAAATGACCTAAATGTGCAACCAATTACACAAAATCACATATTGGATGCACAAGATTGGTTAAAAACCCTAATTGGATTAGAATAAGCGTAGGGAGAATGAAAGTGACCTTAATGTTCAACCAATAACACAAAATCACTTATTGGATGCATAAGATTGGTTAAAAACCGTAATTGGATTAGAATAATCCTAGGGAGGACACAAATGACCTAAATGTTCAACCAATGATACAAACGCATTTATTGGGTGCATAAGATTGGTTAAAATCCCTAATTGGATTAGAGTAAGCCTAGGGAGGACGAAAATGACCTAATGTGCAACCAATGAACAAAATCACTTATTATATGCACAAGATTGGGTAAAAACCCTAATTGGATTAGAATAAGCATAGGGACTACAAAAATGACCTAAATGTGCAACCAATGACTCAAAATCACTTCTTATATGCACAAGATTGGTTAAAAACACTATTTGGATTAGAATAAGCATAGGGACTACAAAAATGACCTAAATATGCAACCAATGACACAAAATCACTTATTATATGCACAAGATTGGTTAAAAACCCTAATTGGATTAGAATAGGCCTAGGGAGGACGAAAATGAACCAAATATTCAACCAATGACACAAAATCACTTTTTGGATGCACACGATTGGTTAAAAACCCTATTTGGATTAGAATAAGCCTAGGGAGAACGAATATAACCTAAATGTGCAACCAATGACACAAAATCACTTATTATATGCATAAGATTGGTTAAAAACCCTAATTGGATTAGAATAAGCATAGGGACTACAAAAATGACCTAAATGTGCAACCAATGACACAAAATCACTTATTATATGCACAAGATTGGTTAAAAACCCTAATTGGATTAGAATAGGCCTAGGGAGGACGAAAATGAACCTAATATTCAACCAATGAAACAAAATCACTTTTTGGATGCACACGATTGGTTAAAAACCCTATTTGGATTAGAATAAGCCTAGGGAGAACGAATATAACCTAAATGTGCAACCAATGACACAAAATCACTTATTATATGCACAAGATTGGTTAAAATCCCTAATTGGATTATAATAAGCATAGGGACTACAAAAGTGACCTAATGTGCAACCAATGAACAAAATCACTTATTATATGCACAAGATTGGTTAAAAACCCTAATTGGATTAGAATAAGCATAAGGACTACAAAAATGACCTAAATGTGCAACCAATGACACAAAATCACTTATTATATGCACAAGATTGGTTAAAAACCCTAATTGGATTAGAATAGGCCTAGGGAGGACGAAAATGAACCTAATATTCAACCAATGAAACAAAATCACTTTTTGGATGCACACGATTGGTTAAAAACCCTATTTGGATTAGAATAAGCCTAGGGAGAACGAATATAACCTAAATGTGCAACCAATGACACAAAATCACTTATTATATGCATAAGATTGGTTAAAAACCCTAATTGGATTAGAATAAGCATAGGGACTACAAAAATGACCTAAATGTGCAACCAATGACACAAAATCACTTATTATATGCACAAGATTGGTTAAAAACCCTAATTGGATTAGAATAGGCCTAGGGAGGACGAAAATGAACCTAATATTCAACCAATGAAACAAAATCACTTTTTGGATGCACACGATTGGTTAAAAACCCTATTTGGATTAGAATAAGCCTAGGGAGAACGAATATAACCTAAATGTGCAACCAATGACACAAAATCACTTATTATATGCACAAGATTGGTTAAAATCCCTAATTGGATTAGAATAAGCATAGGGACTACAAAAGTGACCTAATGTGCAACCAATGAACAAAATCACTTATTATATGCACAAGATTGGTTAAAAACCCTAATTGGATTAGAATAAGCATAAGGACTACAAAAATGACCTAAATGTGCAACCAATGACACAAAATCACTTATTATATGCACAAAATTGGTTAAAAACCCTAATTGGATTAGAATAGGCCTAGGGAGGACGAAAAGGATCTAATTGTGCAACCAATGACAGAAAATCACATATTGGATGCACAAGATTAGTTAAAAACCCTAATTGGATTAGAATAAGTGTAGGGAGGACGAAAATGACCTAAATGTTCAACCAATGACACAAAATCACTTATTGGATGCACAAGATTGGTTAAAAACCATAATTGGATTAGAATAAGCCTAGGGAGGAGGAAAATGACCTAAATGTGCAACCAATGACACAAAATCACATATTGGATGCACAAGATTGGTTAAAAACCCTAATTGGATTAGAATAAGCCTAGGGAGAATGAAAGTGACCTAAATGTTCAACCAATAACACAAAATCACTTATTGGATGCACAAGATTGGTTAAAAACCCTAATTGGATTAGAATAATCTAGGGAGGACACAAATGACCTAAATGTTCAACCAATAATACAAACGCATTTATTGGGTGCATAAGATTGGTTAAAATCCCTAATTGGATTAGAATAATCCTAGGGAGGACGAAAATGACCTAACTATGCAACCAATAACACCAAATCACTTATTATATGCACAAGATTGGCTAAAAACCCTAATTGGATAAAAATAAGCCTAGGGAGAACGAAAATGACCTAAATGTGCAACCAATGACACAAAATCACTTATTATATGCAGAAGATTGGTTAAAAACCCTAATTGGATAAAAATAAGCCTAGGGATGACGAAAATGACCTAAATGTTCAACCAATGACACAAAATCACTTATTGGATGCACAAGATTGGTTAAAAACCCTAATTGGATTAGAATAAGCCTAGGGAGAACGAAAATGACCTAAATGTGCAACCAATGACACAAAATCACATATTGGATGCACAAGATTGGTTAAAAACCCTATTTGGATTAGAATAAGCCTAGGGAGAACGAAAATAACCTAAATGTGCAACCAATGACACAAAATCACTTATTTTATGCAGAAGATTGGTTAAAAACCCTAATTGGATAAAAATAAGCCTAGGGATGACGAAAATGACCTAAATGTTCAACCAATGACACAAAATCACTTATTGGATGCACAAGATTGGTTAAAAACCCTAATTGGATTAGAATAAGCCTAGGGAGAACGAAAATAACCTAAATGTGCAACCAATGACACAAAATCACTTATTATATGCAGAAGATTGGTTAAAAACCCTAATTGGATAAAAATAAGCCTAGGGATGACGAAAATGACCTTAATGTTCAACCGATGACACAAAATCACTTATTGGATGCCCAAGATTGGTTAAAAACACTAATTGGATTAGAATAAGCCTAGGGAGGACGAAAATGACCTAAATGTGCAACCAATGACACAAAATCACATATTGGATGCACAAGATTGGTTAAAAACCCTAATTGGATTAGAATAAGCCTAGGGAGGACGAAAATGACCTAAATGTTCAACGAATGACACAAATTGACACAAAATCGCATACGGGATGCACAACATTGGATTAGAATAAGCCTAGGGAGGACGAAAATGACCTAAATGTTCAACCAATGACACAAAATCACATATTGGATGCACAAGATTGGTTAAAAACCCTAATTGGATTAGAATAAGCCTAGGGAGGACGAAAATGACCTAAATGTTCAACCAATGACACAAAATGACACAAAATCACATATTGGATGCACAAGATTGGTTAAAAACCCTAATTGGATTAGAATAAGCCTAGGGAGGACGAAAATGATCTAAACGATCAACCAATGACACAAAATCACATATTGGAAGCACAAGATTGGTTAAAAACACTAATTGGATTAGAATAACTCTAGGGAGGACGAAAATGACCTAAATGTTCAACCAATGACACAAAATCACATATTGGATGCACAAGATTGGTTAAAAACCCTAATTGGATTAGAATAAGCCTAGGGAGGACGAAAATGACCTAAATGTTCAAGCAATGACACAAAATGACACAAAATCACATATTGGATGCACAAGATAGGTTAAAAACCCTAATTGGATTAGAATAAGCCTAGGGAGGACGAAAATGACCTAAATGTTCAACCAATGACACAAAATGACACAAAATCACATATTGGATGCACAAGATTGGTTAAAAACCCTAATTGGATTAGAATAAGCCTAGGGAGGACGAAAATGACCTAAATGTTCAACCAATGACACAAAATGACACAAAATCACATATTGGATGCACAAGATTGGATAAAAAACTTAATTGGATTATAATAAGCCTAGGGAGGACGAAAATGACCTAAATGTTCAACCAATGACACAAAATGACACAAAATCACATATTGGATGCACAAGATTGGTTAAAAACCCTAATTGGATTAGAATTAGCCTAGGGAGGACGAAAATGACCTAAATGTTCAACCAATGACAAAAAATGACACAAAATCACATATTGGATGCACAAGATTGGTTCAAAACCCTAATTGGATTAGAATAAGCCTAGGGAGGACGAAAATGACCTAAATGTTCAACCAATGACACAAAATGACACAAAATCACATATTGGATGCACAAGATTGGTTTAAAACCCTAATTGGATTAGAATAAGCCTAGGGAGGACGAAAATGACCTAAATGTGCAACCAATGACACAAAATCACATATTGGATGCACAAGATTGGTTAAAAACCCTAATTGGATTAGAATAAGCCTAGGGAGGAGGAAAATGACCTAAATGTGCAACCAATGACACAAAATCACATATTGGATGCACAAGATTGGTTAAAAACCCTAATTGGATTAGAATAAGCCTAGGGAGAATGAAAGTAACCTAAATGTTCAACCAAAAACACAAAATCACTTATTGGATGCACAAGATTGATTAAAAACCCTAATTGGATTAGAATAATCCTAGGGAGGACACAAATGACCTAAATGTTCAACCAATGATACAAACGCATTTATTGGGTGCATAAGATTGGTTAAAATCCCTAATTGGATTAGAATAAGTCCAGGGAGGACGAAAATGACCTAAATGTGCAACCAATGACACAAAATCACTTATTATATGCACAAGATTGGTTAAGAACCCTAATTGTATTTGAATAGGCCTAGGGAGGACAAAAAGGACCTAAATGTGCAACCAATGACACAAAATCACGTATTGGATGCACAAGATTGGTTAAAAACCTTAATTGGATTAGAATAAGTCTAGGGAGGACGAAAATAACCTAAATGTTCAACCAATGACACAAAATCACTTATTGGATGCACAAGATTGGTTAAATACCCTAATTGGATTAGAATAAGCCTAGGGAGGACGAAAATGACCTAAATGTGCAACCAATGACACAAAATCACATATTGGATGCACAAGATTGGTTAAAAACCCTAATTGGATTAGAATAAGCCTAGGGAGAATGAAAGTGACCTAAATGTTCAACCAATGACACAAAATCACTTATTGGATGCATAAGATTGGTTAAAAACCATAATTGGATTAGAATAATCCTAGGGAGGACACAAATGACCTAAATGTTCAACCAACGATACAAACGCAATTATTGGGTGCATAAGATTGGTTAAAATCCCTAATTGGATTTGAATAAGCCTAGGGAGGACGAAAATGACCTAATGTGAAACCAATGAACAAAATCACTTATTATATGCACAAGATTGGTTAAAAACCCTAATTGGATTAGAATAAGCATAGGGACTACAAAAATGACCTAAATGTGCAACCAATGACACAAAATCACTTATTATATGCACAAGATTGGTTTAAAACCCTAATTGGATTAGAATAAGCCTAGGGAGAACGAATATAACCTAATTGTGCAGACAATGACACAAAATCACTTATTATATGCACAAGATTGGTTAAAATCCCTAATTGGATTAGAATAAGCATAGGGACTACAAAAATGACCTAATGTGCAACCAATGAACAAAATCACTTATTATATGCACAAGATTGGTTAAAAACCCTAATTGGATTAGAATAAGCATAAGGACTACAAAAATGACCTAAATGTGCAACCAATGACACAAAATCACTTATTATATGCACAAGATTGGTTAAAAACCCTAATTGGATTAGAATAGGCCTAGGGAGGACGAAAATGAACCAAATATTCAACCAATGACACAAAATCACTTTTTGGATGCACACGATTGGTTAAAAACCCTATTTGGATTAGAATAAGCCTAGGGAGAACGAATATAACCTAAATGTGCAACCAATGACACAAAATCACTTATTATATGCACAAGATTGGTTAAAATCCCTAATTGGATTAGAATAAGCATAGGGACTACAAAAATGACCTAATGTGCAACCAATGAACAAAATCACTTATTATATGCACAAGATTGGTTAAAAATCCTAATTGGATTAGAATAAGCATAAGGACTACAAAAATGACCTAAATGTGCAACCAATGACACAAAATCACTTATTATATGCACAAGATTGGTTAAAAACCCTAATTGGATTAGAATAGGCCTAGGGAGGACGAAAAGGATCTAAATGTGCAACCAATGACAGAAAATCACATATTGGATGCACAAGATTAGTTAAAAACCCTAATTGGATTAGAATAAGTTTAGGGAGGACGAAAATGACCTAAATGTTCAATTAATAACACAAAATCACTTATTGGATGCATAAGATTGGTTAAAAACCGTAATTGGATTAGAATAATCCTAGGGAGGACACAAATGACCTAAATGTTCAACCAATGATACAAACGCATTTATTGGGTGCATAAGATTGGTTAAAATCCCTAATTGGAATAGAATAACCCTAGGGAGGACGAAAATGACCTAATGTGCAACCAATGACACAAAATCACGTATTGGAAGCACAAGATTGGTTAAAAACCTTAATTGGATTAGAATAAGTCTAGGGAGGACGAAAATGACCTAAATGTTCAACCAATGACACAAAATCCCTTATTGGATGCACAAGATTAGTTAAAAACCCTAATTTGATTAGAATAAGCCTAGGGAGAATGAAAGTGACCTAAATGTTCAACCAATGACACAAAATCACTTATTGGATGCATAAGATTGGTTAAAAACCATAATTGGATTAGAATAATCCTAGGGAGGACACAAATGACCTAAATGTTCAACCAACGATACAAACGCAATTATTGGGTGCATAAGATTGGTTAAAATCCCTAATTGGATTTGAATAAGCCTAGGGAGGACGAAAATGACCTAATGTGCAACCAATGAACAAAATCACTTATTATATGCACAAGATTGGTTAAAAACCCTAATTGGATTAGAATAAGCATAGGGACTACAAAAATGACCTAAATGTGCAACCAATGACACAAAATCACTTATTATATGCACAAGATTGGTTTAAAACCCTAATTGGATTAGAATAAGCCTAGGGAGAACGAATATAACCTAATTGTGCAGACAATGACACAAAATCACTTATTATATGCACAAGATTGGTTAAAATCCCTAATTGGATTAGAATAAGCATAGGGACTACAAAAATGACCTAATGTGCAACCAATGAACAAAATCACTTATTATATGCACAAGATTGGTTAAAAACCCTAATTGGATTAGAATAAGCATAAGGACTACAAAAATGACCTAAATGTGCAACCAATGACACAAAATCACTTATTATATGCACAAGATTGGTTAAAAACCCTAATTGGATTAGAATAGGCCTAGGGAGGACGACAAGGATCTAAATGTGCAACCAATGACAGAAAATCACATATTGGATGCACAAGATTAGTTAAAAACCCTAATTGGATTAGAATAAGTCTAGGGAGGACGAAAATGACCTAAATGTTCAACCAATGACACAAAATCACTTATTGGATGCACAAGATTGGTTAAAAACCCTAATTGGATTAGAATAAGCCTAGGGAGGACGAAAATGACCTAAATGTTCAACCAATAACACAAAATCACTTATTGGATGCACAAGATTGGTTAAAAACCGTAATTGGATTAGAATAATCCTCGGGAGGACACAAATGACCTAAATGTTCAACCAATGATACAAACGCATTTATTGGGTGCATAAGATTGGTTAAAATACCTAATTGGATTGGAATAAGCCTAGGGAGGACGAAAATGACCTAAATGTGCAACCAATGACACAAAATCCCTTATTATATGCACAAGATTGGTTAAAAACCCTAATTGGATTTGAATAAGCTTAGGGAGGACGAAAATGACCTAAACATTCAACCAATGACACAAAATCACTTATTGGATGCACAAAATTGGTTATTAACCTTAATTGGATTAGAATAAGCCTACGGAGAACGAAAACGACCTAAATGTTCAACCGATGACAAAAAATTATTTATTGGATGTAGAAGATTGGTTAAAAACCCTAATTGCATTAAAATAAGCCTAGGGAGGACGAAAAATGACCTAAATGTGCAACCAAGGACACAAAATCACTTATTATATGCACAAGATTGGTTAAGAACCCTAATTGGATTTGAATAAGCCTGGGGAGGACGAAAATGACCTAAATGTTCAACCAATCACACAAAATCACTTATTGGATGCACACG
>JBBPBQ010000003.1:22635457-22645898 GCA_037974755.1 Cicer yamashitae
CTAAATGTGCAACCAATGACACAAAATCACATATTGGATGCACAAGATTGGATAAAAACCCTAATTGGATTAGAATTAGCCTAAGGAGAATGAAAGTGACCTAATGTTCAACCAATAACACAAAATCACTTATTGGATGCACAAGATTGATTAAAAACCCTAATTGGATTAGAATAATCCTAGGGAGGACACAAATGACCTAAATGTTCAACCAATGATACAAACGCATTTATTGGGTGCATAAGATTGGTTAAAAACCCTAATTGGATTAGAATAAGCCTAGGGAGGACGAAAATGACCTAATGTGCAACCAATGAACAAAATCACTTATTATATGCACAAGATTGGTTAAAAACCCTAATTGGATTAGAATAAGCATAGGGACTACAAAAATGACCTAAATGTGCAACATTGACACAAAATCACTTATTATATGCACAAGATTGGTTAAAATCCCTAATTGGATTAGAATAAGCATAGGGACTACAAAAATGACCTAATGTGCAACCAATGAACAAAATCACTTATTATATGCACAAGATTGGTTAAAAACACTAATTGGATTAGAATAAGCATAGGGACTACAAAAATGACCTAAATGTGCCACCAATGACACCAAATCACTTATTATATGCACAAGATTGGTTAAAAACCCTAATTGGATTAGAGTAGGCCTAGGGAGGACGAAAATGAACCAAATATTCAACCAATGACACAAAATCACTTTTTGGATGCACACGATTGGTTAAAAACCCTATTTGGATTAGAATAAGCCTAGGGAGAACGAATATAACCTAAATGTGCAACCAATGACACAAAATCACTTATTATATGCATAAGATTGGTTAAAAACCCTAATTGGATTAGAATAAGCATAGGGACTACAAAAATGACCTAAATGTGCAACCAATGACACAAAATCACTTATTATATGCACAAGATTGGTTAAAAACCCTAATTGGATTAGAATAGGCCTAGGGAGGACGAAAATGAACCTAATATTCAACCAATGAAACAAAATCACTTTTTGGATGCACACGATTGGTTAAAAACCCTATTTGGATTAGAATAAGCCTAGGGAGAACGAATATAACCTAAATGTGCAACCAATGACACAAAATCACTTATTATATGCACAAGATTGGTTAAAATCCCTAATTGGATTAGAATAAGCATAGGGACTACAAAAGTGACCTAATGTGCAACCAATGAACAAAATCACTTATTATATGCACAAGATTGGTTAAAAACCCTAATTGGATTAGAATAAGCATAAGGACTACAAAAATGACCTAAATGTGCAACCAATGACACAAAATCACTTATTATATGCACAAAATTGGTTAAAAACCCTAATTGGATTAGAATAGGCCTAGGGAGGACGAAAAGGATCTAATTGTGCAACCAATGACAGAAAATCACATATTGGATGCACAAGATTAGTTAAAAACCCTAATTGGATTAGAATAAGTGTAGGGAGGACGAAAATGACCTAAATGTTCAACCAATGACACAAAATCACTTATTGGATGCACAAGATTGGTTAAAAACCATAATTGGATTAGAATAAGCCTAGGGAGGAGGAAAATGACCTAAATGTGCAACCAATGACACAAAATCACATATTGGATGCACAAGATTGGTTAAAAACCCTAATTGGATTAGAATAAGCCTAGGGAGAATGAAAGTGACCTAAATGTTCAACCAATAACACAAAATCACTTATTGGATGCACAAGATTGGTTAAAAACCCTAATTGGATTAGAATAATCCTAGGGAGGACACAAATGACCTAAATGTTCAACCAATAATACAAACGCATTTATTGGGTGCATAAGATTGGTTAAAATCCCTAATTGGATTAGAATAAGCCTAGGGAGGACGAAAATGACCTAAATGTGCAACCAATAACACAAAATCACATATTGGGTGCACAAGATTCGTTAAAAAGCCTAATTGGATCAGAATAAGCCTAAGGAGGACGAAATTGAACCAAATATTCAACCAATGACACAAAATCACTTTTTGGATGCACACGATTGGTTAAAAACCCTATTTGGATTAGAATAAGCCTAGGGAGAACGAAAATAACCTAAATGTGCAACCAATGACACAAAATCACTTTTTATATGCACAAGATTGGTTAAAAACCCTAATTGGATTAGAATAAGCATAGGGACTACAAAAATGACCTAAATGTGCAACCAATGACACAAAATCACATATTGGATGCACAAGATTGGTTAAAAACCCTTATTGGATTAGAATAAGCCAAGGGAGGACGAAAATGACCTAAATGTGCAACCAATGACACAAAATCACATATTGGATGCACAAGATTGGTTAAAAACCCTAATTGGATTAGAATAAGTCTAGGGAGGATGAAAATGACCTAAATGTTCAACCAATGACACAAAATCACTTATTGGATGCACAAGATTGGTTAAAAACCCTAATTGGATTAGAATAAGCCTAGGGAGGACGAAAATGACCTAAATGTTCAACCAATAACACAAAATGACACAAAATCACATATTGGATGCACAAGATTGGTTAAAAACCATAATTGGATGAGAATAAGCCTAGGGAGGACGAAAATGACCTAAATGTTCAACCAATGACACAAAATGACACAAAATCACATATTGGATGCACAAGATTGGTTAAAAACCCTAATTGGATTAGAATAAGCCTAGGGAGGACGAAAATGACCTAAATGTTCAACCAATGATACAAAATGACGCAAAATCACATATTGGACGCACAAGATTGGTTAAAAACCCTAATTGGATTAGAATAAGCCTAGGGAGGACGAAAATGACCTAAATGTTCAACCAATGACACAAAATGACACAAAATCACATATTGGATGCACAAGATTGGTTAAAAACCCTAATTGGATTAGAATAAGCCCAGGGAGGACGAAAACGACCTAAATGTTCAACCAATGACACAAAATGACACAAAATCACATATTGGATGCACAAGATTGGTTAAAAACCCTAATTGGATTAGAATAAGCCTAGGGAGGACGAAAATGACCTAAATGTTCAACCAATGACACAAAATCACATATTGGATGCACAAGATTGGTTAAAAACCCTAATTGGATTAGAATAAGTCTAGGGAGGACGAAAATGACCTAAATGTGCAACCAATGACACAAAATCACATATTGGATGCACAAGATTGGTTAAAAACCCTAATTGGATTAGAATAAGCCTAGGGAGGAGGAAAATGACCTAAATGTGCAACCAATGACACAAAATCACATATTGGATGCACAAGATTGGTTAAAAACCCTAATTGGATTAGAATAAGCCTAGGGAGAATGAAAGTAACCTAAATGTTCAACCAAAAACACAAAATCACTTATTGGATGCACAAGATTGATTAAAAACCCTAATTGGATTAGAATAATCCTAGGGAGGACACAAATGACCTAAATGTTCAACCAATGATACAAACGCATTTATTGGGTGCATAAGATTGGTTAAAATCCCTAATTGGATTAGAATAAGTCCAGGGAGGACGAAAATGACCTAAATGTGCAACCAATGACACAAAATCACTTATTATATGCACAAGATTGGTTAAGAACCCTAATTGTATTTGAATAGGCCTAGGGAGGACAAAAAGGACCTAAATGTGCAACCAATGACACAAAATCACGTATTGGATGCACAAGATTGGTTAAAAACCTTAATTGGATTAGAATAAGTCTAGGGAGGACGAAAATAACCTAAATGTTCAACCAATGACACAAAATCACTTATTGGATGCACAAGATTGGTTAAATACCCTAATTGGATTAGAATAAGCCTAGGGAGGACGAAAATGACCTAAATGTGCAACCAATGACACAAAATCACATATTGGATGCACAAGATTGGTTAAAAACCCTAATTGGATTAGAATAAGCCTAGGGAGAATGAAAGTGACCTAAATGTTCAACCAATGACACAAAATCACTTATTGGATGCATAAGATTGGTTAAAAACCATAATTGGATTAGAATAATCCTAGGGAGGACACAAATGACCTAAATGTTCAACCAACGATACAAACGCAATTATTGGGTGCATAAGATTGGTTAAAATCCCTAATTGGATTTGAATAAGCCTAGGGAGGACGAAAATGACCTAATGTGAAACCAATGAACAAAATCACTTATTATATGCACAAGATTGGTTAAAAACCCTAATTGGATTAGAATAAGCATAGGGACTACAAAAATGACCTAAATGTGCAACCAATGACACAAAATCACTTATTATATGCACAAGATTGGTTTAAAACCCTAATTGGATTAGAATAAGCCTAGGGAGAACGAATATAACCTAATTGTGCAGACAATGACACAAAATCACTTATTATATGCACAAGATTGGTTAAAATCCCTAATTGGATTAGAATAAGCATAGGGACTACAAAAATGACCTAATGTGCAACCAATGAACAAAATCACTTATTATATGCACAAGATTGGTTAAAAACCCTAATTGGATTAGAATAAGCATAAGGACTACAAAAATGACCTAAATGTGCAACCAATGACACAAAATCACTTATTATATGCACAAGATTGGTTAAAAACCCTAATTGGATTAGAATAGGCCTAGGGAGGACGAAAATGAACCAAATATTCAACCAATGACACAAAATCACTTTTTGGATGCACACGATTGGTTAAAAACCCTATTTGGATTAGAATAAGCCTAGGGAGAACGAATATAACCTAAATGTGCAACCAATGACACAAAATCACTTATTATATGCACAAGATTGGTTAAAATCCCTAATTGGATTAGAATAAGCATAGGGACTACAAAAAGGACCTAATGTGCAACCAATGAACAAAATCACTTTTATATGCACAAAATTGGTTAAAAACCCTAATTGGATTAGAACAAGCATAAGGACTACAAAAATGACCTAAATGTGCAACCAATGACACAAAATCACATATTGGATGCACAAGATTAGTTAAAAACCCTAATTGGATTAGAATAAGTCTAGGGAGGACGAAAATGACCTAAATGTTCAACCAATGACACAAAATCACTTATTGGATGCACAAGATTGGTTAAAAACCCTAATTGGATTAGAATAAGCCTAGGGAGGACGAAAATGACCTAAATGTTCAACCAATAACACAAAATCACTTATTGGATGCACAAGATTGGTTAAAAACCGTAATTGGATTAGAATAATCCTCGGGAGGACACAAATGACCTAAATGTTCAACCAATGATACAAACGCATTTATTGGGTGCATAAGATTGGTTAAAATACCTAATTGGATTGGAATAAGCCTAGGGAGGACGAAAATGACCTAAATGTGCAACCAATGACACAAAATCCCTTATTATATGCACAAGATTGGTTAAAAACCCTAATTGGATTTGAATAATCTTAGGGAGGACGAAAATGACCTAAACATTCAACCAATGACACAAAATCACTTATTGGATGCACAAGATTGGTTATTAACCTTAATTGGATTAGAATAAGCCTACGGAGAACGAAAACGACCTAAATGTTCAACCGATGACAAAAAATTATTTATTGGATGTAGAAGATTGGTTAAAAACCCTAATTGCATTAAAATAAGCCTAGGGAGGACGAAAAATGACCTAAATGTGCAACCAAGGACACAAAATCACTTATTATATGCACAAGATTGGTTAAGAACCCTAATTGGATTTGAATAAGCCTGGGGAGGACGAAAATGACCTAAATGTTCAACCAATCACACAAAATCACTTATTGGATGCACACGATTGGTTAAAAACCCTAATTGGATTAGAATAAGCCTAGGGAGGAAGAAAATGACCTAAATGTGCAACCAATGACACAAAATCACATATTGGATGCACAAGATTGGATAAAAACCCTAATTGGATTAGAATTAGCCTAAGGAGAATGAAAGTGACCTAATGTTCAACCAATAACACAAAATCACTTATTGGATGCACAAGATTGATTAAAAACCCTAATTGGATTAGAATAATCCTAGGGAGGACACAAATGACCTAAATGTTCAACCAATGATACAAACGCATTTATTGGGTGCATAAGATTGGTTAAAAACCCTAATTGGATTAGAATAAGCCTAGGGAGGACGAAAATGACCTAATGTGCAACCAATGAACAAAATCACTTATTATATGCACAAGATTGGTTAAAAACCCTAATTGGATTAGAATAAGCATAGGGACTACAAAAATGACCTAAATGTGCAACATTGACACAAAATCACTTATTATATGCACAAGATTGGTTAAAATCCCTAATTGGATTAGAATAAGCATAGGGACTACAAAAATGACCTAATGTGCAACCAATGAACAAAATCACTTATTATATGCACAAGATTGGTTAAAAACACTAATTGGATTAGAATAAGCATAGGGACTACAAAAATGACCTAAATGTGCCACCAATGACACCAAATCACTTATTATATGCACAAGATTGGTTAAAAACCCTAATTGGATTAGAGTAGGCCTAGGGAGGACGAAAATGAACCAAATATTCAACCAATGACACAAAATCACTTTTTGGATGCACACGATTGGTTAAAAACCCTATTTGGATTAGAATAAGCCTAGGGAGAACGAATATAACCTAAATGTGCAACCAATGACACAAAATCACTTATTATATGCATAAGATTGGTTAAAAACCCTAATTGGATTAGAATAAGCATAGGGACTACAAAAATGACCTAAATGTGCAACCAATGACACAAAATCACTTATTATATGCACAAGATTGGTTAAAAACCCTAATTGGATTAGAATAGGCCTAGGGAGGACGAAAATGAACCTAATATTCAACCAATGAAACAAAATCACTTTTTGGATGCACACGATTGGTTAAAAACCCTATTTGGATTAGAATAAGCCTAGGGAGAACGAATATAACCTAAATGTGCAACCAATGACACAAAATCACTTATTATATGCACAAGATTGGTTAAAATCCCTAATTGGATTAGAATAAGCATAGGGACTACAAAAGTGACCTAATGTGCAACCAATGAACAAAATCACTTATTATATGCACAAGATTGGTTAAAAACCCTAATTGGATTAGAATAAGCATAAGGACTACAAAAATGACCTAAATGTGCAACCAATGACACAAAATCACTTATTATATGCACAAAATTGGTTAAAAACCCTAATTGGATTAGAATAGGCCTAGGGAGGACGAAAAGGATCTAATTGTGCAACCAATGACAGAAAATCACATATTGGATGCACAAGATTAGTTAAAAACCCTAATTGGATTAGAATAAGTGTAGGGAGGACGAAAATGACCTAAATGTTCAACCAATGACACAAAATCACTTATTGGATGCACAAGATTGGTTAAAAACCATAATTGGATTAGAATAAGCCTAGGGAGGAGGAAAATGACCTAAATGTGCAACCAATGACACAAAATCACATATTGGATGCACAAGATTGGTTAAAAACCCTAATTGGATTAGAATAAGCCTAGGGAGAATGAAAGTGACCTAAATGTTCAACCAATAACACAAAATCACTTATTGGATGCACAAGATTGGTTAAAAACCCTAATTGGATTAGAATAATCCTAGGGAGGACACAAATGACCTAAATGTTCAACCAATAATACAAACGCATTTATTGGGTGCATAAGATTGGTTAAAATCCCTAATTGGATTAGAATAAGCCTAGGGAGGACGAAAATGACCTAAATGTGCAACCAATAACACAAAATCACATATTGGGTGCACAAGATTCGTTAAAAAGCCTAATTGGATCAGAATAAGCCTAAGGAGGACGAAATTGAACCAAATATTCAACCAATGACACAAAATCACTTTTTGGATGCACACGATTGGTTAAAAACCCTATTTGGATTAGAATAAGCCTAGGGAGAACGAAAATAACCTAAATGTGCAACCAATGACACAAAATCACTTATTATATGCACAAGATTGGTTAAAAACCCTAATTGGATTAGAATAAGCCTAGGGAGGACGAAAATGACCTAAATGTGCAACCAATGACACAAAATCACTTATTATATGCACAAGATTGGTTAAAAACCCTAATTGGATTAGAATAAGCCTAGGGAGGACGAAAATGACCTAAATGTTCAACCAATGACACAAAATCACATATTGGATGCACAAGATTGGTTAAAAACCCTAATTGGATTAGAATAAACCTAGGCAGGACGAAAATGACCTAAATGTTCAACCAATGACACAAAATGACAAAAAATCACACACTGGATGCACAAGATTGGTTAAAAACCCTAATTGGATTAGAATAAGCCTAGGGAGGACGAAAATGACCTAAATGTTCAACCAATGACACAAAATCACATATTGGATGCACAAGATTGGTTAAAAACCCTAATTGGATTAGAATAAGCCTAGGGAGGACGAAAATGACCTAAATGTTCAACCAATGACACAAAATGACACAAAATCACATATTGGATGCACAAGATTGGTTAAAAACCCTAATTGGATTAGAATATGCCTAGGGAGGACCAAAATGACCTAAATGTTCAACCAATGACACATAATGACACAAAATCACATATTGGATGCACAAGATTGGTTAAAAACCCTAATTGGATTAGAATAAGCCTAGGGAGGACGAAAATGACCTAAATGTTCAACCAATGACACAAAATGACACAAAATCACATATTGGATGCACAAGATTGGTTAAAAACCCTAATTGGATTAGAATAAGTCTAGGGAGCACCAAAATGACCTAAATGTTCAACCAATGACACAAAGTCACATATTGGATTCACAAGATTGGTTAAAAACCCTAATTGGATTAGAATAAGTCTAGCGAGGACGAAAATGAACTTATTGGATTACCAATGACACAAAATCACTTATTATATGCATAAGATTGGTTAAAGACCCTAATTGGATTAGAATAAGCCTAGGGAGGACGAAAATGACCTAAATGTGCAACCAATGACACAAAATCACATATTGGATGCACAAGATTGGTTAAAAACCCTAATTGGATTAGAATAAGCCTAGGGAGGAGGAAAATGACCTAAATGTGCAACCAATGACACAAAATCACATATTGGATGCACAAGATTGGTTAAAAACCCTAATTGGATTAGAATAAGCCTAGGGAGAATGAAAGTAACCTAAATGTTCAACCAAAAACACAAAATCACTTATTGGATGCACAAGATTGATTAAAAACCCTAATTGGATTAGAATAATCCTAGGGAGGACACAAATGACCTAAATGTTCAACCAATGATACAAACGCATTTATTGGGTGCATAAGATTGGTTAAAATCCCTAATTGGATTAGAATAAGTCCAGGGAGGACGAAAATGACCTAAATGTGCAACCAATGACACAAAATCACTTATTATATGCACAAGATTGGTTAAGAACCCTAATTGTATTTGAATAGGCCTAGGGAGGACAAAAAGGACCTAAATGTGCAACCAATGACACAAAATCACGTATTGGATGCACAAGATTGGTTAAAAACCTTAATTGGATTAGAATAAGTCTAGGGAGGACGAAAATAACCTAAATGTTCAACCAATGACACAAAATCACTTATTGGATGCACAAGATTGGTTAAATACCCTAATTGGATTAGAATAAGCCTAGGGAGGACGAAAATGACCTAAATGTGCAACCAATGACACAAAATCACATATTGGATGCACAAGATTGGTTAAAAACCCTAATTGGATTAGAATAAGCCTAGGGAGAATGAAAGTGACCTAAATGTTCAACCAATGACACAAAATCACTTATTGGATGCATAAGATTGGTTAAAAACCATAATTGGATTAGAATAATCCTAGGGAGGACACAAATGACCTAAATGTTCAACCAACGATACAAACGCAATTATTGGGTGCATAAGATTGGTTAAAATCCCTAATTGGATTTGAATAAGCCTAGGGAGGACGAAAATGACCTAATGTGAAACCAATGAACAAAATCACTTATTATATGCACAAGATTGGTTAAAAACCCTAATTGGATTAGAATAAGCATAGGGACTACAAAAATGACCTAAATGTGCAACCAATGACACAAAATCACTTATTATATGCACAAGATTGGTTTAAAACCCTAATTGGATTAGAATAAGCCTAGGGAGAACGAATATAACCTAATTGTGCAGACAATGACACAAAATCACTTATTATATGCACAAGATTGGTTAAAATCCCTAATTGGATTAGAATAAGCATAGGGACTACAAAAATGACCTAATGTGCAACCAATGAACAAAATCACTTATTATATGCACAAGATTGGTTAAAAACCCTAATTGGATTAGAATAAGCATAAGGACTACAAAAATGACCTAAATGTGCAACCAATGACACAAAATCACTTATTATATGCACAAGATTGGTTAAAAACCCTAATTGGATTAGAATA
>JBBPBQ010000003.1:22645908-22663834 GCA_037974755.1 Cicer yamashitae
CTAAATGTGCAACCAATGACACAAAATCACATATTGGATGCACAAGATTGGATAAAAACCCTAATTGGATTAGAATTAGCCTAAGGAGAATGAAAGTGACCTAATGTTCAACCAATAACACAAAATCACTTATTGGATGCACAAGATTGATTAAAAACCCTAATTGGATTAGAATAATCCTAGGGAGGACACAAATGACCTAAATGTTCAACCAATGATACAAACGCATTTATTGGGTGCATAAGATTGGTTAAAAACCCTAATTGGATTAGAATAAGCCTAGGGAGGACGAAAATGACCTAATGTGCAACCAATGAACAAAATCACTTATTATATGCACAAGATTGGTTAAAAACCCTAATTGGATTAGAATAAGCATAGGGCCTACAAAAATGACCTAAATGTGCAACCAATGACACAAAATCACTTATTATATGCACAAGATTGGTTAAAAACCCTAATTGGATTAGAATAGGCCTAGGGAGGACGAAAATGAACCAAATATTCAACCAATGACACAAAATCACTTTTTGGATGCACACGATTGGTTAAAAACCCTATTTGGATTAGAATAAGCCTAGGGAGAACGAATATAACCTAAATGTGCAACCAATGACACAAAATCACTTATTATATGCACAAGATTGGTTAAAATCCCTAATTGGATTAGAATAAGCATAGGGACTACAAAAAGGACCTAATGTGCAACCAATGAACAAAATCACTTTTATATGCACAAAATTGGTTAAAAACCCTAATTGGATTAGAACAAGCATAAGGACTACAAAAATGACCTAAATGTGCAACCAATGACACAAAATCACATATTGGATGCACAAGATTAGTTAAAAACCCTAATTGGATTAGAATAAGTCTAGGGAGGACGAAAATGACCTAAATGTTCAACCAATGACACAAAATCACTTATTGGATGCACAAGATTGGTTAAAAACCCTAATTGGATTAGAATAAGCCTAGGGAGGACGAAAATGACCTAAATGTTCAACCAATAACACAAAATCACTTATTGGATGCACAAGATTGGTTAAAAACCGTAATTGGATTAGAATAATCCTCGGGAGGACACAAATGACCTAAATGTTCAACCAATGATACAAACGCATTTATTGGGTGCATAAGATTGGTTAAAATACCTAATTGGATTGGAATAAGCCTAGGGAGGACGAAAATGACCTAAATGTGCAACCAATGACACAAAATCCCTTATTATATGCACAAGATTGGTTAAAAACCCTAATTGGATTTGAATAAGCTTAGGGAGGACGAAAATGACCTAAACATTCAACCAATGACACAAAATCACTTATTGGATGCACAAAATTGGTTATTAACCTTAATTGGATTAGAATAAGCCTACGGAGAACGAAAACGACCTAAATGTTCAACCGATGACAAAAAATTATTTATTGGATGTAGAAGATTGGTTAAAAACCCTAATTGCATTAAAATAAGCCTAGGGAGGACGAAAAATGACCTAAATGTGCAACCAAGGACACAAAATCACTTATTATATGCACAAGATTGGTTAAGAACCCTAATTGGATTTGAATAAGCCTGGGGAGGACGAAAATGACCTAAATGTTCAACCAATCACACAAAATCACTTATTGGATGCACACGGTTGGTTAAAAACCCTATTTGGATTAGAATAAGCCTAGGGAGAACGAAAATAACCTAAATGTGCAACCAATGACACAAAATCACTTTTTATATGCACAAGATTGGTTAAAAACCCTAATTGGATTAGAATAAGCATAGGGACTACAAAAATGACCTAAATGTGCAACCAATGACACAAAATCACATATTGGATGCACAAGATTGGTTAAAAACCCTAATTGGATTAGAATAAGCCTAGGGAGGACGAAAATGACCTAAATGTGCAACCAATGACACAAAATCACTTATTATATGCACAAGATTGGCTAAAGACGCTAATTGGATTTCAATAAGCCTTGGGAGGACGAAAATGACCTAAACGTTCAACCAATGACACAAAATCACTTATTGAATGCACATGATTGGTTAATAACGCTAATTGGATTAGAATAAGCCTAGGGAGGACGAAAATGACCTAAATGTGCAACTAATGACACAAAATCACATATTGGATGCACAAGATTGGTTAAAAACCCTATTTGGATTAGAATAAGCCTAGGGAGAACGAAAATAACCTAAATGTGCAACCAATGACACAAAATCACTTATTATATGCAGAAGATTGGTTAAAAACCCTAATTGGATAAAAATAAGCCTAGGGATGACGAAAATGACCTAAATGTTCAACCAATGACACAAAATCACTTATTGGATGCCCAAGATTGGTTAAAAACCCTAATTGGATTAGAATAAGCCTAGGGAGGACGAAAATGACCTAAATGTGCAACCAATGACACAAAATCACTTATTATATGCAGAAGATTGGTTAAAAACCCTAATTGGATAAAAATAAGCCTAGGGATGACGAAAATGACCTAAATGTTCAACCAATGACACAAAATCACTTATTGGATGCACAATATTGGTTAAAAACCCTAATTAGATTAGAATAAGCCTAGGGAGGACCAAAATGACCTAAATGTTCAACCAATGACATAAAATCACTTATTGGATGCACAAGATTGGTTAAAAACCCTAATTGGATTAGAATAAGTCTAGGGAGGACGAAAATGACCTAAATGTTCAACCAATGACACAAAATCACTTATTGGATGCACAAGATTGGTTAAAAACCCTATTTGGATTAGAATAAGCCTAGGGAGAACGAAAATAACCTAAATGTGCAACCAATGACACAAAATCACTTATTATATGCAGAAGATTGGTTAAAAACCCTAATTGGATAAAAATAAGCATAGGGATGACGAAAATGACCAAAATGTTCAACCACTGACACAAAATCACTTATTGGATGCACAAGATTGGTTAAAAACCCTAATAAGATTAAAATAAGCCTAGGGAGGACCAAAATGACCTAAATGTGCAACCAATGACATAAAATCACTTATTATATGCACAAGATTGGTTAAAAACCCTAATTGGATTAGAATAAGACTAGGGAGGACGAAAATGACAAAAATGTGCAACCAATGACACAAAATCACATATTGGATGCACAAGATTCGTTAAAAAGCCTAATTGGATCAGAATAAGCCTAGGGAGGAGGAAAATGAACCAAATATTCAACCAATGACACAAAATCACTTTTTGGATGCACACGATTGGTTAAAAACCCTATTTGGATTAGAATAAGCCTAGGGAGAACGAAAATAACCTAAATGTGCAACCAATGACACAAAATCACTTATTATATGCACAAGATTGGTTAAAAACCCTAATTGGATTAGAATAAGCATAGGGACTACAAATGACCTAAATGTGCAACCAATGACACAAAATCACAAATTGGATGCACAAGATTGGTTAAAAACCCTTATTGGATTAGAATAAGCCTAGGGAGGACGAAAATGATCTAAATGTGCAACCAATGACACAAAATCACATATTGGATGCACAAGATTGGTTAAAAACCCTAATTGGATTAGAATAAGTCTAGGGAGGACGAAAATGACCTAAATGTTCAACCAATGACACAAAATCACTTATTGGATGCACAAGATTGGTTAAAAACCCTTATTGGATTAGAATAAGCCTAGGGAGGACGAAAATGACCTAAATGTGCAACCAATGACACAAAATCACTTATTATATGCAGAAGATTGGTTAAAAACCCTAATTGGATAAAAATAAGCCTAGGGATGACGAAAATGACCTAAATGTTCAACCAATGACACAAAATCACTTATTGGATGCACAAGATTGGTTAAAAACCCTAATTGGATTAGAATAAGCCTAGGGAGGACGAAAATGACCTAAATGTTCAACCAATAACACAAAATCACTTATTGGATGCACAAGATTGGTTAAAAACCGTAATTGGATTAGAATAATCCTCGGGAGGACACAAATGACCTAAATGTTCAACCAATGATACAAACGCATTTATTGGGTGCATAAGATTGGTTAAAATCCCTAATTGGATTGGAATAAGCCTAGGGAGGACGAAAATGACCTAAATGTGCAACCAATGACACAAAATCCCTTATTATATGCACAAGATTGGTTAAAAACCCTAATTGGATTTGAATAAGCTTAGGGAGGACGAAAATGACCTAAACATTCAACCAATGACACAAAATCACTTATTGGATGCACAAGATTGGTTATTAACCTTAATTGGATTAGAATAAGCCTACGGAGAACGAAAACGACCTAAATGTTCAACCGATGACAAAAAATTATTTATTGGATGTAGAAGATTGGTTAAAAACCCTAATTGCATTAAAATAAGCCTAGGGAGGACGAAAAATGACCTAAATGTGCAACCAAGGACACAAAATCACTTATTATATGCACAAGATTGGTTAAGAACCCTAATTGGATTTGAATAAGCCTGGGGAGGACGAAAATGACCTAAATGTTCAACCAATCACACAAAATCACTTATTGGATGCACACGATTGGTTAAAAACCCTAATTGGATTAGAATAAGCCTAGGGAGGAAGAAAATGACCTAAATGTGCAACCAATGACACAAAATCACATATTGGATGCACAAGATTGGATAAAAACCCTAATTGGATTAGAATTAGCCTAAGGAGAATGAAAGTGACCTAATGTTCAACCAATAACACAAAATCACTTATTGGATGCACAAGATTGATTAAAAACCCTAATTGGATTAGAATAATCCTAGGGAGGACACAAATGACCTAAATGTTCAACCAATGATACAAACGCATTTATTGGGTGCATAAGATTGGTTAAAAACCCTAATTGGATTAGAATAAGCCTAGGGAGGACGAAAATGACCTAATGTGCAACCAATGAACAAAATCACTTATTATATGCACAAGATTGGTTAAAAACCCTAATTGGATTAGAATAAGCATAGGGACTACAAAAATGACCTAAATGTGCAACATTGACACAAAATCACTTATTATATGCACAAGATTGGTTAAAATCCCTAATTGGATTAGAATAAGCATAGGGACTACAAAAATGACCTAATGTGCAACCAATGAACAAAATCACTTATTATATGCACAAGATTGGTTAAAAACACTAATTGGATTAGAATAAGCATAGGGACTACAAAAATGACCTAAATGTGCCACCAATGACACCAAATCACTTATTATATGCACAAGATTGGTTAAAAACCCTAATTGGATTAGAGTAGGCCTAGGGAGGACGAAAATGAACCAAATATTCAACCAATGACACAAAATCACTTTTTGGATGCACACGATTGGTTAAAAACCCTATTTGGATTAGAATAAGCCTAGGGAGAACGAATATAACCTAAATGTGCAACCAATGACACAAAATCACTTATTATATGCATAAGATTGGTTAAAAACCCTAATTGGATTAGAATAAGCATAGGGACTACAAAAATGACCTAAATGTGCAACCAATGACACAAAATCACTTATTATATGCACAAGATTGGTTAAAAACCCTAATTGGATTAGAATAGGCCTAGGGAGGACGAAAATGAACCTAATATTCAACCAATGAAACAAAATCACTTTTTGGATGCACACGATTGGTTAAAAACCCTATTTGGATTAGAATAAGCCTAGGGAGAACGAATATAACCTAAATGTGCAACCAATGACACAAAATCACTTATTATATGCACAAGATTGGTTAAAATCCCTAATTGGATTAGAATAAGCATAGGGACTACAAAAGTGACCTAATGTGCAACCAATGAACAAAATCACTTATTATATGCACAAGATTGGTTAAAAACCCTAATTGGATTAGAATAAGCATAAGGACTACAAAAATGACCTAAATGTGCAACCAATGACACAAAATCACTTATTATATGCACAAGATTGGTTAAAAACCCTAATTGGATTAGAATAGGCCTAGGGATGACGAAAAGGATCTAAATGTGCAACCAATGACAGAAAATCACATATTGGATGCACAAGATTAGTTAAAAACCCTAATTGGATTAGAATAAGTCTAGGGAGGACGAAAATGACCTAAATGTTCAACCAATGACACAAAATCACTTATTGGATGCACAAGATTAGTTAAAAACCCTAATTGGATTAGAATAAGCCAAGGGTGGACGAAAATGACCTAAATGTGCAACCAATTACACAAAATCACATATTGGATGCACAAGATTGGTTAAAAACCCTAATTGGATTAGAATAAGCGTAGGGAGAATGAAAGTGACCTTAATGTTCAACCAATAACACAAAATCACTTATTGGATGCATAAGATTGGTTAAAAACCGTAATTGGATTAGAATAATCCTAGGGAGGACACAAATGACCTAAATGTTCAACCAATGATACAAACGCATTTATTGGGTGCATAAGATTGGTTAAAATCCCTAATTGAATTAGAGTAAGCCTAGGGAGGACGAAAATGACCTAATGTGCAACCAATGAACAAAATCACTTATTATATGCACAAGATTGGGTAAAAACCCTAATTGGATTAGAATAAGCATAGGGACTACAAAAATGACCTAAATGTGCAACCAATGACTCAAAATCACTTCTTATATGCACAAGATTGGTTAAAAACACTAATTGGATTAGAATAAGCAAAGGGACAACAAAAATGACCTAAATATGCAACCAATGACACAAAATCACTTATTATATGCACAAGATTGGTTAAAAACCCTAATTGGATTAGAATAGGCCTAGGGAGGACGAAAATGAACCAAATATTCAACCAATGACACAAAATCACTTTTTGGATGCACACGATTGGTTAAAAACCCTATTTGGATTAGAATAAGCCTAGGGAGAACGAATATAACCTAAATGTGCAACCAATGACACAAAATCACTTATTATATGCACAAGATTGGTTAAAATCCCTAATTGGATTAGAATAAGCATAGGGACTACAAAAAGGACCTAATGTGCAACCAATGAACAAAATCACTTTTATATGCACAAGATTGGTTAAAAACCCTAATTGGATTAGAACAAGCATAAGGACTACAAAAATGACCTAAATGTGCAACCAATGACACAAAATCACTTATTATATGCACAAGATTGGTTAAAAACCCTAATTGGATTAGAATAGGCCTAGGGAGGACGAAAAGGATCTAAATGTGCAACCAATGATAGAAAATCACATATTGGATGCACAAGATTAGTTAAAAACCCTAATTGGATTAGAATAAGTCTAGGGAGGACGAAAATGACCTAAATGTTCAACCAATGACACAAAATCACTTATTGGATGCACAAGATTAGTTAAAAACCCTAATTGGATTAGAATAAGCCTAGGGAGAATGAAAGTGACCTAAATGTTCAACCAATGACACAAAATCACTTATTGGATGCATAAGATTGGTTAAAAACCGTAATTGGATTAGAATAATCCTAGGGAGGACACAAATGACCTAAATGTTCAACCAATGATACAAACGCATTTATTGGGTGCATAAGATTGCTTAAAATCCCTAATTGGATTAGAATAAGCCTAGGGAGGACGAAAATGACCTAATGTGCAACCAATGACACAAAATCACGTATTGGAAACACAAGATTGGTTAAAAACCTTAATTGGATTAGAATAAGTCTAGGGAGGACGAAAATGACCTAAATGTTCAACCAATGACACAAAATCACTTATTGGATGCACAAGATTAGTTAAAAACCCTAATTGGATTAGAATAAGCCTAGGGAGAATGAAAGTGACATAAATGTTCAACCAATGACATAAAATCACTTATTGGATGCATAAGATTGGTTAATAACCGTAATTGGATTAGAATAATCCTAGGGAGGACACATATGACCTAAATGTTCAACCAATGATACAAACTCAATTATTGGGTGCATAAGATTGGTTAAAATCCCTAATTGGATTAGAATAAGCCTAGGGAGGACGAAAATGACCTAATGTGCAACCAATGAACAAAATCACTTATTATATGCACAAGATTGGTTAAAAACCCTAATTGGATTAGAATAAGCATAGAGACTACAAAAATGACCTAAATGTGCAACCAATGACACAAAATCACTTATTATATGCACAAGATTGGTTTAAAACCCTAATTGGATTAGAATAAGCCTAGGGAGAACGAATATAACCTAAATGTGCAGACAATGACACAAAATCACTTATTATATGCACAAGATTGGTTAAAATCCCTAATTGGATTAGAATAAGCATAGGGACTACAAAAATGACCTAATGTGCAACCAATGAACAAAATCACTTATTATATGCACAAGATTGGTTAAAAACCCTAATTGGATTAGAATAAGCATAAGGACTACAAAAATGACCTAAATGTGCAACCAATGACACAAAATCACTTATTATATGCACAAGATTGGTTAAAAACCCTAATTGGATTAGAATAGGCCTAGGGAGGACGAAAAGGATCTAAATGTGCAACCAATGACAGAAAATCACATATTGGATGCACAAGATTAGTTAAAAACCCTAATTGGATTAGAATAAGTTTAGGGAGGACGAAAATGACCTAAATGTTCAATTAATAACACAAAATCACTTATTGGATGCATAAGATTGGTTAAAAACCGTAATTGGATTAGAATAATCCTAGGGAGGACACAAATGACCTAAATGTTCAACCAATGATACAAACGCATTTATTGGGTGCATAAGATTGCTTAAAATCCCTAATTGGATTAGAATAAGCCTAGGGAGGACGAAAATGACCTAATGTGCAACCAATGACACAAAATCACGTATTGGAAGCACAAGATTGGTTAAAAACCTTAATTGGATTAGAATAAGTCTAGGGAGGACGAAAATGACCTAAATGTTCAACCAATGACACAAAATCACTTATTGGATGCACAAGATTAGTTAAAAACCCTAATTGGATTAGAATAAGCCTAGGGAGAATGAAAGTGACATAAATGTTCAACCAATGACATAAAATCACTTATTGGATGCATAAGATTGGTTAATAACCGTAATTGGATTAGAATAATCCTAGGGAGGACACATATGACCTAAATGTTCAACCAATGATACAAACTCAATTATTGGGTGCATAAGATTGGTTAAAATCCCTAATTGGATTAGAATAAGCCTAGGGAGGACGAAAATGACCTAATGTGCAACCAATGAACAAAATCACTTATTATATGCACAAGATTGGTTAAAAACCCTAATTGGATTAGAATAAGCATAGGGACTACAAAAATGACCTAAATGTGCAACCAATGACACAAAATCACTTATTATATGCACAAGATTGGTTTAAAACCCTAATTGGATTAGAATAAGCCTAGGGAGAACAAATATAACCTAAATGTGCAGACAATGACACAAAATCACTTATTATATGCACAAGATTGGTTAAAATCCCTAATTGGATTAGAATAAGCATAGGGACTACAAAAATGACCTAATGTGCAACCAATGAACAAAATCACTTATTATATGCACAAGATTGGTTAAAAACCCTAATTGGATTAGAATAAGCATAAGGACTACAAAAATGACCTAAATGTGCAACCAATGACACAAAATCACTTATTATATGCACAAGATTGGTTAAAAACCCTAATTGGATTAGAATAGGCCTAGGGAGGACGAAAATGAACCAAATATTCAACCAATGACACAAAATCACTTTTTGGATGCACACGATTGGTTAAAAACCCTATTTGGATTAGAATAAGCCTAGGGAGAACGAATATAACCTAAATGTGCAACCAATGACACAAAATCACTTATTATATGCACAAGATTGGTTAAAATCCCTAATTGGATTAGAATAAGCATAGGGACTACAAAAATGACCTAATGTGCAACCAATGAACAAAATCACTTATTATATGCACAAGATTGGTTAAAAACCCTAATTGGATTAGAATAAGCATAGGGACTACAAAAATGACCTAAATGTGCAACCAATGACACAAAATCACTTATTATATGCACAAGATTGGTTAAAAACCCTAATTGGATTAGAATAGGCCTAGGGAGGACGAAAATGAACCTAATATTCAACCAATGAAACAAAATCACTTTTTGGATGCACACGATTGCTTAAAAACCCTATTTGGATTAGAATAAGCCTAGGGAGAACGAATATAACCTAAATGTGCAACCAATGACACAAAATCACTTATTATATGCACAAGATTGGTTAAAATCCCTAATTGGATTAGAATAAGCATAGGGACTACAAAAGTGACCTAATGTGCAACCAATGAACAAAATCACTTATTATATGCACAAGATTGGTTAAAAACCCTAATTGGATTAGAATAAGCATAAGGACTACAAAAATGACCTAAATGTGCAACCAATGACACAAAATCACTTATTATATGCACAAGATTGGTTAAAAACCCTAATTGGATTAGAATAGGCCTAGGGAGGACGAAAATGAACCTAATATTCAACCAATGAAACAAAATCACTTTTTGGATGCACACGATTGGTTAAAAACCCTATTTGGATTAGAATAAGCCTAGGGAGAACGAATATAACCTAAATGTGCAACCAATGACACAAAATCACTTATTATATGCATAAGATTGGTTAAAAACCCTAATTGGATTAGAATAAGCATAGGGACTACAAAAATGACCTAAATGTGCAACCAATGACACAAAATCACTTATTATATGCACAAGATTGGTTAAAAACCCTAATTGGATTAGAATAGGCCTAGGGAGGACGAAAATGAACCTAATATTCAACCAATGAAACAAAATCACTTTTTGGATGCACACGATTGGTTAAAAACCCTATTTGGATTAGAATAAGCCTAGGGAGAACGAATATAACCTAAATGTGCAACCAATGACACAAAATCACTTATTATATGCACAAGATTGGTTAAAAACCCTAATTGGATTAGAATAAGCATAGGGACTACAAAAATGACCTAAATGTGCAACCAATGACACAAAATCACATATTGGATGCACAAGATTGGTTAAAAACCCTAATTGGATTAGAATAAGCCTAGGGAGGACGAAAATGACCTAAATGTGCAACCAATGACACAAAATCACATATAGGATGCACAAGATTGGTTAAAAACCCTAATTGGATTAGAATAAGCCTAGGGAGGACGAAAATGACCTAAATGTTCAACCAATGACACAAAATCACATATTGGATGCACAAGATTGGTTAAAAACCCTAATTGGATTAGAATAAGCCTAGGGAGGACCAAAATGACCTAAATGTTCAACCAATGACACAAATTCACATATTGGATGCACAAGATTGGTTAAAAACCCTAATTGGATTAGAATAAGCCTAGGGAGGACGAAAATGACCTAAATGTTCAACCAATGACACAAAATCACATATTGGATGCACAAGATTGGTTAAAAACCCTAATTGGATTAGAATAATCCTTGGGAGGACAAAAATGACCTAAATGTTCAACCAATGACACAAAATCACATATAGGATGCATAAGATTGGTTAAAAACCCTAATTGGATTAGAATAAGCCTAGGGAGGACGAAAATGACCTAAATGTTCAACCAATGACACAAAATGACACAAAATCACATATTGGATGCACAAGATTGGTTAAAAACCCTAATTGGATTAGAATAAGCCTAGGGAGGACGAAAATGACCTAATTGGATTACATATGACACAAAATGACAGAAAATGACACAAAATCACAAATTGGATGCACAAGATTGGTTAAAAACCCTAATTGGATTAGAATAAGCCTAGGGAGGACGAAAATGACCTAAATGTTCAACCAATGACACAAAATGACACAAAATCACATATTGGATGCACAAGATTGGTTAAAAACCCTAATTGGATTAGAATAAGCCTAGGGAGGACGAAAATGACCTAAATGTTCAACCAATGACACAAAATGACACAAAATCACATATTGGATGCACAAGATTGGTTAAAAACCCTAATTGGATTAGAATAAGCATAGCGATGACGAAAATGACCTAAATGTTCAACAAATGACACAAAATCACGTATTGGATGCACAAGATTGGTTAAAAACTCTAATTGGATTAGAATAAGCCTAGGGAGGACGAAAATGACCTAAATGTTCAACCAATGACACAAAATGACACAAAATCACATATTGGATGCACAAGATTGGTTAAAAACCCTAATTGGATTAGAATAAGCCTAGGGAGGACGAAAATGACCTAAATGTTCAACAAATGACACAAAATGACACAAAATCACATATTGGATGGACAAGATTGGTTAAAAACCCTAATTGGATTAGAATAAGCCTAGGGAGGACGAAAATGACCTAAATGTTCAACCAATGACACAAAATGACACAAAATCACATATTGGATGCACAAGATTGGTTAAAAACCCTAATTGGATTAGAATAAGCATAGGGAGGACGAATGAACTAAATGTTCAACCAATGACACCAAATGACACAAAATCACATTTTGGATGCACAAGATTGGTTAAAAACCCTAATTGGATTAGAATAAGCCTAGGGAGGATGAAAATGACCTAAATATTCAACCAATGACACAAAATCTCATATTGGATGCACAAGATTGGTTAAAAACCCTAATTGGATTAGAATAAGCCTAGGGAGGACGAAAATGACCTAAATGTTCAACCAATGACACAAAATGACACAAAATCACATATTGGATGCACAAGATTGGTTAAAAACCCTAATTGGATTAGAATATGCCTAGGGAGGACCAAAATGACCTAAATGTTCAACCAATGACACATAATGACACAAAATCACATATTGGATGCACAAGATTGGTTAAAAACCCTAATTGGATTAGAATAAGCCTAGGGAGGACGAAAATGACCTAAATGTTCAACCAATGACACAAAATGACACAAAATCACATATTGGATGCACAAGATTGGTTAAAAACCCTAATTGGATTAGAATAAGCCTAGGGAGGACGAAAATAACCTAAATGTTTAACCGATGACACAAAATGACACAAAATCACATATTGGATGCACAAGATTGGTTAAAAACCCTAGTTGGATTAGAATAAGCCTAAGGGGGACGAAAATGACCTAAATGTTTAACCAATGACACAAAATCACATATTGGATGCACAAGATTGGTTAAAAACCCTAATTGGATTAGAATAAGCCTAGGGAGGACGAAAATGACCTAAATGTTCAACCAATGACACAAAATCACTTATTGGATGCACAAGATTGGTTAAAAACCCTAATTGGATTAGAATAAGTCTAGGGAGGACGAAAATGACCTAAATGTTCAACCAATGACACAAAATCACTTATTGGATGCATAAGATTGGTTAAAAACCGTAATTGGATTAGAATAATCCTAGGGAGGACACAAATGACCTAAATGTTCAACCAATGATACAAACGCATTTATTGGGTGCATAAGATTGCTTAAAATCCCTAATTGGATTAGAATAAGCCTAGGGAGGACGAAAATGACCTAATGTGCAACCAATGACACAAAATCACGTATTGGAAGCACAAGATTGGTTAAAAACCTTAATTGGATTAGAATAAGTCTAGGGAGGACGAAAATGACCTAAATGTTCAACCAATGACACAAAATCACTTATTGGATGCACAAGATTAGTTAAAAACCCTAATTGGATTAGAATAAGCCTAGGGAGAACGAAAACGACCTAAATGTTCAACCGATGACAAAAAATTATTTATTGGATGCAGAAGATTGGTTAAAAACCCTAATTGCATTAAAATAAGCCTAGGGAGGATGAAAAATGACCTAAATGTGCAACCAAGGACACAAAATCACTTATTATATGCACAAGATTGGTTAAGAACCCTAATTGGATTTGAATAAGCCTGGGGAGGACGAAAATGACCTAAATGTTCAACCAATCACACAAAATCACTTATTGGATGCACACGGTTGGTTAAAAACCCTATTTGGATTAGAATAAGCCTAGGGAGAACGAAAATAACCTAAATGTGCAACCAATGACACAAAATCACTTTTTATATGCACAAGATTGGTTAAAAACCCTAATTGGATTAGAATAAGCATAGGGACGACGAAAATGACCTAAATGTACAACCAATGACACAAAATCACATATTGCATGCACAAGATTGGTTAAAAACCCTAATTGGATAAAAATAAGCCTAGGGATGACGAAAATGACCTAAATGTTCAACCAATGACACAAAATCACTTATTGGATGCACGAGATTGGTTAAAAACCCTAATTAGATTAGAATAAGCCTAGGAAGGACCAAAATGACCTAAATGTGCAACCAATGACATAAAATCACTTATTATATGCACAAGATTGGTTAAAAACTCTAATTGGATTAGAATAAGACTAGGGAGGACGAAAATGACCTAAATGTGCAACCAATGACACAAAATCACATATTGGGTGCACAAGATTCGTTAAAAAGCCTAATTGGATAAGAATAAGCCTAGGGAGGACGAAATTGAACCAAATATTCAACCAATGACACAAAATCACATTTTGGATGCACACGATTGGTTAAAAACCCTATTTGGATTAGAATAAGCCTAGGGAGAACGAAAATAACCTAAATGTGCAACCAATGACCCAAAATCACTTTTTATATGCACAAGATTTGTTAAAAACCCTAATTGGATTAGAATAAGCATAGGGACTACAAAAATGACCTAAATGTGCAACCAATGACACAAAATCACATATTGGATGCACAAGATTGGTTTAAAACCCATATTGGATTAGAATAAGCCTAGGGAGGTCGAAAATAACCTAAATGTGCAACCAATGACACAAAATCACATATTGGATGCACAAGATTGGTTAAAAACCCTAATTGGATTAGAATAAGTCTAGGGAGGATGAAAATGACCTAAATGTTCAACCTATGACACAAAATCACTTATTGGATGCACAAGATTGGTTAAAAACCCTAATTGGATTAGAATAAGCCTAGGGAGGAGGAAAATGACCTAAATGTGCAACCAATGACACAAAATCACAAATTGGATGCACAAGATTGGTTAAAAACACTAATTGGATTAGAATAAGCCTAGGGAGAATGAAAGTGACCTAAATGTTCAACCAATAACACAAAATCACTTATTGGATGCACAAGATTGATTAAAAACCCTAATTGGATTAGAATAATCCTAGGGAGGACACAAATGACCTAAATGTTCAACCAATGATACAAACGCATTTATTGGGTGCATAAGATTGGTTAAAATCCCTAATTGGATTAGAATAAGCCCAGGGAGGACGAAAATGACCTAAATATGCAACCAATGACACAAAATCACTTATTATATGCACAAGATTGGTTAAGAACCCTAATTGTATTTGAATAGGCCTAGGGAGGACAAAAAGGACCTAAATGTGCAACCAATGACACAAAATCACATATTGGATGCACAAGATTGGTTAAAAACCCTAATTGGATTAGAATAAGTCTAGGGAGGATGAAAATGACCTAAATGTTCAACCTATGACACAAAATCACTTATTGGATGCACAAGATTGGTTAAAAACCCTAATTGGATTAGAATAAGCCTAGGGAGGAGGAAAATGACCTAAATGTGCAACCAATGACACAAAATCACAAATTGGATGCAAAAGATTGGTTAAAAACACTAATTGGATTAGAATAAGCCTAGGGAGAATGAAAGTGACCTAAATGTTCAACCAATAACACAAAATCACTTATTGGATGCACAAGATTGATTAAAAACCCTAATTGGATTAGAATAATCCTAGGGAGGACACAAATGACCTAAATGTTCAACCAATGATACAAACGCATTTATTGGGTGCATAAGATTGGTTAAAATCCCTAATTGGATTAGAATAAGCCCAGGGAGGACGAAAATGACCTAAATATGCAACCAATGACACAAAATCACTTATTATATGCACAAGATTGGTTAAGAACCCTAATTGTATTTGAATAGGCCTAGGGAGGACAAAAAGGACCTAAATGTGCAACCAATGACACAAAATCACGTATTGGATGCACAAGATTGGTTAAAAACCTTAATTGGATTAGAATAAGTCTAGGGAGGACGAAAATGACCTAAATGTTCAACCAATGACACAAAATCACTTATTGGATGCACAAGATTGGTTAAAAACCCTAATTGGATTAGAATAAGCCTAGAGAGGACGAAAATGACCTAAATGTGCAACCAATGACACAAAATCACATATTGGATGCACAAGATTGGTTAAAAACCCTAATTGGATTAGAATAAGCCTAGGGAGAATGAAAGTGACGTAAATGTTCAACCAATAACACAAAATCACTTATTGGATGCATAAGATTGGTTAAAAACCGTAATTGGATTAGAATAATGCTAGGGAGGACACAAATGACCTAAATGTTCAACCAATGATACAAACGCATTTATTGGGTGCATAAGATTGGTTAAAATCCCTAACTGGATTAGAATAAGCCTAAGGAGGACGAAATTGAACCAAATATTCAATCAATGACACAAAATCACATTTTGGATGCACACGATTGGTTAAAAACCCTATTTGGATTAGAATAAGCCTAGGGAGAACGAAAATAACCTAAATGTGCAACCAATGACCCAAAATCACTTTTTATATGCACAAGATTGGTTAAAAACCATAATTGGATTAGAATAAGCATAGGGACTACAAAAATGACCTAAATGTGCAACCAATGACACAAAATCACATATTGGATGCACAAGATTTGTTAAAAACCCATATTGGATTAGAGTAAGCCTAGGGAGGTCGAAAATAACCTAAATGTGCAACAAATGACACAAAATCACATATTGGATGCACAAGATTGGTTAAAAACCCTAATTGGATTAGAATAAGTCTAGGGAGGATGAAAATGACCTAAATGTTCAAACAATGACACAAAATCACTTATTGGATGCACAAGATTGGTTAAAAACCCTAATTGGATTAGAATAAGCCTAGGGAGGAGGAAAATGACCTAAATGTGCAACCAATGACACAAAATCACATATTGGATGCACAAGATTGGTTAAAAACCCTAATTGGATTAGAATAAGCCTAGGGAGAATGAAAGTGACCTAAATGTTCAACCAATAACACAAAATCACTTATTGGATGCACAAGATTGATTAAAAACCCTAATTGGATTAGAATAATCCTAGGGAGGACACAAATGACCTAAATGTTTAACCAATGATACAAACGCATTTATTGGGTGCATAAGATTGGTTAAAATCCCTAATTGGATTAGAATAAACCCAGGGAGGACGAAAATGACCTAAATGTGCAACCAATGACACAAAATCACTTATTATATGCACAAGATTGGTTAAAAACCCTAATTGTATTTGAATAGGCCTAGGGAGGACGAAAAGGACCTAAATGTGTAACCAATGACACAAAATCACGTATTGGATGCACAAGATTGGTTAAGAACCTTAATTGGATTAGAATAAGTCTAGGGAGGACGAAAATGACCTAAATGTTCAACCAATGACACAAAATCACTTATTGGATGCACAAGATTGGTTAAAAACCCTAATTGGATTAGAATAACCTAGGGAGGACGAAAATGACCTAAATGTGCAACCAATGACACAAAATCACATATTGGATGCATAAGATTGGTTAAAAACCCTAATTGGATTAGAATAAGCCTAGGGAGAATGAAAGTGACCTAAATGTTCAACCAATAACACAAAATCACTTATTGGATGCATAAGATTCGTTAAAAACCGTAATTGGATTAGAATAATGCTAGGGAGGACACAAATGACCTAAATGTTCAACCAATGATACAAACGCATTTATTGGGTGCATAAGATTGGTTAAAATCCCTAACTGGATTAGAATAAGCCTAAGGAGGACGAAATTGAACCAAATATTCAATCAATGACACAAAATCACAT
>JBBPBQ010000003.1:22663844-22680131 GCA_037974755.1 Cicer yamashitae
AAATGTTCAACCAATGACACAAAATCACTTATTGGATGCACAAGATTGGTTAAAAACCCTAATTGGATTAGAATAACCTAGGGAGGACGAAAATGACCTAAATGTGCAACCAATGACACAAAATCACATATTGGATGCATAAGATTGGTTAAAAACCCTAATTGGATTAGAATAAGCCTAGGGAGAATGAAAGTGACCTAAATGTTCAACCAATAACACAAAATCACTTATTGGATGCATAAGATTCGTTAAAAACCGTAATTGGATTAGAATAATGCTAGGGAGGACACAAATGACCTAAATGTTCAACCAATGATACAAACGCATTTATTGGGTGCATAAGATTGGTTAAAATCCCTAACTGGATTAGAATAAGCCTAGGGAGGACGAAATTGAACCAAATATTCAACCAATGACACAAAATCACATTTTGGATGCACACGATTGGTTAAAAACCCTATTTGGATTAGAATAAGCCTAGGGAGAACGAAAATAACCTAAATGTGCAACCAATGACCCAAAATCACTTTTTATATGCACAAGATTGGTTAAAAACCCTAATTGGATTAGAATAAGCATAGGGACTACAAAAATGACCTAAATGTGCAACCAATGACACAAAATCACATTTTGGATGCACAAGATTGGTTAAAAACCCATATTGGATTAGAATAAGCCTAGGGAGGTCGAAAATAACCTAAATGTGCAACCAATGACACAAAATCACATATTGGATGCACAAGATTGGTTAAAAACCCTAATTGGATTTGAATAAGTCTAGGGAGGATGAAAATGACCTAAATGTTCAACCAATAACACAAAATCACTTATTGGATGCACAAGATTGGTTAAAAACCCTAATTGGATTAGAATAAGCCTAGGGAGGAGGAAAATGACCTAAATGTGCAACCAATGACACAAAATCACATATTGGATGCACAAGATTGGTTAAAAACCCTAATTGGATTAGAATAAGCCTAGGGAGAATGAAAGTGACCTAAATGTTCAACCAATAACACAAAATCACTTATTGGATGCACAAGATTGATTAAAAACCCTAATTGGATTAGAATAATCCTAGGGAGGACACAAATGACCTAAACGTTCAACCAATGATACAAACGCATTTATTGGGTGCATAAGATTGGTTAAAATCCCTAATTGGATTAGAATAAGCCCAGGGAGGACGAAAATGACCTAAATGTGCAACCAATGACACAAAATCACTTATTATATGCACAAGATTGGTTAAAAACCCTAATTGTATTTGAATAGGCCTAGGGAGGACGAAAAGGACCTAAATGTGCAACCAATGACACAAAATCACGTATTGGATGCACAAGATTGGTTAAAAACCTTAATTGGATTAGAATAAGTCTAGGGAGGACGAAAATGACCTATATGTTCAACCAATGACACAAAATCACTTATTGGATGCACAAGATTGGTTAAAAACCCTAATTGGATTAGAATAAGCCTAGGGAGGACGAAAATGACCTAAATGTGCAACCAATGACACAAAATCACATATTGGATGCACAAGATTGGTTAAAAACCCTAATTGGATTAGAATAAGCCTAGGGAGAATGAAAGTGACCTAAATGTTCAACCAATAACACAAAATCACTTATTGGATGCATAAGATTGGTTAAAAACCGTAATTGGATTAGAATAATGCTAGGGAGGACACAAATGACCTAAATGTTCAACCAATGATACAAACGCATTTATTGGGTGCATAAGATTGGTTAAAATCCCTAATTGGATTAGAATAAGCCTAGGGAGGACGAAAATGACCTAAATGTGCAACCAATGACACAAAATCACTTATTATATGCACAAGATTGGTTAAAAACCCTAATTGGATTTGAATAAGCTTAGGGAGGATGAAAATGACCTAAACATTCAACCAATGACACAAAATCACTTATTGGATGCACAAGATTGGTTAATAACCCTAATTGAATTAGAATAAGCCTAGGGAGAACGAAAACGACCTAAATGTTCAACCGATGACAAAAAATTATTTATTGGATGCAGAAGATTGGTTAAAAACCCTAATTGCATTAAAATAAGCCTAGGGAGGACGAAAAATGACCTAAATGTGCAACCAACGACACAAAATCACTTATTATATGCACAAGATTGGTTAACAACCCTAATTGGATTTGAATAAGCCTGTGGTGGACGAAAATGACCTAAATGTTCAACCAATCACTCAAAATCACTTATTGGATGCACACGATTGGTTAAAAACCCTATTTGGATTAGAATAAGCCTAGGGAGAACGAAAATAACCTAAATGTGCAACCAATGACACAAAATCACTTTTTATATGTACAAGATTGGTTAAAAACCCTAATTGGATTAGAATAAGCATAGGGACGACGAAAATGACCTAAATGTGCAACCAATGACACAAAATCACATATTGGATGCACAAGATTGGTTAAAAACCCTAATTGGATAAAAATAAGCCTAGGGATGACGAAAAGGACCTAAATGTTCAACCAATGACACAAAATCACTTATTGGATGCACGAGATTGGTTAAAAACCCTAATTTGATTAGAATAAGCCTAGGGAGGACCAAAATGACCTAAATGTGCAACCAATGACATAAAATCACTTATTATATGCACAAGATTGGTTAAAAACCCTAATTGGATTAGAATAAGACTAGGGAGGACGAAAATGACCTAAATGTGCAACCAATGACACAAATTCACATATTGGGTGCACAAGATTCGTTAAAAAGCCTAATTGGATCAGAATAAGCCTAGGGAGGACGAAATTGAACCATATATTCAACCAATGACACAAAATCACTTTTTGGATGCACACGATTGGTTAAAAACCCTATTTGGATTAGAATAAGCCTAGGGAGAACGAAAATAACCTAAATGTGCAACCAATGACCCAAAATCACTTTTTATATGCACAAGATTGGTTAAAAACCCTAATTGGATTAGAATAAGCATAGGGACTTCAAAAATGACCTAAATGTGCAACCCGTGATACAAAATCACATATTGGCTGCACAAGATTGGTTAAAAACCCATATTGGATTAGAATAAGCCTAGGGAGGTCGAAAATAACCTAAATGTGCGACCAATGACACAAAATCAAATATTGGATGCACAAGATTGGTTAAAAACCCTAATTGGATTAGAATAAGTCTAGGGAGGATGAAAATGACCTAAATGTTCAACCAATGACACAAAATCACTTATTGGATGCACAAGATTGGTTAAAAACCCTAATTGGATTAGAATAAGCCTAGGGAGGACGAAAATGACCTAAATGTGCAACCAATGACACAAAATCACTTATTATATGCACAAGATTGGCTAAAGACGCTAATTGGATTTCAATAAGCCTTGGGAGGACGAAAATGACCTAAACGTTCAACCAATGACACAAAATCACTTATTGAATGCACATGATTGGTTAATAACGCTAATTGGATTAGAATAAGCCTAGGGAGGACGAAAATGACCTAAATGTGCAACTAATGACACAAAATCACATATTGGATGCACAAAATTGGTTAAAAACCCTATTTGGATTAGAATAAGCCTAGGGAGAACGAAAATAACCTAAATGTGCAACCAATGACACAAAATCACTTATTATATGCAGAAGATTGGTTTAAAACCCTAATTGGATAAAAATAAGCCTAGGGATGACGAAAATGACCTAAATGTTCAACCAATGACAGAAAATCACTTATTGGATGCACAAGATTGGTTAAAAACCTTAATTGGATTAGAATAAGTCTAGGGAGGACGAAAATGACCTAAATGTTCAACCAATGACACAAAATCACTTATTGGATGCACAAGATTGGTTAAAAACCCTAATTGGATTAGAATAAGCCTTGGGAGGACGAAAATGACCTAAATGTGCAACCAATGACACAAAATCACATATTGGATGCACAAGATTGGTTAAAAACCCTAATTGGATTAGAATAAGCCTAGGGAGAATGAAAGTGACCTAAATGTTCAACCAATAACACAAAATCACTTATTGGATGCATAAGATTGGTTAAAAACCGTAATTGGATTAGAATAATCCTAGGGAGGACACAAATGACCTAAATGTTCAACCAATGATACAAACGCATTTATTGGGTGCATAAGATTGGTTAAAATCCCTAATTGGATTAGAATAAGCCTAGGGAGGACGAAAATGACCTAAATGTGCAACCAATGACACAAAATCCCTTATTATATGCACAAGATTGGTTAAAAACCCTAATTGGATTTCAATAAGCTTAAGGATGACGAAAATGACCTAAACATTCAACCAATGACACAAAATCACTTATTGGATGCACAAGATTGGTTAATAACCCTAATTGGATTAGAATAACCCTAGGGAGAACGAAAACGACCTAAATGTTCAACCGATGACAAAAAATTATTTATTGGATGCAGAAGATTGGTTAAAAACCCTAATTGCATTAAAATAAGCCTAGGGAGGACGAAAAATGACCTAAATGTGCAACCAACGACACAAAATCACTTATTATATGCACAAGATTGGTTAAGAACCCTAATTGGATTTGAATAAGCCTGGGGTGGACGAAAATGACCTAAATGTTCAACCAATCACTCAAAATCACTTATTGGATGCACACGATTGGTTAAAAACCCTATTTGGATTAGAATAAGCCTAGGGAGAACGAAAATAACCTAAATGTGCAACCAATGACACAAAATCACTTTTTATATGCACAAGATTGGTTAAAAACCCTAATTGGATTAGAATAAGCCTAGGGACGACGAAAATGACCTAAATGTGCAACCAATGACACAAAATCACATATTGGATGCACAAGATTGGTTAAAAACCCTAATTGGATAAAAATAAGCCTAGGGATGACGAAAATGACCTAAATGTTCAACCAATGACACCAAATCACTTATTGGATGCACGAGATTGGTTAAAAACCCTATTAAGATTAGAATAAGCCTAGGGAGGACCAAAATGACCTAAATGTGCAACCAATGACATAAAATCACTTATTATATGCACAAGATTGGTTAAAAACCCTAATTGGATTAGAATAAGACTAGGGAGGACGAAAATGACCTAAATGTGCAACCAATGACACAAATTCACATATTGGGTGCACAAGATTCGTTAAAAAGCCTAATTGGATCAGAATAAGCCTAGGGAGGACGAAATTGAACCAAATATTCAACCAATGACACAAAATCACTTTTTGGATGCACACGATTGGTTAAAAACCCTATTTGGATTAGAATAAGCCTAGGGAGAACGAAAATAACCTAAATGTGCAACCAATGACCCAAAATCACTTTTTATATGCACAAGATTGGTTAAAAACCCTAATTGGATTAGAATAAGCATATGGACTACAAAAATGACCTAAATGTGCAACCCGTGATACAAAATCACGTATTGGATGCACAAGATTGGTTAAAAACCCATATTGGATTAGAATAAGCCTAGGGAGGTCGAAAATAACCTAAATGTGCAACCAATGACACAAAATCACATATTGGATGCACATGATTGGTTAAAAACCCTAATTGGATTAGAATAAGTCTAGGGAGGATGAAAATGACCTAAATGTTCAACCAATGACACAAAATCACTTATTGGATGCACAAGATTGGTTAAAAACCCTAATTGGATTAGAATAAGCCTAGGGAGGACGAAAATGACCTAAATGTGCAACCAATGACACAAAATCACTTATTATATGCACAAGATTGGCTAAAGACCCTAATTGGATTTCAATAAGCCTTGGGAGGACGAAAATGACCTAAACGTTCAACCAATGACACAAAATCACTTATTGAATGCACAAGATTGGTTAATAACCCTAATTGGATTAGAATAAGCCTAGGGAGGACGAAAATGACCTAAATGTGCAACTAATGACACAAAATCACATATTGGATGCACAAGATTGGTTAAAAACCCTATTTGGATTAGAATAAGCCTAGGGAGAACGAAAATAACCTAAATGTGCAACCAATGACACAAAATCACTTATTATATGCAGAAGATTGGTTAAAAACCCTAATTGGATAAAAATAAGCCTAGGGATGACGAAAATGACCTAAATGTTCAACCAATGACAGAAAATCACTTATTGGATGCACAAGATTGGTTAAAAACCCTAATTAGATTAGAATAAGCCTAGGGAGGACCAAAATGACCTAAATGTGCAACCAATGATATAAAATCACTTATTATATGCACAAGATTGGTTAAAAACCCTAATTGGATTAGAATAAGACTAGGGAGGACGAAAATGACCAAAATGTGCAACCAATGACAGAAAATCACATATTGGATGCACAAGATTCGTTAAAAAGCCTAATTGGATCAAAATAAGTCTAGGGAGGACGAAAATGAACCAAATATTCAACCAATGACAAAAAATCACTTTTTGGATGCACACGATTGGTTAAAAACCCTATTTGGATTAGAATAAGCCTAGGGAGAACGAATATAACCTAAATGTGCAACCAATGACAGAAAATCACTTATTATATGCACAAGATTGGTTAAAATCCCTAATTGGATTAGAATAAGCATAGGGACTACAAAAATGACCTAATGTGCAACCAATGAACAAAATCACTTATTATATGCACAAGATTGGTTAAAAACCCTAATTGGATGAGAATAAGCATAGGGACTACAAAAATGACCTAAATGTGCAACCAATGACACAAAATCACTTATTATATGCACAAGATTGGTTAAAAACCCTAATTGGATTAGAATAGGCCTAGGGAGGACGAAAAGGACCTAAATGTGCCACCAATGACACAAAATCACATATTGGATGCACAAGATTGGTTAAAAACCCTAATTGGATTAGAATAAGTCTAAGGAGGACGAAAATGACCTAAATGTTCAACCAATGACACAAAATCACTTATTGGATGCAGAAGATTGGTTAAAAACCCTAATTGGATAAAAATAAGCCTAGGGATGACGAAAATGACCTAAATGTTCAACCAATGACAAAAAATCACTTATTGGATGCACAAGATTGGTTAAAAACCCTAATTGGATTAGAATAATCCTAGGGAGGACGAAAATAACCTAAATGTGCAACCGATAACACAAAATCACTTATTATATGCACAAGATTGGCTAAAAACCCTAATTGGATTTGAATAAGCCTTGGGAGGTCGAAAATGACCTAAACGTTCAACCAATGACACAAAATCACTTATTGGATGCACAAGATTGGTTAATAACCCTAATTGGATTAGAATAAGCATACGGAGGACGAAAATGACCTAAATGTGCAACCAATGACACAAAATCACATATTGGATGCACAATATTGGTTAAAAACGCTATTTGGATTAGAATAAGCCTAGGGAGAACGAAAATAACCTAAATGTGCAACCAATGACACAAAATCACTTATTATATGCAGAAGATTGGTTAAAAACCCTAATTGGATAAAAATAAGCCTAGGGATGACGAAAATGACCTAAATGTTCAACCAATGACAGAAAATCACTTATTGGATGCACAAGATTGGTTAAAAACCCTAATTAGATTAGAATAAGCCTAGGGAGGACCAAAATGACCTAAATGTGCAACCAATGATATAAAATCGCTTATTATATGCACAAGATTGGTTAAAGACCCTAACTGGATTAGAATAAGACTAGGGAGGACGAAAATGACCAAAATGTGCAACCAATGACAGAAAATCACATATTGGATGCACAAGATTCGTTAAAAAGCCTAATTGGATCAGAATAAGCCTAGGGAGGACGAAAATGAACCAAATATTCAACCAATGACACAAAATCACTTTTTGGATGCACACGATTGGTTAAAAACCCTATTTGGATTAGAATAAGCCTAGGGAGAACGAATATAACCTAAATGTGCAACCAATGACAGAAAATCACTTATTATATGCATAAGATTGGTTAAAAACCCTAATTGGATTAGAATAAGCATAGGGACTACAAAAATGACCTAAATGTGCAACCAATGACACAAAATCACTTATTATATGCACAAGATTGGTTAAAAACCCTAATTGGATTAGAATAGGCCTAGGGAGGACGAAAAGGACCTAAATGTGCAACCAATGACACAAAATCACATATTGGATGCACAAGATTGGTTAAAAACCCTAATTGGATTAGAATAAGTCTAGGGAGGACGAAAATGACCTAAATTTTCAACCAATGACCCAAAATCACTTATTGGATGCAGAAGATTGGTTAAAAACCCTAATTGGATAAAAATAAGCCTAGGGATGACGAAAATGACCTAAATGTTCAACCAATGACACAAAATCACTTATTGGATGCACAAGATTGGTTAAAAACCCTAATTGGATTAGAATAATCCTAGGGAGGACGAAAATGACCTAAATGTGCAACCGATAACACAAAATCACTTATTATATGCACAAGATTGGCTAAAAACCCTAATTGGATTTGAATAAGCCTTGGGAGGACGAAAATGACCTAAACGTTCAACCAATGACACAAAATCACTTATTGGATGCACAAGATTGGTTAATAACCGTAATTGGATTAGAATAAGCATACGGAGGACGAAAATGACCTAAATGTGCAACCAATGACACAAAATCACTTATTATATGCACAAGATTGGTTAAAAACCCTAATTGTATTTGAATAGGCCTAGGGAGGACGAAAAGGACCTAAATGTGCAATCAATGACACAAAATCACATATTGGATGCACAAGATTGATTAACAACCCTAATTGGATTAGAATAAGCCTAGGGAGAATGAAAGTGACCTAAATGTTCAACCAATAACACAAAATCACTTATTGGATGCACAAGATTGGTTAAAAACCGTAATTGGATTAGAATAATCCTAGGGAGGACACAAATGACCTAAATGTTCAACCAATGATACAAACGCATTTATTGGATGCATAAGATTGGTTAAAATCCCTAATTGGATTAGAACAAGCCTAGGGAGGACGAAAATGACCTAAATCTTCAACCAATGACACAAAATCACTTATTGGATGCACACGATTGGTTAAAAACCCTATTTGGATTAGAATAAGCCTAGGGTGAACGAAAATAACCTAAATGTGGAAACCAATGACTCAAAATCACTTTTTATATGCACAAGATTGGTTAAAAACCCTAATTGGATTAGAATAAGCATAGGGACGACGAAAATGACCTAAATGCGCAACCAATGACACAAAATCACATATTGGATGCACAAGATTGGTTAAAAACCCTAATTGGATAAAAATAAGCCTAGGGATTACGAAAATGACCTAAATGTTCAACCAAGGACACAAAATCACTTATTGGATGCACGAGATTGGTTAAAAACCCTAATTAGATTAGAATAAGCCTAGTGAGGACCAAAATGACCTAAATGTGCAACCAATGACATAAAATCACTTATTATATGCACTAGATTGGTTAAAAACCCTAATTGGATTAGAATAAGACTAGGGAGGACGAAAATGACCTAAATGTGCAACCAATGACACAAAATCACATATTGGGTGCACAAGATTCGTTAAAAAGCTTAATTGGATCAGAATAAGCCTAGGGAGGACGAAATTGAACCAAATATTCAACCAATGACACAAAATCACTTTTTGGATGCACACGATTGGATAAAAACCCTATTTGGATTAGAATAAGCCTAGGGAGAACGAAAATAACCTAAATGTGCAACCAATGACACAAAATCACTTTTTATATGCACAAGATTGGTTAAAAACCCTAATTGGATTAGAATAAGACTAGGGAGGACGGAAATGACCTAAATGTGCAACCAATGACACAAAATCACTTATTATATGCACAAGATTGGCTAAAAACCCTAATTGGATAAAAATAAGCCTAGGGATGACGAAAATGACCTAAATGTTTAACCAATGACACAAAATCACTTATTGGATGCACAAGATTGGTTAAAAACCCTATTTGGATTAGAATAAGCCTAGGGAGAACGAAAATAACCTAAATGTGCAACCAATGACACAAAATCACTTATTGAATGCACAAGATTGGTTAATAACCCTAATTGGATTAGAATAAACCTAGGGAGGACGAAAATGACCTAAATGTGCAGCTAATGACACAAAATCACATATTGGATGCACAAGATTGGTTAAAAACCCTATTTGGATTAGAATAAGCCTTGGGAGAACGAAAATAACCTAAATGTGCAACCAATGACACAAAATCACTTATTATATGCAGAAGATTGGTTAAAAACCCTAATTGGATAAAAATAAGCCTACGGATGACGAAAATGACCTAAATGTTCAACCAATGACACAAAATCACTTATTGGATACACAAGATTGGTTAAAAACCCTATTTGGATTAGAATAAGCCTAGGGAGAACGAAAATAACCTAAATGTGCAACCAATGACACAAAATCACTTATTATATGCACAAGATTGGTTAAAAACCCTAATAGGATAAAAATTAGCCTAGGGATGACGAAAATGACCTAAATGTTCAACCAATGACAGAAAATCACTTATTGGATGCACAAGATTGGTTAAAAACCCTAATTAGATTAGAATAAGCCTAGGGAGGACCAAAATGACCTGAATGTGCAACCAATGATATAAAATCACTTATTATATGCACAAGATTGGTTAAAAACCCTAATTGGATTAGAATAAGACTAGGGAGGACGAAAATGACCAAAATGTGCAACCAATGACAGAAAATCACATATTGGATGCACAAGATTCGTTAAAAAGCCTAATTGGATCAGAATAAGCCTAGGGAGGACGAATATGAACCAAATATTCAACCAATGACACAAAATCACTTTTTGGATGCACACGATTGGTTAAAAACCCTATTTGGATTAGAATAAGCCTAGGGAGAACGAATATAACCTAAATGTGCAACCAATGACAGAAAATCACTTATTATATGCATAAGATTGGTTAAAAACCCTAATTGGATTAGAATAAGCATAGGGACTACAAAAATGACCTAAATGTGCAACCAATGACACAAAATCACTTATTATATGCACAAGATTGGTTAAAAACCCTAATTGGATTAGAATAGGCCTAGGGAGGACGAAAAGGACCTAAATGTGCAACCAATGACACAAAATCACATATTGGATGCTCAAGATTGGTTAAAAACCCTAATTGGATTAGAATAAGTCTAGGGAGGACGAAAATGACCTAAATGTTCAACCAATGACACAAAATAACTTATTGGATGCACAAGATTGGTTAAAAACCCTAATTGGATTAGAATAAGCCTAGGGAGGATGAAAATGACCTAAATGTGCAACCAATGACACAAAATCACATATTGGATGCACAAGATTGGTTAAAAACCCTAATTGGATTAGAATAAGCCTAGGGAGAATGAAAGTGACCTAAATGTTCAACCAATAACACAAAATCACTTATTGGATGCACAAGATTGATTAAAAACCCTAATTGGATTAGAATAATCCTAGGGAGGACACAAATGACCTAAATGTTCAACCAATGATACAAACGCATTTATTGGGTGCATAAGATTGGTTAAAAACCCTAATTGGATTAGAATAAGCCTAGGGAGGACGAAAATGACCTAATGTGCAACCAATGAACAAAATCACTTATTATATGCACAAGATTGGTTAAAAACCCTAATTGGATTAGAATAAGCATAGGGACTACAAAAATGACCTAAATGTGCAACATTGACACAAAATCACTTATTATATGCACAAGATTGGTTAAAATCCCTAATTGGATTAGAATAAGCATAGGGACTACAAAAATGACCTAATGTGCAACCAATGAACAAAATCACTTATTATATGCACAAGATTGGTTAAAAACACTAATTGGATTAGAATAAGCATAGGGACTACAAAAATGACCTAAATGTGCCACCAATGACACCAAATCACTTATTATATGCACAAGATTGGTTAAAAACCCTAATTGGATTAGAGTAGGCCTAGGGAGGACGAAAATGAACCAAATATTCAACCAATGACACAAAATCACTTTTTGGATGCACACGATTGGTTAAAAACCCTATTTGGATTAGAATAAGCCTAGGGAGAACGAATATAACCTAAATGTGCAACCAATGACACAAAATCACTTATTATATGCATAAGATTGGTTAAAAACCCTAATTGGATTAGAATAAGCATAGGGACTACAAAAATGACCTAAATGTGCAACCAATGACACAAAATCACTTATTATATGCACAAGATTGGTTAAAAACCCTAATTGGATTAGAATAGGCCTAGGGAGGACGAAAAGGACCTAAATGTGCAACCAATGACACAAAATCACATATTGGATGCACAAGATTGGTTAAAAACCCTAATTGGATTAGAATAAGTCTAGGGAGGACGAAAATGACCTAAATGTTCAACCAATGACACAAAATCACATATTGGATGCACAAGATTGAATAAAAACCCTAATCGGATTAGAATAAGCCTAGGGAAGACGAAAACGACCTAAATGTTCAACTGATGACACAAAATGACACAAAATCACATATTGGATGCACAAGATTGGTTAAAAACCCTAATTGATTAGAATAAGCCTAGGGAGGACGAAAATGACCTAAATGTTCAACCAATGACACAAAATGACACAAAATCACATATTGGATGCACAAGATTGGTTAAAAACCCTAATTGGATTTGAATAAGCCTAGGGAGGACGAAAATGACCTAAATGTTCAACCGATGACACAAAATGACACAAAATCACATATTGGATGCACAAGATTGGTTAAAAACCCTAATTGGATTAGAATAAGCCTAGGGAGGACGAAAATGACCTAAATGTTCAACCAATGACACAAAATCACATATTGGATGCACAGGATTGGTTAAAAACTCTAATTGGATTAGAATAAGCCTAGGGAGGACGAAAATGACCTAAATGTTCAACCAATGACACAAAATGACACAAAATCACATATTGGATGCACAAGATTGGTTAAAAACCCTAATTGGATTTGAATAAGCCTAGGGAGGACGAAAATGACCTAAATGTGCAACCATTGACACAAAATGATACAAAATCACGTATTAGATGCACAAGATTGGTTAAAAACCCTAATTAGATTAGAATAAGCCTAGGGAGGACGAAAATGACCTAAATGTTCAACCAATGACACAAAATCACATATTGGATGCACAAGATTGGTTAAAAACCCTAATTGGATTAGAATAAGCCTAGGGAGGACGAAAATGACTTAAATGTGCAACCAATGACACAAAATCACATATTGGATGCACAAGATTGGTTAAAAACCCTAATTGGATTAGAATAAGCCTAGGGAGGACGAAAATGACCTAAATGTGCAACCAATGACACAAAATCACATATTGGATGCACAAGATTCGTTAAAAAGCCTAATTGGATCAGAATAAGCCTAGGGAGGACGAAAATGAACCAAATATTCAACCAATGACACAAAATCACTTTTTGGATGCACACGATTGGTTAAAAACCCTATTTGGATTAGAATAAGCCTAGGGAGAACGAAAATAACCTAAATGTGCAACCAATGACACAAAATCACTTATTATATGCAGAAGATTGGTTAAAAACCCTAATTGGATAAAAATAAGCCTAGGGATGACGAAAATGACCTAAATGTTCAACCAATGACGGAAAATCACTTATTGGATGCAAAAGATTGGTTAAAAACCTTAATTGGATAGAATAAGTCTAGGGAGGACGAAAATGACCTAAATGTTCAACCAATGACACAAAATCACTTATTGGATGCACAAGATTGGTTAAAAACCCTATTTGGATTAGAATAAGCCTAGGGAGAACGAAAATAACCTAAATGTGCAACCAATGACACAAAATCACTTTTTATATGTACAAGATTGGTTAAAAACCCTAATTGGATTAGAATAAGCATAGGGACGACGAAAATGACCTAAATGTGCAACCAATGACACAAAATCACATATTGGATGCACAAGATTGGTTAAAAACCCTAATTGGATAAAAATAAGCCTAGGGATGACGAAAAGGACCTAAATGTTCAACCAATGACACAAAATCACTTATTGGATGCACGAGATTGGTTAAAAACCCTAATTTGATTAGAATAAGCCTAGGGAGGACCAAAATGACCTAAATGTGCAACCAATGACATAAAATCACTTATTATATGCACAAGATTGGTTAAAAACCCTAATTGGATTAGAATAAGACTAGGGAGGACGAAAATGACCTAAATGTGCAACCAATGACACAAATTCACATATTGGGTGCACAAGATTCGTTAAAAAGCCTAATTGGATCAGAATAAGCCTAGGGAGGACGAAATTGAACCATATATTCAACCAATGACACAAAATCACTTTTTGGATGCACACGATTGGTTAAAAACCCTATTTGGATTAGAATAAGCCTAGGGAGAACGAAAATAACCTAAATGTGCAACCAATGACCCAAAATCACTTTTTATATGCACAAGATTGGTTAAAAACCCTAATTGGATTATAATAAGCATAGGGACTACAAAAATGACCTAAATGTGCAACCCGTGATACAAAATCACATATTGGCTGCACAAGATTGGTTAAAAACCCATATTGGATTAGAATAAGCCTAGGGAGGTCGAAAATAACCTAAATGTGCAACCAATGACACAAAATCAAATATTGGATGCACAAGATTGGTTAAAAACCCTAATTGGATTAGAATAAGTCTAGGGAGGATGAAAATGACCTAAATGTTCAACCAATGACACAAAATCACTTATTGGATGCACAAGATTGGTTAAAAACCCTAATTGGATTAGAATAAGCCTAGGGAGGACGAAAATGACCTAAATGTGCAACCAATGACACAAAATCACTTATTATATGCACAAGATTGGCTAAAGACGCTAATTGGATTTCAATAAGCCTTGGGAGGACGAAAATGACCTAAACGTTCAACCAATGACACAAAATCACTTATTGAATGCACATGATTGGTTAATAACGCTAATTGGATTAGAATAAGCCTAGGGAGGACGAAAATGACCTAAATGTGCAACTAATGACACAAAATCACATATTGGATGCACAAGATTGGTTAAAAACCCTATTTGGATTAGAATAAGCCTAGGGAGAACGAAAATAACCTAAATGTGCAACCAATGACACAAAATCACTTATTATATGCAGAAGATTGGTTAAAAACCCTAATTGGATAAAAATAAGCCTAGGGATGACGAAAATGACCTTAATGTTCAACCGATGACACAAAATCACTTATTGGATGCCCAAGATTGGTTAAAAACACTAATTGGATTAGAATAAGCCTAGGGAGGACGAAAATGACCTAAATGTGCAACCAATGACACAAAATCACATATTGGATGCACAAGATTGGTTAAAAACCCTAATTGGATTAGAATAAGCCTAGGGAGGATGAAAATGACCTAAATGTGCAACCAATGACACAAAATCACATATTGGATGCACAAGATTGGTTAAAAACCCTAATTGGATTAGAATAAGCCTAGGGAGAATGAAAGTGACCTAAATGTTCAACCAATAACACAAAATCACTTATTGGATGCACAAGATTGATTAAAAACCCTAATTGGATTAGAATAATCCTAGGGAGGACACAAATGACCTAAATGTTCAACCAATGATACAAACGCATTTATTGGGTGCATAAGATTGGTTAAAATCCCTAATTGGATTAGAATAAGCCCAGGGAGGACGAAAATGACCTAAATGTGCAACCAATGACACAAAATCACTTATTATATGCACAAGATTGGTTAAAAACCCTAATTGTATTTGAATAGGCCTAGGGAGGACGAAAATGACCTAAATGTTCAACCAATGACACAAAATCAATTATTGGATGCACAAGATTGGTTAAAAACCCTAATTGGATTAGAATAAGCCTAAGGAGGACGAAAATGACCTAAATGTGCAACCAATGACAAAAAATCACATATTGGATGCACAAGATTGGTTAACAACCCTAATTGGATTAGAATAAGCCTAGGGAGAATGAAAGTGACCTAAATGTTCAACCAATAACACAAAATCACTTATTGGATGCACAAGATTGGTTAAAAACCGTAATTGGATTAGAATAATCCTAGGGAGGACACAAATGACCTAAATGTTCAACCAATGATACAAACGCATTTATTGGATGCATAAGATTGGTTAAAATCCCTAATTGGATTAGAACAAGCCTAGGGAGGACGAAAATGACCTAAATGTTCAACCAATGACACAAAATCACTTATTGGATGCACACG
>JBBPBQ010000003.1:22681566-22711878 GCA_037974755.1 Cicer yamashitae
GAGGACCAAAATGACCTAAATGTGCAACCAATGACATAAAATCACTTATTATATGCACTAGATTGGTTAAAAACCCTAATTGGATTAGAATAAGACTAGGGAGGACGAAAATGACCTAAATGTGCAACCAATGACACAAAATCACATATTGGGTGCACAAGATTCGTTAAAAAGCTTAATTGGATCAGAATAAGCCTAGGGAGGACGAAATTGAACCAAATATTCAACCAATGACACAAAATCACTTTTTGGATGCACACGATTGGATAAAAACCCTATTTGGATTAGAATAAGCCTAGGGAGAACGAAAATAACCTCAATGTGCAACCAATGACACAAAATCACTTTTTATATGCACAAGATTGGTTAAAAACCCTAATTGGATTAGAATAAGACTAGGGAGGACGGAAATGACCTAAATGTGCAACCAATGACACAAAATCACTTATTATATGCACAAGATTGGCTAAAAACCCTAATTGGATAAAAATAAGCCTAGGGATGACGAAAATGACCTAAATGTTATACCAATGACACAAAATCACTTATTGGATGCACAAGATTGGTTAAAAACCCTATTTGGATTAGAATAAGCCTAGGGAGAACGAAAATAACCTAAATGTGCAACCAATGACACAAAATCACTTATTGAATGCACAAGATTGGTTAATAACCCTAATTGGATTAGAATAAACCTAGGGAGGACGAAAATGACCTAAATGTGCAGCTAATGACACAAAATCACATATTGGATGCACAAGATTGGTTAAAAACCCTATTTGGATTAGAATAAGCCTAGGGAGAACGAAAATAACCTAAATGTGCAACCAATGACACAAAATCACTTATTATATGCAGAAGATTGGTTAAAAACCCTAATTGGATAAAAATAAGCCTAGGGATGACGAAAATGACCTAAATGCTCAACCAATGACACAAAATCACTTATTGGATGCACAAGATTGGTGAAAAACCCTATTTGGATTAGAATAAGCCTAGGGAGAACGAAAATAAGCTAAATGTGCAACCAATGACACAAAATCACTTATTATATGCACAAGATTGGTTAAAAACCCTAATTGGATAAAAATTAGCCTAGGGATGACGAAAATGACCTAAATGTTCAACCAATGACAGAAAATCACTTATTGGATGCACAAGATTGGTTAAAATCCCTAATTAGATTAGAATAAGCCTAGGGAGGACCAAAATGACCTGAATGTGCAACCAATGATATAAAATCACTTATTATATGCACAAGATTGGTTAAAAACCCTAATTGGATTAGAATAAGACTAGGGAGGAAGAAAATGACCAAAATGTGCAACCAATGACAGAAAATCTCATATTGGATGCACAAGATTCGTTAAAAAGCCTAATTGGATCAGAATAAGCCTACGGAGGACGAAAATGAACCAAATATTCAACCAATGACACAAAATCACTTTTTGGATGCACACGATTGGTTAAAAACCCTATTTTGATTAGAATAAGCCTAGGGAGAACGAATATAACCTAAATGTGCAACCAATGACAGAAAATCACTTATTATATGCATAAGATTGGTTAAAAACCCTAATTGGATTAGAATAAGCATAGGGACTACAAAAATGACCTAAATGTGCACCAATGACACAAAATCACTTATTATATGCACAAGATTGGTTAAAAACCCTAATTGGATTAGAATAGGCCTAGGGAGGACGAAAAGGACCTAAATGTGCAACCAATGACACAAAATCACATATTGGATGCACAAGATTGGTTAAAAACCCTAATTGGATTAGAATAAGCCTAGGGAGGACGAAAATGACCTAAATGTGCAACCAATGACACAAAATCACTTATTGGATGCACAAGATTGGTTAAAAACCCTAATTAGATTAGAATAAGCCTAGGGAGGACCAAACTGACATAAATGTGCAACCAATGACATAAAATCACTTATTATATGCACAAGATTGGTTAAAAACCCTTATTGGATTAGAATAAGCCTAGGGAGGACGAAAATGACCTAAATGTGCAACCAATGACACAAAATCACATATTGGATGCACAAGATTGGTTAAAAACCCTAATTGGATTAGAATAAGTCTAGGGAGGATGAAAATGACCTAAATGTTCAACCAATGACACAAAATCACTTATTGGATGCACAAGATTGGTTAAAAACCCTAATTAGATTAGAATAAGCCTAGGGAGGACCAAAATGACCTGAATGTGCAACCAATAACATAAAATCACTTATTATATGCACAAGTTTTGCTAAAAACCCTAATTGGATTTGAATAAGCCTAGGGAGAACGAAAATAACCTAAATGTGAATCCAATGACACAAAATCACTTTTTATATGAACAAGATTGGTTAAAAACCCTAATTGGATTAGAATAAGCATAGGGACTTCAAAAATGACCTAAATGTGCAACCAATGACACAAAATCACATATTGGATGCACAAGATTGGTTAAAAACCCTTATTGGATTAGAATAAGCCTAGGGAGGACGAAAATGACCTAAATGTGCAACCAATGACACAAAATCACATATTGGATGCACAAGATTGGTTAAAAACCCTAATTGGATTAGAATAAGCCTAGGGAGGACGAAAATAACCTAAATTTTCAACCAATGACACAAAATGACACAAAATCACATATTGGATGCACAAGATTGGTTAAAAACCCTAATTGGATTAGAATAAGCCTAGCGAGGACGAAAATGACCTAATTGGATTACCAATGACACAAAATCACTTATTATATGCACAAGATTGGTTAAAAACCCTAATTGGAATAGAATAAGCCTAGGGAGGACGAAAATGAACTAAATGTTCAACCAATGACACAAAATCACATATTGGATGCACAAGATTGGTTAAAAACCCTAATTGGATTAGAATAAGCCTAGGGAGGACAAAAATGACCTAAATGTTTAACCAATGACACAAAATCACATATTGGATGCACAAGATTGGTTAAAAACCCTAATTGGATTAGAATAAGCCTAGGGAGGACGAAAATGACCTAAATGTTCAACCAATGACACAAAATGACACAAAATCACATATTAGATGCACCAAATTGGTTAAAAACGCTAATTGGAATAGAATAAGCCTAGGGAGGACGAAAATGACCTAAATGTTCAACCAATGACACAAAATCACATATTGGATGCACAAGATTGGTTAAAAACCCTAATTGGATTTGAATAAGCCTAGGCAGGACGAAAATCACCTAAATGTTCAACCAATGACACAAAATGACAAAAAATCACATACTGGATGCACAAGATTGGTTAAAAACCCTAATTGGATTAGAATAAGCCTAGGGAGGACGAAAATGACCTAAATGTTCAACCAATGACACAAAATGACACAAAATTACATATTGGATGCACAAGATTGGTTAAAAACCCTAATTGGATTAGAATAAGCCTAGGGAGGACGAAAATGACCTAAATTTTCAACCAATGACACAAAATCACATATTAGATGCACCAAATTGGTTAAAAACGCTAATTGGAATAAAATAAGCCTAGGGAGGACGAAAATGACCTAAATGTTCAACCAATGACACAAAATCACATATTGGATGCACAAGATTGGTTAAAAATCCTAATTGGATTAGAATAAGCCTAGGCAGGACGAAAATGACCTAAATGTTCAACCAATGACACAAAATGACAAAAAATCACATACTGGATGCACAAGATTGGTTAAAAACCCTAATTGGATTAGAATAAGCCTAGGGAGGACGAAAATGACCTAAATGTTCAACCAATGACACAAAATGACACAAAATTACATATTGGATGCACAAGATTGGTTAAAAACCCTAATTGGATTAGAATACGCCTAGGGAGGACGAAAACGACCTAAATGTTCAACCAATGACACAAAATCACATATTGGATGCACAAGATTGGTTAAAAACCCTAATTGGATTAGAATAAGCCTAGGGATAACGAAAATGACCTAAATGTTCAACCAATGACACAAAATGACACAAAATCTCATATTGGATGCACAAGATTGGTTAAAAACCCTAATTGGATTAGAATAAGCCTAGGGAGGACGAAAATGACCTAAATGTTCAACCAATGACACAAAATGACACAAAATCACATATTGGATGCACAAGATTGGTGAAAAACCCTAATTGGATTAGAATAAGCCTAGGGAGGACGAAAGTGACCTAAATGATCAACCAATGACACAAAATCACATATTTGATGCACAAGATTGGTTAAAAACCTTAATTGGATTAGAATAAGCCTAGGGAGGACGAAAATGACCTAAATGTTCAACCAATGACACAAAATCACATATTGGATGCACAAGATTGGTTAAAAACCCTAATTGGATTAGAATAAGTCTAGGGAGGACGAAAATGACCTAAATGTTCAACCAATGACACAAAATCACTTATTGGATGCACAAGATTGGTTAAAAACCCTAATTGGATTAGAATAAGCCTAGGGAGGACCAAAATGACCTAAATGTGCAACCAATGACACAAAATCACATATTGGATGCACAAGATTGGTTAAAAACCCTATTTGGATTAGAATAAGCCTAGGGAGAACGAAAATAACCTAAATGTGCAACCAATGACACAAAATCACTTATTATATGCAGAAGATTGGTTAAAAACCCTAATTGGATAAAAATAAGCCTAGGGATGACAAAAATGACCTAAATGTTCAACCAATGACACAAAATCACTTATTGGATGCACAAGATTGGTTAAAAACCCTAATTAGATTAGAATAAGCCTAGGGAGGACCACAATGACCTAAATGTGCAACCAATGACATAAAATCACTTATTATATGCAGAAGATTGGTTAAAAACCCTAATTGGATTAGAATAAGACTAGGGAGGACGAAAATGACCAAAATGTGCAACCAATGACACAAAATCACATATTGGATGCACAAGATTCGTTAAAAAGCCTAATTGGATCAGAATAAGCCTAGGGAGGACGAAAATGAACCAAATATTCAACCAATGACACAAAATCACATATTGGATGCACAAGATTGGTTAAAAACCCTAATTGGATTAGAATAAGTCTAGGGAGGATGAAAATGACCTAAATGTTCAACCAATGACACAAAATCACTTATTGGATGCACAAGATTGGTTAAAAACCCTAATTGGATTAGAACAAGCCTAGGGAGGACGAAAATGACCTAAATGTGCAACCAATGACACAAAATCACTTATTATATGCACAAGATTGGCTAAAAACCCTAATTGGATAAAAATAAGCCTAGGGATGACGAAAATGACCTAAATGTTCAACCAATGACACAAAATCACTTATTGGATGCACAAGATTGGTTAAAAACCCTAATTGGATTAGAAGAAGACTAGGGAGGACGAAAATGACAAAAATGTGCAACCAATGACACAAAATCACATATTGGATGCACAAGATTCGTTAAAAAGCCTAATTGGATCAGAATAAGCCTAGGGAGGACGAAAATGAACCAAATATTCAACCAATGACACAAAATCACTTTTTGGATGCACACGATTGGTTAAAAACCCTATTTGGATTAGAATAAGCCTAGGGAGAACGAAAATAACCAAAATGTGCAACCAATGACACAAAATCACATATTGGGTGCACAAGATTCGTTAAAAAGCTTAATTGGATCAGAATAAGCCTAGGGAGGACGAAATTGAACCAAATATTCAACCAATGTCACAAAATCACTTTTTGGATGCACACGATTGGTTAAAAACCGTATTTGGATTAGAATAAGCCTAGGGAGAACGAAGATAACCTAAATGTGCAACCAATGACACAAAATCACTTTTTATATGCACAAGATTGGTTAACAACCCTAATTGGATAAAAATAAGCTTAGGGATGATGAAAATGACCTAAATGTTCAACCAATGACACAAAATCACTTATTGGATGCACAAGATTGGTTAAAAACCCTATTTGGATTAGAATAAGACTAGGGAGGACGAAAATAACCTAAATGTGCCACCAATGACACAAAATCACATATTGGATGCACAAGATTGGTTAGAAACCCTATTTGGATGAGAATAAGCCTAGGGAGAACGAAAATAACCTAAATGTGCAACCAATGACACAAAATCACTTATTGAATGCACAAGATTGGTTAATAACCCTAATTGGATTATAATAAACCTAGGGAGGACGAAAATGACCTAAATGTGCAACCAATGACACAAAATCACATATTGGATGCACAAGATTGGTTAAAAACCCTTATTGGATTAGAATAAGCCTAGGGAGGACGAAAATGACCTAAATGTGCAACAAATGACACAAAATCACATATTGGATGCACAAGATTCGTTAAAAAGCCTAATTGGATCAGAATAAGCCTAGGGAGGACGAAAATGAACCAAATATTCAACCAATGACACAAAATCACTTTTTGGATGCACACGATTGGTTAAAAACCCTATTTGGATTAGAATAAGCCTAGGGAGAACGAAAATAACCTAAATGTGCAACCAATGACACAAAATCACTTTTTATATGCACAAGATTGGTTAAAAACTCTAATTGGATTAGAATAAGCATAGGGACTACAAAAATGACCAAAATGTGAAACCAATGAAACAAAATCACATATTGGATGCACAAGATTGGTTAAAAACCCTTATTGGATTAGAATAAGCCTAGGGAGGACGAAAATGACCTAAATGTGCAACCAATGACACAAAATCACATATTGGATGCACAAGATTGGTTAAAAACCCTAATTGGATTAGAATAAGCCTAGGGAGGACGAAAATGACCTAAATGTGCAACCAATGACACAAAATCACTTATTGGATGCACAAGATTGGTTAAAAAACCTAATTAGATTAGAATAAGCCTTGGGAGAACGAAAATGACCTAAATGTGCAACCAATGACACAAAATCACTTATTATATGCACAAGATTGGTTACAAACCCTAATTTGGATTAGAATAAGCCTAGGGACGACAAAAATGTGCAACCAATGACACAACATCACATATTGGATGCACAAGATTGGATAAAAACCCTAATTGGATAAGAATAAGCCTAGGGATGACGAATAAGACTTAAATGTTTAACCAATGACACAAAATTACTTATTGGATGCACAAGATTGGTTAAAAACCCTAATTGGATTAGAATCAGCCTACGGAGGACGAAAATGACCTAAATGTGCAACCAATGACACAAAATCACTTATTATATGCACAAGATTTGTTAAAAACCCTAATTGGACTAGAATTAGAATAGGGAGGACGAAAATGACCATAATGTGCAACCAATCACACAAAATCACATATTGGATGCACAAGATTCGTTAAAAAGCCTAATTGGATCAGAATAAGCCTAGGGAGGACGAAAATGAACCAAATATTCAACCAATGACACAAAATCACTTTTTGGATGCACACGATTGGTTAAAAACCCTATTTGGATTAGAATAAGCCTAGGGAGAACGAAAATGACCTAAATGTGCAACCAATGACACAAAATCACTTATTATATGCACAAGATTGGTTAAAAACCCTAATTGGATTAGAATAAGCATAGGGACTACAAAAATGACCTAAATGTGCAACCAATGACACAAAATCACATATTGGATGCACAAGATTGGATAAAAACCCTAATTGGATAAGAATAAGCCTAGGGATGACGAATATGACCTAAATGTTCAACCAATGACACAAAATCACTTATTGGATGCACAAGATTGGTTAAAAACCCTAATGGGATTAGAATAAACCTAGGGAGGACGACAATGACCTAAATGTGCAACCAATGAAACAAAATCACTTATTATATGCACAAGATTTGTTAAAAACCCTAATTGGACTAGAATTAGACTAGGGAGGACGAAAATGACCGAAATGTGCAACCAATGACACAAAATCACATATTAGATGCACAAGATTCGTTAAAAAGCCTAATTGGATCAGAATAAGCCTAGGGAGGACGAAAATGAACCAAATATTCAACCAATGACACAAAATCACTTTTTGGATGCACACGATTGGTTAAAAACCCTATTTGGATTAGAATAAGCCTAGGGAGAACGAAAATAACCTAAATGTGCAACCAATGACACAAAATCACTTATTATATGCACAAGATTGGTTAAAAACCCTAATTGGATTAGAATAAGCCTAGGGAGAACGAAAACGACCTAAATCTGCAACCAATGACACAAAATCACTTATTATATGCACAAGATTGGTTAAAAACCCTAATTGGATTAGAATAAGACTAGGGCGGACGAAAATGACAAAAATGTGCAACCAATGACACAAAATCACATATTGGATGCACAAGATTCGTTAAAAAGCCTAATTGGATCAGAATAAGACTAGGGAGGACGAAAATGAACTAAATATTCAACCAATGACACAAAATCACTTTTTGGATGCACACGATTGGTTAAAAACCCTATTTGGATTACAATAAGCCTAGGGAGAACGAAAATAACCTAAATGTGAATCCGATGACACAAAATCACTTTTTATATGCACAAGATTGGTTAAAAACCCTAATTGGATTAGAATAAGCATAGGGACTTCAAAAATGACCTAAATGTGCAACCAATGACACAAAATCACATATTGGATGCACAAGATTGGTTAAAAACCCTAATTGGATTAGAATAAGCCTAGGGAGGACGAAAATGACCTAAATGTGCAACCAATGACACAAAATCACTTATTATATGCACAAGATTGGCTAAAGACGCTAATTGGATTTCAATAAGCCTTGGGAGGACGAAAATGACCTAAACGTTCAACCAATGACACAAAATCACTTATTGAATGCACATGATTGGTTAATAACGCTAATTGGATTAGAATAAGCCTAGGGAGGACGAAAATGACCTAAATGTGCAACTAATGACACAAAATCACATATTGGATGCACAAGATTGGTTAAAAACCCTATTTGGATTAGAATAAGCCTAGGGAGAACGAAAATAACCTAAATGTGCAACCAATGACACAAAATCACTTATTATATGCAGAAGATTGGTTAAAAACCCTAATTGGATAAAAATAAGCCTAGGGATGACGAAAATGACCTAAATGTTCAACCAATGACGGAAAATCACTTATTGGATGCAAAAGATTGGTTAAAAACCTTAATTGGATAGAATAAGTCTAGGGAGGACGAAAATGACCTAAATGTTCAACCAATGACACAAAATCACTTATTGGATGCACAAGATTGGTTAAAAACCCTATTTGGATTAGAATAAGCCTAGGGAGAACGAAAATAACCTAAATGTGCAACCAATGACACAAAATCACTTTTTATATGTACAAGATTGGTTAAAAACCCTAATTGGATTAGAATAAGCATAGGGACGACGAAAATGACCTAAATGTGCAACCAATGACACAAAATCACATATTGGATGCACAAGATTGGTTAAAAACCCTAATTGGATAAAAATAAGCCTAGGGATGACGAAAAGGACCTAAATGTTCAACCAATGACACAAAATCACTTATTGGATGCACGAGATTGGTTAAAAACCCTAATTTGATTAGAATAAGCCTAGGGAGGACCAAAATGACCTAAATGTGCAACCAATGACATAAAATCACTTATTATATGCACAAGATTGGTTAAAAACCCTAATTGGATTAGAATAAGACTAGGGAGGACGAAAATGACCTAAATGTGCAACCAATGACACAAATTCACATATTGGGTGCACAAGATTCGTTAAAAAGCCTAATTGGATCAGAATAAGCCTAGGGAGGACGAAATTGAACCATATATTCAACCAATGACACAAAATCACTTTTTGGATGCACACGATTGGTTAAAAACCCTATTTGGATTAGAATAAGCCTAGGGAGAACGAAAATAACCTAAATGTGCAACCAATGACACAAAATCACTTTTTATATGCACAAGATTGGTTAAAAACTCTAATTGGATTAGAATAAGCATAGGGACTACAAAAATGACCAAAATGTGAAACCAATGAAACAAAATCACATATTGGATGCACAAGATTGGTTAAAAACCCTTATTGGATTAGAATAAGCCTAGGGAGGACGAAAATGACCTAAATGTGCAACCAATGACACAAAATCACATATTGGATGCACAAGATTGGTTAAAAACCCTAATTGGATTAGAATAAGCCTAGGGAGAATGAAAGTGACCTAAATGTTCAACCAATAACACAAAATCACTTATTGGATGCACAAGATTGATTAAAAACCCTAATTGGATTAGAATAATCCTAGGGAGGACACAAATGACCTAAATGTTCAACCAATGATACAAACGCATTTATTGGGTGCATAAGATTGGTTAAAAACCCTAATTGGATTAGAATAAGCCTAGGGAGGACGAAAATGACCTAATGTGCAACCAATGAACAAAATCACTTATTATATGCACAAGATTGGTTAAAAACCCTAATTGGATTAGAATAAGCATAGGGACTACAAAAATGACCTAAATGTGCAACCAATGACACAAAATCACTTATTATATGCACAAGATTGGTTAAAAACCCTAATTGGATTAGAATAGGCCTAGGGAGGACGAAAAGGACCTAAATGTGCAACCAATGACACAAAATCACATATTGGATGCACAAGATTGGTTAAAAACCCTAATTGGATTAGAATAAGTCTAGGGAGGACGAAAATGACCTAAATGTTCAACCAATGACACAAAATCACTTATTGGATGCACAAGATTGGTTAAAAACCCTAATTGGATTAGAATAAGCCTAGGGAGGACGAAAATAACCTAAATGTTCAACCGATGACACAAAATCACTTATTGGATGCACAAGCTTGGTTAAAAACCCTAATTGGATTGGAATAAGCCTAGGGAGGACGAAAATGACCTAAATGTTCAACCACTGACACAAAATCACTTATTGGATGCACAAGACTGGTTAAAAACCCTAATTAGATTAGAATAAGTCGAAGGATGACGAAAATGACCTTAATGTTCAACCAATGACACAAAATCAATTATTGGATGCACAAGATTGGTTAAAAACCCTAATTCGATTAGAATACGCCTAGGGAGGACGAAAATGACCTAAATGTTCAACCAATGACACAAAATCACTTATTGAATGCACAAGATTGGTTAAAAACCCTAATTGGATTAGAATAAGCCTAGGGAAGACGAAAATGACCTAAATACTCAACCAATGACACAAACGCACTTATTGAATGCACAAGATTGGTTAAAAACCCTAATTGGATTAGAATATGCCTTGAAAGGCCGTAAATTACCTAAATGTTCAACCAATGACACAAAATCATTTATCGGATGCACAAGATTGGTTAAAAACCCTAATTCGATTAGAATAAGCCTAGGGAGGCTGAAAATGACCTAAATGTTCAACCAATGACACAAAATCAATTATTGGATGCACAAGATTGGTTAAAAACCCTAATTGGATTAGAATAAGCCTAGGGAGGACGAAAATGACCTAAATGTTCAACCAATGACACAAAATCACTTATTGGATGCACAAGATTGGTTAAAAACCCTAATTGGATTAGAATAAGCCTACGGAGGACGAAAATGACCTAAATGTTCAACCAATGACACAAAATCACTTATTGGATGCAAAAGATTGGTTAAAAACCCTATTTGGATTAGAATAAGCCTAGGGAGAACGAAAATGACCTAAATGTGCAACCAATGACACAAAATCACTTATTATATGCACAAGATTGGTTAAAAACCCTAATTGGATTAGAATAAGCCTAGGGACAACAAAAATGACATAAATGTGCAACCAATGACACAAAATCACATATTGGATGCACAAGATTGGATAAAAACCCTAATTGGATAAGAATAAGCCTAGGGATGACGAATATGACCTAAATGTGCAACCAATGACACAAAATCACTTATTATATGCACAAGATTTGTTAAAAACCCTAATTGGACTAGAATTAGACTAGGGAGGACGAAAATGACCAAAATGTGCAAACAATGACACAAAATCATATATTGGTTGCACAAGATTCGTTAAAAAAACTAATTGGATCAGAATAAGTCTAGGGAGGACGAAAATGAACCAAATATTCAACCAATGATACAAAATCACTTTTTGGATGCACACGATTGGTTAAAAACCCTATTTGGATTAGAATAAGCCTAGGGAGAACGAAAATAACCTAAATGTGCAACCAATGACACAAAATCACTTATTATATGCACAAGATTGGTTAAAAACCCTAATTGGATTAGAATAAGCCTAGGGAGAACGAAAACGACCTAAATCTGCAACCAATGACACAAAATCACTTATTATATGCACAAGATTGGTTAAAAACCCTAATTGGATTAGAATAAGACTAGGGCGGACGAAAATGACAAAAATGTGCAACCAATGACACAAAATCACATATTGGATGCACAAGATTCGTTAAAAAGCCTAATTGGATCAGAATAAGCCTAGGGAGGACGAAAATGAACCAAATATTCAACCAATGACACAAAATCACTTTTTGGATGCACACGATTGGTTAAAAACCCTATTTGGATTAGAATAAGCCTAGGGAGAACGAAAATAACCTAAATGTGCAACCAATGACACAAAATCACTTTTTATATGCACAAGATTGGTTAACAACCCTAATTGGATAAAAATAAGCTTAGGGATGATGAAAATGACCTAAATGTTCAACCAATGACACAAAATCACTTATTGGATGCACAAGATTGGTTAAAAACCCTATTTGGATTAGAATAAGACTAGGGAGGACGAAAATAACCTAAATGTGCCACCAATGACACAAAATCACATATTGGATGCACAAGATTGGTTAGAAACCCTATTTGGATGAGAATAAGCCTAGGGAGAACGAAAATAACCTAAATGTGCAACCAATGACACAAAATCACTTATTGAATGCACAAGATTGGTTAATAACCGTAATTGGATTAGAATAAACATAGGGAGGACGAAAATGACCTAAATGTGCAACTAATGACACAAAATCACATATTGGATGCACAAGATTGGTTAAAAACCCTATTTGGATTAGAATAAGCCTAGGGAGAACGAAAATAACCTAAATGTGCAACCAATGACACAAAATCACTTATTGAATGCACAAGATTGGTTAATAACCCTAATTGGATTATAATAAACCTAGGGAGGACGAAAATGACCTAAATGTGCAACCAATGACACAAAATCACATATTGGATGCACAAGATTGGTTAAAAACCCTTATTGGATTAGAATAAGCCTAGGGAGGACGAAAATGACCTAAATGTGCAACAAATGACACAAAATCACATATTGGATGCACAAGATTCGTTAAAAAGCCTAATTGGATCAGAATAAGCCTAGGGAGGACGAAAATGAACCAAATATTCAACCAATGACACAAAATCACTTTTTGGATGCACACGATTGGTTAAAAACCCTATTTGGATTAGAATAAGCCTAGGGAGAACGAAAATAACCTAAATGTGCAACCAATGACACAAAATCACTTTTTATATGCACAAGATTGGTTAAAAACTCTAATTGGATTAGAATAAGCATAGGGACTACAAAAATGACCAAAATGTGAAACCAATGAAACAAAATCACATATTGGATGCACAAGATTGGTTAAAAACCCTTATTGGATTAGAATAAGCCTAGGGAGGACGAAAATGACCTAAATGTGCCACCAATGACACAAAATCACATATTGGATGCACAAGATTGGTTAAAAACCCTAATTGGATTAGAATAAGTCTAGGGAGGATGAAAATAACCTAAATGTTCAACCAACGACACAAAATCACTTATTGGATGCACAAGATTTGTTAAAAACCCTAATTGGATTAGAATAAGCCTAGGGAGAACGAAAATAACCTAAATGTGCAACCAATGACACAAAATCACTTATTATATGTAGAAGATTGGTTAACAACCCTAATTGGATAAAAATAAGCTTAGGGATGACGAAAATGACCTAAATGTTCAACCAATGACACAAAATCACTTATTGGATGCACAAGATTGGTTAAAAACCCTATTTGGATTAGAATAAGCCTAGGGAGAACGAAAATAACCTAAATGTGCAACCAATGACACAAAATCACTTATTATATGCAGAAGATTGGTTAAAAACCCTAATTGGATAAAAATAAGCCTAGGGATGACGAAAATAACCTAAATGTTCAACCAATGACACAAAATCACTTATTGGATGCACAAGATTGGTTAAAAACCGTATTTGGATTAGAATAAGCCTAGGGAGAACGAAAATAACCTAAATGTGCAACCAATGACACAAAATCACTTATTGAATGCACAAGATTGGTTAATAACCCTAATTGGATTAGAATAAACCTAGGGAGGACGAAAATGACCTAAATGTGCAACTAATGACACAAAATCACATATTGGATGCACAAGATTGGTTAAAAACCCTATTTGGATTAGAATAAGCCTAGGGAGAACGAAAATAACCTAAATGTGCAACCAATGACACAAAATCACTTATTGAATGCACAAGATTGGTTAATAACCCTAATTGGATTATAATAAACCTAGGGAGGACGAAAATGACCTAAATGTGCAACCAATGACACAAAATCACATATTGGATGCACAAGATTGGTTAAAAACCCTTATTGGATTAGAATAAGCCTAGGGAGGACGAAAATGACCTAAATGTGCAACTAATGACACAAAATCACATATTGGATGCACAAGATTCGTTAAAAAGCCTAATTGGATCAGAATAAGCCTAGGGAGGACGAAAATGAACCAAATATTCAACCAATGACACAAAATCACTTTTTGGATGCACACGATTGGTTAAAAACCCTATTTGGATTAGAATAAGCCTAGGGAGAACGAAAATAACCTAAATGTGCAACCAATGACACAAAATCACTTTTTATATGCACAAGATTGGTTAAAAACTCTAATTGGATTAGAATAAGCATAGGGACTACAAAAATGACCAAAATGTGAAACCAATGAAACAAAATCACATATTGGATGCACAAGATTGGTTAAAAACCCTTATTGGATTAGAATAAGCCTAGGGAGGACGAAAATGACCTAAATGTTCAACCAATGACACAAAATCACTTATTGGATGCACAAGATTGGTTAAAAACCCTAATTGGATTAGAACAAGCCTAGGGAGGACGAAAATGACCTAAATGTATAACCAATGACACAAAATCACTTATTATATGCACAAGATTGGCTAAAAACCCTAATTGGATAAAAATAAGCCTAGGGATGACGACAATGACCTAAATGTTCAACCACTGACACAAAATCACTTATTGGATGCACAAGATTGGTTAAAAACCCTAATTAGATTAAAATAAGCCTAGGGAGGACCAAAATGACCTAAATGTGCAACCAATGACATAAAATCACTTATTATATGCACAAGATTGGTTAAAAACCCTAATTGGATTAGAATAAGACTAGGGAGGACGAAAATGAACCAAATATTCAACCAATGACACAAAATCACTTTTTGGATGCACACGATTGGTTAAAAACCCTATTTGGATTAGAATAAGCCTAGGGAGAACGAAAATAACCTAAATGTCCAACCAATGACACAAAATCACTTATTATATGCACAAGATTGGTTAAAAACCCTAATTGGATTAGAATAAGACTAGGGAGGACGAAAATGACAAAAATGTGCAACCAATGACACAAAATCACATATTGGATGCACAAGATTCGTTAAAAAGCCTAATTGGATCAGAATAAGCCTAGGGAGGAGGAAAATGAACCAAATATTCAACCAATGACACAAAATCACTTTTTGGATGCACACGATTGGTTAAAAACCCTATTTGGATTAGAATAAGCCTAGGGAGAACGAAAATAACCTAAATGTGCAACCAATGACACAAAATCACTTATTATATGCACAGGATTGGTTAAAAACCCTTATTGGATTAGAATAAGCCTAGGGAGAACGAAAACGACCTAAATCTGCAACCAATGACCCAAAATCACTTATTATATGCACAAGATTGGTTAAAAACCCTAATTGGATTAGAATAAGACTAGGGCGGACGAAAATGACAAAAATGTGCAACCAATGACACAAAATCACATATTGGATGCACAAGATTCGTTAAAAAGCCTAATTGGAACAGAATAAGACTAGGGAGGACGAAAATGAACCAAATATTCAACCAATGACACAAAATCACTTTTTGGATGCACACGATTGGTTAAAAACCCTATTTGGATTAGAATAAGCCTAGGGAGAACGAAAATAACCTAAATGTGCAACCAATGACACAAAATCACTTTTTATATGCACAAGATTGGTTAAAAACTCTAATTGGATTAGAATAAGCATAGGGACTACAAAAATGACCAAAATGTGAAACCAATGAAACAAAATCACATATTGGATGCACAAGATTGGTTAAAAACCCTTATTGGATTAGAATAAGCCTAGGGAGGACGAAAATGACCTAAATGTGCCACCAATGACACAAAATCACATATTGGATGCACAAGATTGGTTAAAAACCCTAATTGGATTAGAATAAGTCTAGGGAGGATGAAAATAACCTAAATGTTCAACCAACGACACAAAATCACTTATTGGATGCACAAGATTTGTTAAAAACCCTAATTGGATTAGAATAAGCCTAGGGAGGACGAAAATGACTTAAATGTGCAACCAATGACACAAAATCACTTATTATATGCACAAGATTGGCTAAAAACCCTAATTGGATAAAAAGAAGCCTAGGGATGACGAAAATGACCTAAATGTTCAACCAATGCAACAAAATCACTTATTGGATGCACAAGATTGGTTAAAAACCCTATTTGGATTAGAATAAGCCTAGGGAGAACGAAAATAACCTAAATGTGCAACCAATGACACAAAATCACATATTGGATGCACAAGATTGGTTAAAAACCCTATTTGGATTAGAATAAACCTAGGGAGAACGAAAATAACCTAAATGTGCAACCAATGACACAAAATCACTTATTATATGTAGAAGATTGGTTAACAACCCTAATTGGATAAAAATAAGCTTAGGGATGACGAAAATGACCTAAATGTTCAACCAATGACACAAAATCACTTATTGGATGCACAAGATTGGTTAAAAACCCTATTTGGATTAGAATAAGCCTAGGGAGAACGAAAATAACCTAAATGTGCAACCAATGACACAAAATCACTTATTATATGCAGAAGAATTGTTGAAAACCCTAATTGGATAAAAATAAGCCTAGGGATGACGAAAATGACCTAAATGTTCAACCACTGACACAAAATCACTTATTGGATGCACAAGATTCGTTAAAAACCCTAATAACATTAAAATAAACCTAGGGAGGACCAAAATGACCTAAATGTGCAACCAATGACATAAAATCACGTATTATATGCACAAGATTGGTTAAAAAGCCTAATTGGATCAGAATAAGCCTAGGGAGGAGGAAAATGAACCAAATATTCAACCAATGACACAAAATCACTTTTTGGATGCACATGATTGGTTAAAAACCCTATTTGGATTAGAAAAAGCCTAGGGAGAACGAAAATAACCTAAATGTGCAACCAATGACACAAAATCACTTATTATATGCACAAGATTGGTTAAAAACCCTAATTGGATTAGAATAAGCCTAGGGAGAACGAAAACGACCTAAATCTGCAACCAATGACACAAAATCACTTATTATATGCACAAGATTGGTTAAAAACCCTAATTGGATTAGAATAAGACTAGGGCGGACGAAAATGACAAAAATGTGCAACCAATGACACAAAATCACATATTGGATGCACAAGATTCGTTAAAAAGCCTAATTGGATCAGAATAAGACTAGGGAGGACGAAAATGAACTAAATATTCAACCAATGACACAAAATCACTTTTTGGATGCACACGATTGGTTAAAAACCCTATTTGGATTACAATAAGCCTAGGGAGAACGAAAATAACCTAAATGTGAATCCGATGACACAAAATCACTTTTTATATGCACAAGATTGGTTAAAAACCCTAATTGGATTAGAATAAGCATAGGGACTTCAAAAATGACCTAAATGTGCAACCAATGACACAAAATCACATATTGGATGCACAAGATTGGTTAAAAACCCTAATTGGATTAGAATAAGCCTAGGGAGGACGAAAATGACCTAAATGTGCAACCAATGACACAAAATCACATATTGGATGCACAAGATTGGTTAAAAACCCTAATTGGATTAGAATAAGTCTAGGGAGGATGAAAATGACCTAAATGTTCAACCAATTACACAAAATCACTTATTGGATGCACAAGATTGGTTAAAAACCCTAATTAGATTAAAATAAGCCTAGGGATGACCAAAATGACCTAAATGTGCAACCAATGACATAAAATCACTTATTATATGAACAAGTTTGGCTAAAAACCCTAATTGGATTTGAATAAGCCTAGGGAGAACGAAAATAACCTAAATGTGAATCCAATGACACAAAATCACTTTTTATATGCACAAGATTGGTTAAAAACCATAATTGGATTAGAATAAGCATAGGGACTTCAAAAATGACCTAAATGTGCTACCAATGACACAAAATCACATATTGGATGCACAAGATTCGTTAAAAAGCCTAATTGGATCAGAATAAGCCTAGGGAGGACGAAAATGAACCAAATATTCAACCAATGACACAAAATCACTTTTTGGATGCACACGATTGGTTAAAAACCCTATTTGGATTAGAATAAGCCTAGGGAGAACGAAAATAACCTAAATGTGCAACCAATGACACAAAATCACATATTGGGTGCACAAGATTCGTTAAAAAGCTTAATTGGATCAGAATAAGCCTAGGGAGGACGAAATTGAACCAAATATTCAACCAATGTCACAAAATCACTTTTTGGATGCACACGATTGGTTAAACACCCTATTTGGATTAGAATAAGCCTAGGGAGAACGAAAATAACCTAAATGTGCAACCAATGACACGAAATCACTTTTTATATGCACAAGATTGGTTAAAAACTCTAATTGGATTAGAATAAGCATAGGGACTACAAAAATGACCAAAATGTGAAACCAATGAAACAAAATCACATATTGGATGCACAAGATTGGTTAAAAACCCTTATTGGATTAGAACAAGCCTAGGGAGGATGAAAATGACCTAAATGTGCCACCAATGACACAAAATCACATATTGGATGCACAAGATTGGTTAAAAACCCTAATTGGATTAGAATAAGTCTAGGGAGGACGAAAATGACTTAAATGTGCAACCAATGACACAAAATCACTTATTATATGCACAAGATTGGCTAAAAACCCTAATTGGATAAAAATAAGCCTAGGGATCACGAAAATGACCTAAATGTTCAACCAATGACACAAAATCACTTATTGGATGCACAAGATTGGTTAAAAACCCTATTTGGATTAGAATAAGCCTAGGGAGAACGAAAATAACCTCAATGTGCAACCAATGACACAAAATCACTTATTGAATGCACAAGATTGGTTAATAACCCTAATTGGATTAGAATAAACCTAGGGAGGACGAAAATGACCTAAATGTGCAACTAATGACACAAAATCACATGTTGGATGCACAAGATTGGTTAAAAACCCTATTTGGATTAGAATAAGCCTAGGGAGAACGAAAATAACCTAAATGTGCAACCAATGACACAAAATCACTTATTATATGCAGAAGATTGGTTAAAAACCCTAATTGGATTAGAATAAGCCTAGGGAGAACGAAAACGACCTAAATCAGCAACCAATGACACAAAATCACTTATTATATGCACAAGATTGGTTAAAAACCCTAATTGGATTAGAATAAGACTAGGGCGGACGAAAATGACAAAAATGTGCAACCAATGACACAAAATCACATATTGGATGCACAAGATTCGTTAAAAAGCCTAATTGGATCAGAATAAGACTAGGGAGGACGAAAATGAACTAAATATTCAACCAATGACACAAAATCACTTTTTGGATGCACACGATTGGTTAAAAACCCTATTTGGATTACAATAAGCCTAGGGAGAACGAAAATAACCTAAATGTGAATCCGATGACACAAAATCACTTTTTATATGCACAAGATTGGTTAAAAACCCTAATTGGATTAGAATAAGCATAGGGACTTCAAAAATGACCTAAATGTTCAACCAATGACACAAAATCACTTATTGGATGCACAAGATTGGTTAAAAACCCTAATTGGATTAGAACAAGCCTAGGGAGGACGAAAATGACCTAAATGTGCAACCAATGACACAAAATCACTTATTATATGCACAAGATTGGCTAAAAACCCTAATTGGATAAAAATAAGCCTAGGGATGACGAAAATGACCTAAATGTTCAACCAATGACACAAAATCACTTATTGGATGCACAAGATTGGTTAAAAACCCTAATTGGATTAGAACAAGCCTAGGGAGGACGAAAATGACCTAAATGTATAACCAATGACACAAAATCACTTATTATATGCACAAGATTGGCTAAAAACCCTAATTGGATAAAAATAAGCCTAGGGATGACGACAATGACCTAAATGTTCAACCACTGACACAAAATCACTTATTGGATGCACAAGATTGGTTAAAAACCCTAATTAGATTAAAATAAGCCTAGGGAGGACCAAAATGACCTAAATGTGCAACCAATGACATAAAATCACTTATTATATGCACAAGATTGGTTAAAAACCCTAATTGGATTAGAATAAGACTAGGGAGGACGAAAATGAACCAAATATTCAACCAATGACACAAAATCACTTTTTGGATGCACACGATTGGTTAAAAACCCTATTTGGATTAGAATAAGCCTAGGGAGAACGAAAATAACCTAAATGTCCAACCAATGACACAAAATCACTTATTATATGCACAAGATTGGTTAAAAACCCTAATTGGATTAGAATAAGACTAGGGAGGACGAAAATGACAAAAATGTGCAACCAATGACACAAAATCACATATTGGATGCACAAGATTCGTTAAAAAGCCTAATTGGATCAGAATAAGCCTAGGGAGGACGAAAATGAACCAAATATTCAACCAATGACACAAAATCACTTTTTGGATGCACACGATTGGTTAAAAACCCTATTTGGATTAGAATAAGCCTAGGGAGAACGAAAATAACCTAAATGTGCAACCAATGACACAAAATCACATATTGGGTGCACAAGATTCGTTAAAAAGCTTAATTGGATCAGAATAAGCCTAGGGAGGATGAAATTGAACCAAATATTCAACCAATGTCACAAAATCACTTTTTGGATGCACACGATTGGTTAAAAACCGTATTTGGATTAGAATAAGCCTAGGGAGAACGAAAATAACCTAAATGTGCAACCAATGACACAAAATCACTTTTTATATGCACAAGATTGGTTAACAACCCTAATTGGATAAAAATAAGCTTAGGGATGATGAAAATGACCTAAATGTTCAACCAATGACACAAAATCACTTATTGGATGCACAAGATTGGTTAAAAACCCTATTTGGATTAGAATAAGACTAGGGAGGACGAAAATAACCTAAATGTGCCACCAATGACACAAAATCACATATTGGATGCACAAGATTGGTTAGAAACCCTATTTGGATGAGAATAAGCCTAGGGAGAACGAAAATAACCTAAATGTGCAACCAATGACACAAAATCACTTATTGAATGCACAAGATTGGTTAATAACCCTAATTGGATTATAATAAACCTAGGGAGGACGAAAATGACCTAAATGTGCAACCAATGACACAAAATCACATATTGGATGCACAAGATTGGTTAAAAACCCTTATTGGATTAGAATAAGCCTAGGGAGGACGAAAATGACCTAAATGTGCAACAAATGACACAAAATCACATATTGGATGCACAAGATTCGTTAAAAAGCCTAATTGGATCAGAATAAGCCTAGGGAGGACGAAAATGAACCAAATATTCAACCAATGACACAAAATCACTTTTTGGATGCACACGATTGGTTAAAAACCCTATTTGGATTAGAATAAGCCTAGGGAGAACGAAAATAACCTAAATGTGCAACCAATGACACAAAATCACTTTTTATATGCACAAGATTGGTTAAAAACTCTAATTGGATTAGAATAAGCATAGGGACTACAAAAATGACCAAAATGTGAAACCAATGAAACAAAATCACATATTGGATGCACAAGATTGGTTAAAAACCCTTATTGGATTAGAATAAGCCTAGGGAGGACGAAAATGACCTAAATGTGCAACCAATGACACAAAATCACATATTGGATGCACAAGATTGGTTAAAAACCCTAATTGGATTAGAATAAGCCTAGGGAGGACGAAAATGACCTAAATGTGCAACCAATGACACAAAATCACTTATTGGATGCACAAGATTGGTTAAAAAACCTAATTAGATTAGAATAAGCCTTGGGAGAACGAAAATGACCTAAATGTGCAACCAATGACACAAAATCACTTATTATATGCACAAGATTGGTTACAAACCCTAATTTGGATTAGAATAAGCCTAGGGACGACAAAAATGTGCAACCAATGACACAACATCACATATTGGATGCACAAGATTGGATAAAAACCCTAATTGGATAAGAATAAGCCTAGGGATGACGAATAAGACTTAAATGTTTAACCAATGACACAAAATTACTTATTGGATGCACAAGATTGGTTAAAAACCCTAATTGGATTAGAATCAGCCTACGGAGGACGAAAATGACCTAAATGTGCAACCAATGACACAAAATCACTTATTATATGCACAAGATTTGTTAAAAACCCTAATTGGACTAGAATTAGAATAGGGAGGACGAAAATGACCATAATGTGCAACCAATCACACAAAATCACATATTGGATGCACAAGATTCGTTAAAAAGCCTAATTGGATCAGAATAAGCCTAGGGAGGACGAAAATGAACCAAATATTCAACCAATGACACAAAATCACTTTTTGGATGCACACGATTGGTTAAAAACCCTATTTGGATTAGAATAAGCCTAGGGAGAACGAAAATGACCTAAATGTGCAACCAATGACACAAAATCACTTATTATATGCACAAGATTGGTTAAAAACCCTAATTGGATTAGAATAAGCCTAGGGACAACAAAAATGACATAAATGTGCAACCAATGACACAAAATCACATATTGGATGCACAAGATTGGATAAAAACCCTAATTGGATAAGAATAAGCCTAGGGATGACGAATATGACCTAAATGTGCAACCAATGACACAAAATCACTTATTATATGCACAAGATTTGTTAAAAACCCTAATTGGACTAGAATTAGACTAGGGAGGACGAAAATGACCAAAATGTGCAAACAATGACACAAAATCATATATTGGTTGCACAAGATTCGTTAAAAAGCCTAATTGGATCAGAATAAGCCTAGGGAGGACGAAAATGAACCAAATATTCAACCAATGACACAAAATCACTTTTTGGATGCACACGATTGGTTAAAAACCCTATTTGGATTAGAATAAGCCTAGGGAGAACGAAAATAACCTAAATGTGAATCCAATGACACAAAATCACTTTTTATATGCACAAGATTGGTTAAAAACCTTAATTGGATTAGAATAAGCATAGGGACTACAAAAATGACCTAAATGTGCAACCAATGACACAAAATCACATATTGGATGCACAAGATTGGTTAAAAACCCTTATTGGATTAGAATAAGCCTAGGGAGGACGAAAATGACCTAAATGTGCAACCAATGACACAAAATCACATATTGGATGCACAAGATTGGTTAAAAACCCTAATTGGATTAGAATAAGTCTAGGGAGGATGAAAATGACCTAAATGTTCAACCAATGACACAAAATCACTTATTGGATGCACAAGATTGGTTAAAAACCCTAATTGGATTAGAATAAGCCTAGGGAGGACGAAAATGACCTAAATGTTCAACCAATGACACAAAATCACATATTGGATGCACAAGATTGGTTAAAAACCATAATTGGATTAGAATAAGCCTAGGGAGGACGAAAATGAACTAAATGTTCAACCAATGACACAAAATGACACAAAATCACATATTGGATGCACAAGATTGGTTAAAAACCCTAATTGGATTAGAATAAGCCTAGGGAGGACGAAAATGACCTAAATGTGCAACCAATGACACAAAATCACATATTGGATGCACAAGATTGTTTAAAAACCCTAATTGGATTAGAATAAGCCTAGGGAGGACGAAAATGACCTAAATGTGCAACCAATGACACAAAATCACATATTGGATGCACAAGATTGGTTAAAAACCCTAATTGGATTAGAATAAGCCTAGGGAGGACGAGAATGACCTAAATGTGCAACCAATGACACAAAATCACATATTGGATGCATAAGATTGGTTAAAAATCTTAATTGGATTAGAATAAGCCTAGCGAGGACGAAATTTGCCTAAATGTTCAACCAATGACACAAAATCACATATTGGATGCACAAGATTGGTTAAAAACCCTAATTGGATTAGAATAAGCCTAGGGAGGACGAAAATGACCTAAATGTGCAACCAATGACACAAAATCACATATTGGATGCACAAGATTGGTTAAAAACCCTAATTGGATTAGAATAAGCCTAGGGAGGACAAAAATGACCTAAATGTGCAACCAATGACACAAAGTGACATATTGGATGCACAAGATTGGTTAAAAACCCTAATTGGATTAGAATAAGCCTAGGGAGGACGAAAATGACCAAAATGTTCAACCAATGACACAAAATGACACAAAATCACATATTGGATGCACAAGATTGGTTAAAAACCCTAATTGGATTAGAATAAGCCTAGGGAGGACGAAAATGACCTAAATGTGCAACCAATGACACAAAATCACATATTGGATGCACAAGATTGGTTAAAAACCCTAATTGGATTAGAATAAGCCTAGGGCGGACGAAAATGACCTAAATGTTCAACCAATGACACAAAATGACACAAAATCACATATTAGATGCACAAGATTGGTTAAAAACCCTAATTGGATTAGAATAATCCTAGGGAGGACGAAAATGACCTAAATATTCAACCAATGACACAAAATTACACAAAATCACATATTGGATGCACAAGATTGGTTAAAAACCCTAATTGGATTAGAATAAGCCTAGGGAGGACGAAAATGACCTAAATGTGCAACCAATGACACAAAATCACATATTGGATGCACAAGATTGGTTAAAAACCCTAATTGGATTAGAATAAGCCTAGGGAGGACGAAAATGACCTAAATTGTCAACCATTGACACAAAATGACACAAAATCACATATTGGATGCACAAGATTGGATAAAAACTCTAATTGGATTAGAATAAGCCTTGGGCGGACGAAAATGACCTAAATGTTCAACCAATGACACAAAATGACACAAAATCACATATTAGATGCACAAGATTGGTTAAAAACCCTAATTGGATTAGAATAATCCTAGGGAGGACGAAAATGACCTAAATATTCAACCAATGACACAAAATTACACAAAATCACATATTGGATGCACAAGATTGGTTAAAAACCCTAATTGGATTAGAATAAGCCTAGGGAGGACGAAAATGACCTAAATGTGCAACCAATGACACAAAATCACATATTGGATGCACAAGATTGGTTAAAAACCCTAATTGGATTAGAATCAGCCTAGGGAGGACGAAAATGACCTAAATGTGCAACCAATGACACAAAATCACTTATTATATGCACAAGATTTGTTAAAAACCCTAATTGGACTAGAATTAGAATAGGGAGGACGAAAATGACCATAATGTGCAACCAATGACACAAAATCACATATTGGATGCACAAGATACGTTAAAAAGCCTAATTGGATCAGAATAAGCCTAGGGAGGACGAAAATGAACCAAATATTCAACCAATGACACAAAATCACTTTTTGGATGCACACGATTGGTTAAAAACCCTATTTGGATTAGAATAAGCCTAGGGAGAACGAAAATGACCTAAATGTGCAACCAATGACACAAAATCACATATTGGATGCACAAGATTGGTTAAAAACCCTAATTGGATTAGAATCAGCCTATGGAGGACGAAAATGACCTAAATGTGCAACCAATGACACAAAATCACTTATTATATGCACAAGATTTGTTAAAAACCCTAATTGGACTAGAATTAGAATAGGGAGGACGAAAATGACCATAATGTGCAACCAATGACACAAAATCACATATTGGATGCACAAGATTCGTTAAAAAGCCTAATTGGATCAGAATAAGCCTATGGAGGACGAAAATGAACCAAATATTCAACCAATGACACAAAATCACTTTTTGGATGCACACGATTGGTTAAAAACCCTATTTGGATTAGAATAAGCCTAGGGAGAACGAAAATAACCTAAATGTGCAACCAATGACACAAAATCACTTTTTATATGCACAAGATTGGTTAAAAACTCTAATTGGATTAGAATAAGCATAGGGACTACAAAAATGACCAAAATGTGAAACCAATGAAACAAAATCACATATTGGATGCACAAGATTGGTTAAAAACCCTTATTGGATTAGAATAAGCCTAGGGAGGACGAAAATGACCTAAATGTGCCACCAATGACACAAAATCACATATTGGATGCACAAGATTGGTTAAAAACCCTAATTGGATTAGAATAAGTCTAGGGAGGATGAAAATAACCTAAATGTTCAACCAACGACACAAAATCACTTATTGGATGCACAAGATTTGTTAAAAACCCTAATTGGATTAGAATAAGCCTAGGGAGAACGAAAATAACCTAAATGTGCAACCAATGACACAAAATCACTTATTATATGTAGAAGATTGGTTAACAACCCTAATTGGATAAAAATAAGCTTAGGGATGACGAAAATGACCTAAATGTTCAACCAATGACACAAAATCACTTATTGGATGCACAAGATTGGTTAAAAACCCTATTTGGATTAGAATAAGCCTAGGGAGAACGAAAATAACCTAAATGTGCAACCAATGACACAAAATCACTTATTATATGCAGAAGATTGGTTAAAAACCCTAATTGGATAAAAATAAGCCTAGGGATGACGAAAATGACCTAAATGTTCAACCAATGACGGAAAATCACTTATTGGATGCAAAAGATTGGTTAAAAACCTTAATTGGATAGAATAAGTCTAGGGAGGACGAAAATGACCTAAATGTTCAACCAATGACACAAAATCACTTATTGGATGCACAAGATTGGTTAAAAACCCTATTTGGATTAGAATAAGCCTAGGGAGAACGAAAATAACCTAAATGTGCAACCAATGACACAAAATCACTTTTTATATGTACAAGATTGGTTAAAAACCCTAATTGGATTAGAATAAGCATAGGGACGACGAAAATGACCTAAATGTGCAACCAATGACACAAAATCACATATTGGATGCACAAGATTGGTTAAAAACCCTAATTGGATAAAAATAAGCCTAGGGATGACGAAAAGGACCTAAATGTTCAACCAATGACACAAAATCACTTATTGGATGCACGAGATTGGTTAAAAACCCTAATTTGATTAGAATAAGCCTAGGGAGGACCAAAATGACCTAAATGTGCAACCAATGACATAAAATCACTTATTATATGCACAAGATTGGTTAAAAACCCTAATTGGATTAGAATAAGACTAGGGAGGACGAAAATGACCTAAATGTGCAACCAATGACACAAATTCACATATTGGGTGCACAAGATTCGTTAAAAAGCCTAATTGGATCAGAATAAGCCTAGGGAGGACGAAATTGAACCATATATTCAACCAATGACACAAAATCACTTTTTGGATGCACACGATTGGTTAAAAACCCTATTTGGATTAGAATAAGCCTAGGGAGAACGAAAATAACCTAAATGTGCAACCAATGACACAAAATCACTTATTATATGCACAAGATTGGTTAAAAACCCTAATTGGTTTAGAATAAGCCTAGGGAGAACGAAAACGACCTAAATTTGCAACCAATGACACAAAATCACTTATTATATGCACAAGATTGGTTAAAAACCCTAATTGGATTAGAATAAGACTAGGGCGGACGAAAATGACAAAAATGTGCAACCAATGACACAAAATCACATATTGGATGCACAAGATTCGTTAAAAAGCCTAATTGGATCAGAATAAGACTAGGGAGGACGAAAATGAACCAAATATTCAACCAATGACACAAAATCACTTTTTCGATGCACACGATTGGTTAAAAACCCTATTTGGATTAGAATAAGCCTAGGAAGAACAAAAATAACCTAAATGTGAATCCAATGACACAAAATCACTTTTTATATGCACAAAATTGGTTAAAAACCCTAATTGGATTAGAATAAGCATAGGGACTTCAAAAATGACCTAAATGTGCAACCAATGACACAAAATCACATATTGGATGCACAAGATTGGTTAAAAACCCTTATTGGATTAGAATAAGCCTAGGGAGGACGAAAATGACCTAAATGTGCAACCAATGACACAAAATCACATATTGGATGCACAAGATTGGTTAAAAACCCTAATTAGATTAGAATAAGTCTAGGGAGGATGAAAATGACCTAAATGTTCAACCAATGACACAAAATCACTTATTGGATGCACAAGATTGGTTAAAAACCCTAATTGGATTAGAATAAGTCTAGGGAGGACGAAAATGACTTAAATGTGCAACCAATGACACAAAATCACTTATTATATGCACAAGATTGGCTAAAAACCCTAATTGGATAAAAATAAGCCTAGGGATCACGAAAATGACCTAAATGTTCAACCAATGACACAAAATCACTTATTGGATGCACAAGATTGGTTAAAAACCCTATTTGGATTAGAATTAGCCTAGGGAGAATGAAAATAACCTCAATGTGCAACCAATGACACAAAATCACTTATTGAATGCACAAGATTGGTTAATAACCCTAATTGGATTAGAATAAACCTAGGGAGGACGAAAATGACCTAATTGTGCAACTAATGACACAAAATCACATGTTGGATGCACAAGATAGGTTAAAAACCCTATTTGGATTAGAATAAGCCTAGGGAGAACGAAAATAACCTAAATGTGCAACCAATGACACAAAATCACTTATTATATGCAGAAGATTGGTTAACAACCCTAATTGGATAAAAATAAGCTTAGGGATGACGAAAATGACCTAAATGTTCAACCAATGACACAAAATCACTTATTGGATGCACAAGATTGGTTAAAAACCCTATTTGCATTAGAATAAGCCTAGGGAGAACGAAAATAACCTAAATGTGCAACCAATGACACAAAATCACTTATTATATGCAGAAGATTGGTTAAAAACCCTAATTGGATAAAAATAAGCATAGGGATGACGAAAATGACCTAAATGTTCAACCACTGACACAAAATCACTTATTGGATGCACAAGATTGGTTAAAAACCCTAATAAGATTAAAATAAGCCTAGGGAGGACCTAAATGACCTAAATGTGCAACCAATGACATAAACTCACTTATTATATGCACAAGATTGGTTAAAAACCCTAATTGGATTAGAATAAGACTAGGGAGGACGAAAATGACAAAAATGTGCAACCAATGACACAAAATCACATATTGGATGCACAAGATTCGTTAAAAAGCCTAATTGGATCAGAATAAGCCTAGGGAGGAGGAAAATGAACCAAATATTCAACCAATGACACAAAATCACTTTTTGGATGCACACGATTGGTTAAAAACCCTATTTGGATTAGAATAAGCCTAGGGAGAACGAAAATAACCTAAATGTGCAACCAATGACACAAAATCACTTATTATATGCACAAGATTGGTTAAAAACCCTAATTGGTTTAGAATAAGCCTAGGGAGAACGAAAACGACCTAAATTTGCAACCAATGACACAAAATCACTTATTATATGCACAAGATTGGTTAAAAACCCTAATTGGATTAGAATAAGACTAGGGCGGACGAAAATGACAAAAATGTGCAACCAATGACACAAAATCACATATTGGATGCACAAGATTCGTTAAAAAGCCTAATTGGATCAGAATAAGACTAGGGAGGACGAAAATGAACCAAATATTTAACCAATGACACAAAATCACTTTTTGGATGCACACGATTGGTTAAAAACCCTATTTGGATTAGAATAAGCCTAGGGAGAACGAAAATAACCTAAATGTGCAACCAATGACACAAAATCACTTATTATATGCACAAGATTGGTTAAAAACCCTAATTGG
>JBBPBQ010000003.1:22729992-22746656 GCA_037974755.1 Cicer yamashitae
AATGCACAAGATTGGTTAATAACCCTAATTGGATTAGAATAAACCTAGGGAGGACGAAAATGACCTAAATGTGCAACTAATGACACAAAATCACATGTTGGATGCACAAGATTGGTTAAAAACCCTATTTGGATTAGAATAAGCCTAGGGAGAACGAAAATAACCTAAATGTGCAACCAATGACACAAAATCACTTATTATATGCAGAAGATTGGTTAAAAACCCTAATTGGATTAGAATAAGCCTAGGGAGAACGAAAACGACCTAAATCAGCAACCAATGACACAAAATCACTTATTATATGCACAAGATTGGTTAAAAACCCTAATTGGATTAGAATAAGACTAGGGCGGACGAAAATGACAAAAATGTGCAACCAATGACACAAAATCACATATTGGATGCACAAGATTCGTTAAAAAGCCTAATTGGATCAGAATAAGACTAGGGAGGACGAAAATGAACTAAATATTCAACCAATGACACAAAATCACTTTTTGGATGCACACGATTGGTTAAAAACCCTATTTGGATTACAATAAGCCTAGGGAGAACGAAAATAACCTAAATGTGAATCCGATGACACAAAATCACTTTTTATATGCACAAGATTGGTTAAAAACCCTAATTGGATTAGAATAAGCATAGGGACTTCAAAAATGACCTAAATGTGCAACCAATGACACAAAATCACATATTGGATGCACAAGATCGGTTAAAAACCCTTATTGGATTAGAATAAGCCTAGGGAGGACGAAAATGACCTAAATGTGCAACCAATGACACAAAATCACATATTGGATGCACAAGATTGATTAAAAACCCTAATTGGATTAGAATAAGTCTAGGGAGGATGAAAATGACCTAAATGTTCAACCAATTACACAAAATCACTTATTGGATGCACAAGATTGGTTAAAAACCCTAATTAGATTAAAATAAGCCTAGGGATGACCAAAATGACCTAAATGTGCAACCAATGACATAAAATCACTTATTATATGAACAAGTTTGGCTAAAAACCCTAATTGGATTTGAATAAGCCTAGGGAGAACGAAAATAACCTAAATGTGAATCCAATGACACAAAATCACTTTTTATATGCACAAGATTGGTTAAAAACCATAATTGGATTAGAATAAGCATAGGGACTTCAAAAATGACCTAAATGTGCTACCAATGACACAAAATCACATATTGGATGCACAAGATTCGTTAAAAAGCCTAATTGGATCAGAATAAGCCTAGGGAGGACGAAAATGAACCAAATATTCAACCAATGACACAAAATCACTTTTTGGATGCACACGATTGGTTAAAAACCCTATTTGGATTAGAATAAGCCTAGGGAGAACGAAAATAACCTAAATGTGCAACCAATGACACAAAATCACATATTGGGTGCACAAGATTCGTTAAAAAGCTTAATTGGATCAGAATAAGCCTAGGGAGGACGAAATTGAACCAAATATTCAACCAATGTCACAAAATCACTTTTTGGATGCACACGATTGGTTAAAAACCGTATTTGGATTAGAATAAGCCTAGGGAGAACGAAAATAACCTAAATGTGCAACCAATGACACAAAATCACTTTTTATATGCACAAGATTGGTTAACAACCCTAATTGGATAAAAATAAGCTTAGGGATGATGAAAATGACCTAAATGTTCAACCAATGACACAAAATCACTTATTGGATGCACAAGATTGGTTAAAAACCCTATTTGGATTAGAATAAGACTAGGGAGGACGAAAATAACCTAAATGTGCCACCAATGACACAAAATCACATATTGGATGCACAAGATTGGTTAGAAACCCTATTTGGATGAGAATAAGCCTAGGGAGAACGAAAATAACCTAAATGTGCAACCAATGACACAAAATCACTTATTGAATGCACAAGATTGGTTAATAACCCTAATTGGATTATAATAAACCTAGGGAGGACGAAAATGACCTAAATGTGCAACCAATGACACAAAATCACATATTGGATGCACAAGATTGGTTAAAAACCCTTATTGGATTAGAATAAGCCTAGGGAGGACGAAAATGACCTAAATGTGCAACCAATGACACAAAATCACATATTGGATGCACAAGATTGGTTAAAAACCCTAATTGGATTAGAATAAGTCTAGGGAGGATGAAAATGACCTAAATGTTCAACCAATGACACAAAATCACTTATTGGATGCACAAGATTGGTTAAAAACCCTAATTAGATTAGAATAAGCCTAGGGAGGACCAAAATGACCTGAATGTGCAACCAATAACATAAAATCACTTATTATATGCACAAGTTTTGCTAAAAACCCTAATTGGATTTGAATAAGCCTAGGGAGAACGAAAATAACCTAAATGTGAATCCAATGACACAAAATCACTTTTTATATGAACAAGATTGGTTAAAAACCCTAATTGGATTAGAATAAGCATAGGGACTTCAAAAATGACCTAAATGTGCAACCAATGACACAAAATCACATATTGGATGCACAAGATTGGTTAAAAACCCTTATTGGATTAGAATAAGCCTAGGGAGGACGAAAATGACCTAAATGTGCAACCAATGACACAAAATCACATATTGGATGCACAAGATTGGTTAAAAACCCTAATTGGATTAGAATAAGCCTAGGGAGGACGAAAATAACCTAAATTTTCAACCAATGACACAAAATGACACAAAATCACATATTGGATGCACAAGATTGGTTAAAAACCCTAATTGGATTAGAATAAGCCTAGCGAGGACGAAAATGACCTAATTGGATTACCAATGACACAAAATCAATTATTATATGCACAAGATTGGTTAAAAACCCTAATTGGATTGGAATAAGGCTAGGGAGGACGAAAATGACCTAAATGTTCAACCAATGACACAAAATCACATATTGGATGCACAAGATTGGTTAAAAACCCTAATTGGATTAGAATAAGCCTAGGGAGGACGAAAATGACCTAAATGTTCAACCAATGACAAAAAATGACATATTGGATGCACAAGATTGGTTAAAAACCCTAATTGGATTAGAATAAGCCTAGGGAGGACGAAAATGACCTAAATGTTCAACCAATGACACAAAATGACACAAAATCACATATTGGATGCACAAGATTGGTTAAAAACCCTAATTGGATTAGAATAAGCCTAGGGAGAACGAAAATGACCTAAATGTTCAACCAATGACACAAAATGACACAAAATCTCATATTGGATGCACAAGATTGGTTAAAAACCCTAATTGGATTAGAATTAGCCAAGGGAGGACGAAAATGACCTAAATGTTCAACCAATGACACAAAATCACATATTGGATGCACAAGATTGGTTAAAAACCCTAATTGGATTAGAATAAGCCTAGGGAGGACGAAAATGACCTAAATGTTCAACCAATGACACAAAATGACACAAAATCACATATTGGATGCAGAAGATTGGTTAAAAACTCTAATTGGATTAGAATAAGCCAAGGGAGGACGAAAATGACCTAAATGTTCAACCAATGACACAAAATCACATATTGGATGCACAAGATTGGTTAAAAACCCTAATTGGATTAGAATAAGCCTAGGGAGGACGAAAATGACTTAAATGTTCAACCAATGACACAAAATCACATATTGGATGCAAAAGATTGGTTAAAAACCCTAATTGGATTAGAATAAGCCTAGGGAGGACGAAAATGACCTAAATGTGCAACCAATGACACAAAATCACATATTGGATGCACAAGATTGGTTAAAAACCCTAATTGGATTAGAATCAGCCTATGGAGGACGAAAATGACCTAAATGTGCAACCAATGACACAAAATCACTTATTATATGCACAAGATTTGTTAAAAACCCTAATTGGACTAGAATTAGAATAGGGAGGACGAAAATGACCATAATGTGCAACCAATGACACAAAATCACATATTGGATGCACAAGATACGTTAAAAAGCCTAATTGGATCAGAATAAGCCTAGGGAGGACGAAAATGAACCAAATATTCAACCAATGACACAAAATCACTTTTTGGATGCACACGATTGGTTAAAAACCCTATTTGGATTAGAATAAGCCTAGGGAGAACGAAAATAACCTAAATGTGCAACCAATGACACAAAATCACTTTTTATATGCACAAGATTGGTTAAAAACCCTAATTGGATTAGAATAAGCATAGGGACTACAAAAATGACCTAAATGTGCAACCAATGACACAAAATCACATATTGGATGCACAAGATTGGTTAAAAACCCTTATTGGATTCGAATAAGCCTAGGGAGGACGAAAATGACCTAAATGTGCAACCAATGACACAAAATCACATATTGGATGCACAAGATTGGTTAAAAACCCTAATTGGATTAGAATAAGTCTAGGGAGGATGAAAATGACCTAAATGTTCAACCAATGACACAAAATCACTTATTGGATGCACAAGATTGGTTAAAAACCCTAATTGGATTAGAATAAGTCTAGGGAGGACGAAAATGACCTAAATGTTCAACCAATGACACAAAATCACTTATTGGATGCACAAGATTGGTTAAAAACCCTAATTGGATTAGAATAAGCCTAGGGAGGACCAAAATGACCTAAATGTTCAACCAATGACATAAAATCACTTATTGGATGCACAAGATTGGTTAAAAACCCTAATTAGATTAGAATAAGCCTAGGGAGGACCAAAATGACCTAAATGTGCAACCAATGACATAAAATCACTTATTATATGCACAAGATTGGTTAAAAACCCTAATTGGATTAGAATAAGACTAGGGAGGACGAAAATGACCAAAATGTGCAACCAATGACACAAAATCATATATTGGATGCACAAGATTCGTTAAAAAGCCTAATTGGATCAGAATAAGCCTAGGCAGCACGAAAATGAACCAAACATTCAACCAATGACACAAAATCACTTTTTGGATGCACACGATTGGTTAAAAACCCTATTTGGATTAGAATAAGCCTAGGGAGAACGAAAATAACCTAAATGTGCAACCAATGACACAAAATCACTTATTATATGCACAAGATTGGTTAAAAACCCTAATTGGTTTAGAATAAGCCTAGGGAGAACGAAAACGACCTAAATTTGCAACCAATGACACAAAATCACTTATTATATGCACAAGATTGGTTAAAAACCCTAATTGGATTAGAATAAGACTAGGGCGGACGAAAATGACAAAAATGTGCAACCAATGACACAAAATCACATATTGGATGCACAAGATTCGTTAAAAAGCCTAATTGGATCAGAATAAGACTAGGGAGGACGAAAATGAACTAAATATTCAACCAATGACACAAAATCACTTTTTGGATGCACACGATTGGTTAAAAACCCTATTTGGATTACAATAAGCCTAGGGAGAACGAAAATAACCTAAATGTGAATCCGATGACACAAAATCACTTTTTATATGCACAAGATTGGTTAAAAACCCTAATTGGATTAGAATAAGCATAGGGACTTCAAAAATGACCTAAATGTGCAACCAATGACACAAAATCACATATTGGATGCACAAGATTGGTTAAAAACCCTTATTGGATTAGAATAAGCCTAGGGAGGACGAAAATGACCTAAATGTGCAACCAATGACACAAAATCACATATTGGATGCACAAGATTGATTAAAAACCCTGATTGGATTAGAATAAGTCTAGGGAGGATGAAAATGACCTAAATGTTCAACCAATTACACAAAATCACTTATTGGATGCACAAGATTGGTTAAAAACCCTAATTAGATTAAAATAAGCCTAGGGATGACCAAAATGACCTAAATGTGCAACCAATGACATAAAATCACTTATTATATGAACAAGTTTGGCTAAAAACCCTAATTGGATTTGAATAAGCCTAGGGAGAACGAAAATAACCTAAATGTGAATCCAATGACACAAAATCACTTTTTATATGCACAAGATTGGTTAAAAACCATAATTGGATTAGAATAAGCATAGGGACTTCAAAAATGACCTAAATGTGCTACCAATGACACAAAATCACATATTGGATGCACAAGATTCGTTAAAAAGCCTAATTGGATCAGAATAAGCCTAGGGAGGACGAAAATGAACCAAATATTCAACCAATGACACAAAATCACTTTTTGGATGCACACGATTGGTTAAAAACCCTATTTGGATTAGAATAAGCCTAGGGAGAACGAAAATAACCTAAATGTGCAACCAATGACACAAAATCACATATTGGGTGCACAAGATTCGTTAAAAAGCTTAATTGGATCAGAATAAGCCTAGGGAGGACGAAATTGAACCAAATATTCAACCAATGTCACAAAATCACTTTTTGGATGCACACGATTGGTTAAACACCCTATTTGGATTAGAATAAGCCTAGGGAGAACGAAAATAACCTAAATGTGCAACCAATGACACGAAATCACTTTTTATATGCACAAGATTGGTTAAAAACTCTAATTGGATTAGAATAAGCATAGGGACTACAAAAATGACCAAAATGTGAAACCAATGAAACAAAATCACATATTGGATGCACAAGATTGGTTAAAAACCCTTATTGGATTAGAACAAGCCTAGGGAGGATGAAAATGACCTAAATGTGCCACCAATGACACAAAATCACATATTGGATGCACAAGATTGGTTAAAAACCCTAATTGGATTAGAATAAGTCTAGGGAGGACGAAAATGACTTAAATGTGCAACCAATGACACAAAATCACTTATTATATGCACAAGATTGGCTAAAAACCCTAATTGGATAAAAATAAGCCTAGGGATCACGAAAATGACCTAAATGTTCAACCAATGACACAAAATCACTTATTGGATGCACAAGATTGGTTAAAAACCCTATTTGGATTAGAATTAGCCTAGGGAGAATGAAAATAACCTCAATGTGCAACCAATGACACAAAATCACTTATTGAATGCACAAGATTGGTTAATAACCCTAATTGGATTAGAATAAACCTAGGGAGGACGAAAATGACCTAATTGTGCAACTAATGACACAAAATCACATGTTGGATGCACAAGATAGGTTAAAAACCCTATTTGGATTAGAATAAGCCTAGGGAGAACGAAAATAACCTAAATGTGCAACCAATGACACAAAATCACTTATTATATGCAGAAGATTGGTTAACAACCCTAATTGGATAAAAATAAGCTTAGGGATGACGAAAATGACCTAAATGTTCAACCAATGACACAAAATCACTTATTGGATGCACAAGATTGGTTAAAAACCCTATTTGCATTAGAATAAGCCTAGGGAGAACGAAAATAACCTAAATGTGCAACCAATGACACAAAATCACTTATTATATGCAGAAGATTGGTTAAAAACCCTAATTGGATAAAAATAAGCATAGGGATGACGAAAATGACCTAAATGTTCAACCACGGACACAAAATCACTTATTGGATGCACAAGATTGGTTAAAAACCCTAATAAGATTAAAATAAGCCTAGGGAGGACCAAAATGACCTAAATGTGCAACCAATGACATAAAATCACTTATTATATGCACAAGATTGGTTAAAAACCCTAATTGGATTAGAATAAGACTAGGGAGGACGAAAATGACAAAAATGTGCAACCAATGACACAAAATCACATATTGGATGCACAAGATTCGTTAAAAAGCCTAATTGGATCAGAATAAGCCTAGGGAGGAGGAAAATGAACCAAATATTCAACCAATGACACAAAATCACTTTTTGGATGCACACGATTGGTTAAAAACCCTATTTGGATTAGAATAAGCCTAGGGAGAACGAAAATAACCTAAATGTGCAACCAATGACACAAAATCACTTATTATATGCACAAGATTGGTTAAAAACCCTAATTGGTTTAGAATAAGCCTAGGGAGAACGAAAACGACCTAAATTTGCAACCAATGACACAAAATCACTTATTATATGCACAAGATTGGTTAAAAACCCTAATTGGATTAGAATAAGACTAGGGCGGACGAAAATGACAAAAATGTGCAACCAATGACACAAAATCACATATTGGATGCACAAGATTCGTTAAAAAGCCTAATTGGATCAGAATAAGACTAGGGAGGACGAAAATGAACCAAATATTCAACCAATGACACAAAATCACTTTTTGGATGCACACGATTGGTTAAAAACCCTATTTGGATTAGAATAAGCCTAGGAAGAACAAAAATAACCTAAATGTGAATCCAATGACACAAAATCACTTTTTATATGCACAAAATTGGTTAAAAACCCTAATTGGATTAGAATAAGCATAGGGACTTCAAAAATGACCTAAATGTGCAACCAATGACACAAAATCACATATTGGATGCACAAGATTGGTTAAAAACCCTTATTGGATTAGAATAAGCCTAGGGAGGACGAAAATGACCTAAATGTGCAACCAATGACACAAAATCACATATTGGATGCACAAGATTGGTTAAAAACCCTAATTGGATTAGAATAAGTCTAGGGAGGATGAAAATGACCTAAATGTTCAACCAATGACACAAAATCACTTATTGGATGCACAAGATTGGTTAAAAACCCTAATTAGATTAGAATAAGCCTAGGGAGGACCAAAATGACCTGAATGTGCAACCAATAACATAAAATCACTTATTATATGCACAAGTTTTGCTAAAAACCCTAATTGGATTTGAATAAGCCTAGGGAGAACGAAAATAACCTAAATGTGAATCCAATGACACAAAATCACTTTTTATATGAACAAGATTGGTTAAAAACCCTAATTGGATTAGAATAAGCATAGGGACTTCAAAAATGACCTAAATGTGCAACCAATGACACAAAATCACATATTGGATGCACAAGATTGGTTAAAAACCCTTATTGGATTAGAATAAGCCTAGGGAGGACGAAAATGACCTAAATGTGCAACCAATGACACAAAATCACATATTGGATGCACAAGATTGGTTAAAAACCCTAATTGGATTAGAATAAGCCTAGGGAGGACGAAAATGACCTAAATGTGCAACCAATGACACAAAATCACTTATTGGATGCACAAGATTGGTTAAAAAACCTAATTAGATTAGAATAAGCCTTGGGAGAACGAAAATGACCTAAATGTGCAACCAATGACACAAAATCACTTATTATATGCACAAGATTGGTTACAAACCCTAATTTGGATTAGAATAAGCCTAGGGACGACAAAAATGTGCAACCAATGACACAACATCACATATTGGATGCACAAGATTGGATAAAAACCCTAATTGGATAAGAATAAGCCTAGGGATGACGAATAAGACTTAAATGTTTAACCAATGACACAAAATTACTTATTGGATGCACAAGATTGGTTAAAAACCCTAATTGGATTAGAATCAGCCTACGGAGGACGAAAATGACCTAAATGTGCAACCAATGACACAAAATCACTTATTATATGCACAAGATTTGTTAAAAACCCTAATTGGACTAGAATTAGAATAGGGAGGACGAAAATGACCATAATGTGCAACCAATCACACAAAATCACATATTGGATGCACAAGATTCGTTAAAAAGCCTAATTGGATCAGAATAAGCCTAGGGAGGACGAAAATGAACCAAATATTCAACCAATGACACAAAATCACTTTTTGGATGCACACGATTGGTTAAAAACCCTATTTGGATTAGAATAAGCCTAGGGAGAACGAAAATGACCTAAATGTGCAACCAATGACACAAAATCACTTATTATATGCACAAGATTGGTTAAAAACCCTAATTGGATTAGAATAAGCATAGGGACTACAAAAATGACCTAAATGTGCAACCAATGACACAAAATCACATATTGGATGCACAAGATTGGATAAAAACCCTAATTGGATAAGAATAAGCCTAGGGATGACGAATATGACCTAAATGTTCAACCAATGACACAAAATCACTTATTGGATGCACAAGATTGGTTAAAAACCCTAATGGGATTAGAATAAACCTAGGGAGGACGACAATGACCTAAATGTGCAACCAATGAAACAAAATCACTTATTATATGCACAAGATTTGTTAAAAACCCTAATTGGACTAGAATTAGACTAGGGAGGACGAAAATGACCGAAATGTGCAACCAATGACACAAAATCACATATTAGATGCACAAGATTCGTTAAAAAGCCTAATTGGATCAGAATAAGCCTAGGGAGGACGAAAATGAACCAAATATTCAACCAATGACACAAAATCACTTTTTGGATGCACACGATTGGTTAAAAACCCTATTTGGATTAGAATAAGCCTAGGGAGAACGAAAATAACCTAAATGTGAATCCAATGACACAAAATCACTTTTTATATGCACAAGATTGGTTAAAAACCTTAATTGGATTAGAATAAGCATAGGGACTACAAAAATGACCTAAATGTGCAACCAATGACACAAAATCACATATTGGATGCACAAGATTGGTTAAAAACCCTTATTGGATTAGAATAAGCCTAGGGAGGACGAAAATGACCTAAATGTGCAACCAATGACACAAAATCACATATTGGATGCACAAGATTGGTTAAAAACCCTAATTGGATTAGAATAAGCCTAGGGAGAATGAAAGTGACCTAAATGTTCAACCAATAACACAAAATCACTTATTGGATGCACAAGATTGGTTAAAAACCCTAATTGGATTAGAATAATCCTAGGGAGGACACAAATGACCTAAATGTTCAACCAATAATACAAACGCATTTATTGGGTGCATAAGATTGGTTAAAATCCCTAATTGGATTAGAATAAGCCTAGGGAGGACGAAAATGACCTAAATGTGCAACCAATAACACAAAATCACATATTGGGTGCACAAGATTCGTTAAAAAGCCTAATTGGATCAGAATAAGCCTAAGGAGGACGAAATTGAACCAAATATTCAACCAATGACACAAAATCACTTTTTGGATGCACACGATTGGTTAAAAACCCTATTTGGATTAGAATAAGCCTAGGGAGAACGAAAATAACCTAAATGTGCAACCAATGACACAAAATCACTTTTTATATGCACAAGATTGGTTAAAAACCCTAATTGGATTAGAATAAGCATAGGGACTACAAAAATGACCTAAATGTGCAACCAATGACACAAAATCACATATTGGATGCACAAGATTGGTTAAAAACCCTTATTGGATTCGAATAAGCCTAGGGAGGACGAAAATGACCTAAATGTGCAACCAATGACACAAAATCACATATTGGATGCACAAGATTGGTTAAAAACCCTAATTGGATTAGAATAAGTCTAGGGAGGATGAAAATGACCTAAATGTTCAACCAATGACACAAAATCACTTATTGGATGCACAAGATTGGTTAAAAACCCTAATTGGATTAGAATAAGTCTAGGGAGGACGAAAATGACCTAAATGTTCAACCAATGACACAAAATCACTTATTGGATGCACAAGATTGGTTAAAAACCCTAATTGGATTAGAATAAGCCTAGGGAGGACCAAAATGACCTAAATGTGCAACCAATGACACAAAATCACATATTGGATGCACAAGATTGGTTAAAAACCCTATTTGGATTAGAATAAGCCTAGGGAGCACGAAAATAACCTAAATGTGCAACCAATGACACAAAATCACTTATTATATGCAGAAGATTGGTTAAAAACCCTAATTGGATAAAAATAAGCCTAGGGATGACAAAAATGACCTAAATGTTCAACCAATGACACAAAATCACTTATTGGATGCACAAGATTGGTTAAAAACCCTAATTAGATTAGAATAAGCCTAGGGAGGACCACAATGACCTAAATGTGCAACCAATGACATAAAATCACTTATTATATGCAGAAGATTGGTTAAAAACCCTAATTGGATTAGAATAAGACTAGGGAGGACGAAAATGACCAAAATGTGCAACCAATGACACAAAATCACATATTGGATGCACAAGATTCGTTAAAAAGCCTAATTGGATCAGAATAAGCCTAGGGAGGACGAAAATGAACCAAATATTCAACCAATGACACAAAATCACTTTTTGGATGCACACGATTGGTTAAAAACCCTATTTGGATTAGAATAAGCCTAGGGAGGACGAAAATGACCTAAATGTGCAACCAATGACACAAAATCACATATTGGATGCACAAGATTGGTTAAAAACCCTAATTGGATTAGAATAAGTCTAGGGAGGATGAAAATGACCTAAATGTTCAACCAATGACACAAAATCACTTATTGGATGCACAAGATTGGTTAAAAACCCTAATTAGATTAGAATAAGCCTAGGGAGGACCAAAATGACCTGAATGTGCAACCAATAACATAAAATCACTTATTATATGAACAAGTTTGGCTAAAAACCCTAATTGGATTTGAATAAGCCTAGGGAGAACGAAAATAACCTAAATGTGAATCCAATGACACAAAATCACTTTTTATATGCACAAGATTGGTTAAAAACCATAATTGGATTAGAATAAGCATAGGGACTTCAAAAATGACCTAAATGTGCTACCAATGACACAAAATCACATATTGGATGCACAAGATTCGTTAAAAAGCCTAATTGGATCAGAATAAGCCTAGGGAGGACGAAAATGAACCAAATATTCAACCAATGACACAAAATCACTTTTTGGATGCACACGATTGGTTAAAAACCCTATTTGGATTAGAATAAGCCTAGGGAGAACGAAAATAACCTAAATGTGCAACCAATGACACAAAATCACATATTGGGTGCACAAGATTCGTTAAAAAGCTTAATTGGATCAGAATAAGCCTAGGGAGGACGAAATTGAACCAAATATTCAACCAATGTCACAAAATCACTTTTTGGATGCACACGATTGGTTAAACACCCTATTTGGATTAGAATAAGCCTAGGGAGAACGAAAATAACCTAAATGTGCAACCAATGACACGAAATCACTTTTTATATGCACAAGATTGGTTAAAAACTCTAATTGGATTAGAATAAGCATAGGGACTACAAAAATGACCAAAATGTGAAACCAATGAAACAAAATCACATATTGGATGCACAAGATTGGTTAAAAACCCTTATTGGATTAGAACAAGCCTAGGGAGGATGAAAATGACCTAAATGTGCCACCAATGACACAAAATCACATATTGGATGCACAAGATTGGTTAAAAACCCTAATTGGATTAGAATAAGTCTAGGGAGGACGAAAATGACTTAAATGTGCAACCAATGACACAAAATCACTTATTATATGCACAAGATTGGCTAAAAACCCTAATTGGATAAAAATAAGCCTAGGGATCACGAAAATGACCTAAATGTTCAACCAATGACACAAAATCACTTATTGGATGCACAAGATTGGTTAAAAACCCTATTTGGATTAGAATTAGCCTAGGGAGAATGAAAATAACCTCAATGTGCAACCAATGACACAAAATCACTTATTGAATGCACAAGATTGGTTAATAACCCTAATTGGATTAGAATAAACCTAGGGAGGACGAAAATGACCTAATTGTGCAACTAATGACACAAAATCACATGTTGGATGCACAAGATAGGTTAAAAACCCTATTTGGATTAGAATAAGCCTAGGGAGAACGAAAATAACCTAAATGTGCAACCAATGACACAAAATCACTTATTATATGCAGAAGATTGGTTAACAACCCTAATTGGATAAAAATAAGCTTAGGGATGACGAAAATGACCTAAATGTTCAACCAATGACACAAAATCACTTATTGGATGCACAAGATTGGTTAAAAACCCTATTTGCATTAGAATAAGCCTAGGGAGAACGAAAATAACCTAAATGTGCAACCAATGACACAAAATCACTTATTATATGCAGAAGATTGGTTAAAAACCCTAATTGGATAAAAATAAGCATAGGGATGACGAAAATGACCTAAATGTTCAACCACTGACACAAAATCACTTATTGGATGCACAAGATTGGTTAAAAACCCTAATAAGATTAAAATAAGCCTAGGGAGGACCAAAATGACCTAAATGTGCAACCAATGACATAAACTCACTTATTATATGCACAAGATTGGTTAAAAACCCTAATTGGATTAGAATAAGACTAGGGAGGACGAAAATGACAAAAATGTGCAACCAATGACACAAAATCACATATTGGATGCACAAGATTCGTTAAAAAGCCTAATTGGATCAGAATAAGCCTAGGGAGGAGGAAAATGAACCAAATATTCAACCAATGACACAAAATCACTTTTTGGATGCACACGATTGGTTAAAAACCCTATTTGGATTAGAATAAGCCTAGGGAGAACGAAAATAACCTAAATGTGCAACCAATGACACAAAATCACTTATTATATGCACAAGATTGGTTAAAAACCCTAATTGGTTTAGAATAAGCCTAGGGAGAACGAAAACGACCTAAATTTGCAACCAATGACACAAAATCACTTATTATATGCACAAGATTGGTTAAAAACCCTAATTGGATTAGAATAAGACTAGGGCGGACGAAAATGACAAAAATGTGCAACCAATGACACAAAATCACATATTGGATGCACAAGATTCGTTAAAAAGCCTAATTGGATCAGAATAAGACTAGGGAGGACGAAAATGAACCAAATATTCAACCAATGACACAAAATCACTTTTTCGATGCACACGATTGGTTAAAAACCCTATTTGGATTAGAATAAGCCTAGGAAGAACAAAAATAACCTAAATGTGAATCCAATGACACAAAATCACTTTTTATATGCACAAAATTGGTTAAAAACCCTAATTGGATTAGAATAAGCATAGGGACTTCAAAAATGACCTAAATGTGCAACCAATGACACAAAATCACATATTGGATGCACAAGATTGGTTAAAAACCCTTATTGGATTAGAATAAGCCTAGGGAGGACGAAAATGACCTAAATGTGCAACCAATGACACAAAATCACATATTGGATGCACAAGATTGGTTAAAAACCCTAATTAGATTAGAATAAGTCTAGGGAGGATGAAAATGACCTAAATGTTCAACCAATGACACAAAATCACTTATTGGATGCACAAGATTGGTTAAAAACCCTAATTGGATTAGAATAAGTCTAGGGAGGACGAAAATGACTTAAATGTGCAACCAATGACACAAAATCACTTATTATATGCACAAGATTGGCTAAAAACCCTAATTGGATAAAAATAAGCCTAGGGATCACGAAAATGACCTAAATGTTCAACCAATGACACAAAATCACTTATTGGATGCACAAGATTGGTTAAAAACCCTATTTGGATTAGAATTAGCCTAGGGAGAATGAAAATAACCTCAATGTGCAACCAATGACACAAAATCACTTATTGAATGCACAAGATTGGTTAATAACCCTAATTGGATTAGAATAAACCTAGGGAGGACGAAAATGACCTAATTGTGCAACTAATGACACAAAATCACATGTTGGATGCACAAGATAGGTTAAAAACCCTATTTGGATTAGAATAAGCCTAGGGAGAACGAAAATAACCTAAATGTGCAACCAATGACACAAAATCACTTATTATATGCAGAAGATTGGTTAACAACCCTAATTGGATAAAAATAAGCTTAGGGATGACGAAAATGACCTAAATGTTCAACCAATGACACAAAATCACTTATTGGATGCACAAGATTGGTTAAAAACCCTATTTGCATTAGAATAAGCCTAGGGAGAACGAAAATAACCTAAATGTGCAACCAATGACACAAAATCACTTATTATATGCAGAAGATTGGTTAAAAACCCTAATTGGATAAAAATAAGCATAGGGATGACGAAAATGACCTAAATGTTCAACCACTGACACAAAATCACTTATTGGATGCACAAGATTGGTTAAAAACCCTAATAAGATTAAAATAAGCCTAGGGAGGACCTAAATGACCTAAATGTGCAACCAATGACATAAACTCACTTATTATATGCACAAGATTGGTTAAAAACCCTAATTGGATTAGAATAAGACTAGGGAGGACGAAAATGACAAAAATGTGCAACCAATGACACAAAATCACATATTGGATGCACAAGATTCGTTAAAAAGCCTAATTGGATCAGAATAAGCCTAGGGAGGAGGAAAATGAACCAAATATTCAACCAATGACACAAAATCACTTTTTGGATGCACACGATTGGTTAAAAACCCTATTTGGATTAGAATAAGCCTAGGGAGAACGAAAATAACCTAAATGTGCAACCAATGACACAAAATCACTTATTATATGCACAAGATTGGTTAAAAACCCTAATTGGTTTAGAATAAGCCTAGGGAGAACGAAAACGACCTAAATTTGCAACCAATGACACAAAATCACTTATTATATGCACAAGATTGGTTAAAAACCCTAATTGGATTAGAATAAGACTAGGGCGGACGAAAATGACAAAAATGTGCAACCAATGACACAAAATCACATATTGGATGCACAAGATTCGTTAAAAAGCCTAATTGGATCAGAATAAGACTAGGGAGGACGAAAATGAACCAAATATTTAACCAATGACACAAAATCACTTTTTGGATGCACACGATTGGTTAAAAACCCTATTTGGATTAGAATAAGCCTAGGGAGAACGAAAATAACCTAAATGTGCAACCAATGACACAAAATCACTTATTATATGCACAAGATTGGTTAAAAACCCTAATTGG
>JBBPBQ010000003.1:22753120-22797815 GCA_037974755.1 Cicer yamashitae
TATTGGATGCACAAGATTGGTTAAAAACCCTAATTGGATTAGAATAAGTCTAGGGAGGACGAAAATGACTTAAATGTGCAACCAATGACACAAAATCACTTATTATATGCACAAGATTGGCTAAAAACCCTAATTGGATAAAAATAAGCCTAGGGATCACGAAAATGACCTAAATGTTCAACCAATGACACAAAATCACTTATTGGATGCACAAGATTGGTTAAAAACCCTATTTGGATTAGAATTAGCCTAGGGAGAATGAAAATAACCTCAATGTGCAACCAATGACACAAAATCACTTATTGAATGCACAAGATTGGTTAATAACCCTAATTGGATTAGAATAAACCTAGGGAGGACGAAAATGACCTAATTGTGCAACTAATGACACAAAATCACATGTTGGATGCACAAGATAGGTTAAAAACCCTATTTGGATTAGAATAAGCCTAGGGAGAACGAAAATAACCTAAATGTGCAACCAATGACACAAAATCACTTATTATATTCAGAAGATTGGTTAACAACCCTAATTGGATAAAAATAAGCTTAGGGATGACGAAAATGACCTAAATGTTCAACCAATGACACAAAATCACTTATTGGATGCACAAGATTGGTTAAAAACCCTATTTGCATTAGAATAAGCCTAGGGAGAACGAAAATAACCTAAATGTGCAACCAATGACACAAAATCACTTATTATATGCAGAAGATTGGTTAAAAACCCTAATTGGATAAAAATAAGCATAGGGATGACGAAAATGACCTAAATGTTCAACCACTGACACAAAATCACTTATTGGATGCACAAGATTGGTTAAAAACCCTAATAAGATTAAAATAAGCCTAGGGAGGACCAAAATGACCTAAATGTGCAACCAATGACATAAACTCACTTATTATATGCACAAGATTGGTTAAAAACCCTAATTGGATTAGAATAAGACTAGGGAGGACGAAAATGACAAAAATGTGCAACCAATGACACAAAATCACATATTGGATGCACAAGATTCGTTAAAAAGCCTAATTGGATCAGAATAAGCCTAGGGAGGAGGAAAATGAACCAAATATTCAACCAATGACACAAAATCACTTTTTGGATGCACACGATTGGTTAAAAACCCTATTTGGATTAGAATAAGCCTAGGGAGAACGAAAATAACCTAAATGTGCAACCAATGACACAAAATCACTTATTATATGCACAAGATTGGTTAAAAACCCTAATTGGTTTAGAATAAGCCTAGGGAGAACGAAAACGACCTAAATTTGCAACCAATGACACAAAATCACTTATTATATGCACAAGATTGGTTAAAAACCCTAATTGGATTAGAATAAGACTAGGGCGGACGAAAATGACAAAAATGTGCAACCAATGACACAAAATCACATATTGGATGCACAAGATTCGTTAAAAAGCCTAATTGGATCAGAATAAGACTAGGGAGGACGAAAATGAACCAAATATTCAACCAATGACACAAAATCACTTTTTCGATGCACACGATTGGTTAAAAACCCTATTTGGATTAGAATAAGCCTAGGAAGAACAAAAATAACCTAAATGTGAATCCAATGACACAAAATCACTTTTTATATGCACAAAATTGGTTAAAAACCCTAATTGGATTAGAATAAGCATAGGGACTTCAAAAATGACCTAAATGTGCAACCAATGACACAAAATCACATATTGGATGCACAAGATTGGTTAAAAACCCTTATTGGATTAGAATAAGCCTAGGGAGGACGAAAATGACCTAAATGTGCAACCAATGACACAAAATCACATATTGGATGCACAAGATTGGTTAAAAACCCTAATTAGATTAGAATAAGTCTAGGGAGGATGAAAATGACCTAAATGTTCAACCAATGACACAAAATCACTTATTGGATGCACAAGATTGGTTAAAAACCCTAATTGGATTAGAATAAGTCTAGGGAGGACGAAAATGACTTAAATGTGCAACCAATGACACAAAATCACTTATTATATGCACAAGATTGGCTAAAAACCCTAATTGGATAAAAATAAGCCTAGGGATCACGAAAATGACCTAAATGTTCAACCAATGACACAAAATCACTTATTGGATGCACAAGATTGGTTAAAAACCCTATTTGGATTAGAATTAGCCTAGGGAGAATGAAAATAACCTCAATGTGCAACCAATGACACAAAATCACTTATTGAATGCACAAGATTGGTTAATAACCCTAATTGGATTAGAATAAACCTAGGGAGGACGAAAATGACCTAATTGTGCAACTAATGACACAAAATCACATGTTGGATGCACAAGATAGGTTAAAAACCCTATTTGGATTAGAATAAGCCTAGGGAGAACGAAAATAACCTAAATGTGCAACCAATGACACAAAATCACTTATTATATGCAGAAGATTGGTTAACAACCCTAATTGGATAAAAATAAGCTTAGGGATGACGAAAATGACCTAAATGTTCAACCAATGACACAAAATCACTTATTGGATGCACAAGATTGGTTAAAAACCCTATTTGCATTAGAATAAGCCTAGGGAGAACGAAAATAACCTAAATGTGCAACCAATGACACAAAATCACTTATTATATGCAGAAGATTGGTTAAAAACCCTAATTGGATAAAAATAAGCATAGGGATGACGAAAATGACCTAAATGTTCAACCACTGACACAAAATCACTTATTGGATGCACAAGATTGGTTAAAAACCCTAATAAGATTAAAATAAGCCTAGGGAGGACCTAAATGACCTAAATGTGCAACCAATGACATAAACTCACTTATTATATGCACAAGATTGGTTAAAAACCCTAATTGGATTAGAATAAGACTAGGGAGGACGAAAATGACAAAAATGTGCAACCAATGACACAAAATCACATATTGGATGCACAAGATTCGTTAAAAAGCCTAATTGGATCAGAATAAGCCTAGGGAGGAGGAAAATGAACCAAATATTCAACCAATGACACAAAATCACTTTTTGGATGCACACGATTGGTTAAAAACCCTATTTGGATTAGAATAAGCCTAGGGAGAACGAAAATAACCTAAATGTGCAACCAATGACACAAAATCACTTATTATATGCAGAAGATTGGTTAAAAACCCTAATTGGATAAAAATAAGCCTAGGGATGACGAAAATGACCTAAATGTTCAACCAATGACACAAAATCACTTATTGGATGCACAAGATTGGTTAAAAACCCTATTTGGATTAGAATAAGCCTAGGGAGAACGAAAATAACCTAAATGTGCAACCAATGACACAAAATCACTTATTATATGCAGAAGAATTGTTGAAAACCCTAATTGGATAAAAATAAGCCTAGGGATGACGAAAATGACCTAAATGTTCAACCACTGACACAAAATCACTTATTGGATGCACAAGATTCGTTAAAAACCCTAATAACATTAAAATAAACCTAGGGAGGACCAAAATGACCTAAATGTGCAACCAATGACATAAAATCACGTATTATATGCACAAGATTGGTTAAAAAGCCTAATTGGATCAGAATAAGCCTAGGGAGGAGGAAAATGAACCAAATATTCAACCAATGACACAAAATCACTTTTTGGATGCACATGATTGGTTAAAAACCCTATTTGGATTAGAAAAAGCCTAGGGAGAACGAAAATAACCTAAATGTGCAACCAATGACACAAAATCACTTATTATATGCACAAGATTGGTTAAAAACCCTAATTGGATTAGAATAAGCCTAGGGAGAACGAAAACGACCTAAATCTGCAACCAATGACACAAAATCACTTATTATATGCACAAGATTGGTTAAAAACCCTAATTGGATTAGAATAAGACTAGGGCGGACGAAAATGACAAAAATGTGCAACCAATGACACAAAATCACATATTGGATGCACAAGATTCGTTAAAAAGCCTAATTGGATCAGAATAAGCCTAGGGAGGAGGAAAATGAACCAAATATTCAACCAATGACACAAAATCACTTTTTGGATGCACACGATTGGTTAAAAACCCTATTTGGATTAGAATAAGCCTAGGGAGAACGAAAATAACCTAAATGTGCAACCAATGACACAAAATCACTTATTATATGCACAAGATTGGTTAAAAACCCTAATTGGTTTAGAATAAGCCTAGGGAGAACGAAAACGACCTAAATTTGCAACCAATGACACAAAATCACTTATTATATGCACAAGATTGGTTAAAAACCCTAATTGGATTAGAATAAGACTAGGGCGGACGAAAATGACAAAAATGTGCAACCAATGACACAAAATCACATATTGGATGCACAAGATTCGTTAAAAAGCCTAATTGGATCAGAATAAGACTAGGGAGGACGAAAATGATCCAAATATTCAACCAATGACACAAAATCACTTTTTGGATGCACACGATTGGTTAAAAACCCTATTTGGATTAGAATAAGCCTAGGGAGAACGAAAATAACCTAAATGTGAATCCAATGACACAAAATTACTTTTTATATGCACAAGATTGGTTAAAAACCCTAATTGGATTAGAATAAGCATAGGGACTTCAAAAATGACCTAAATGTGCAACCAATGACACAAAATCACATATTGGATGCACAAGATTGGTTAAAAACCCTTATTGGATTAGAATAAGCCTAGGGAGGACGAAAATGACCTAAATGTGCAACCAATGACACAAAATCACATATTGGATGCACAAGATTGGTTAAAAACCCTAATTGGATTAGAATAAGTCTAGGGAGGATGAAAATGACCTAAATGTTCAACCAATGACACAAAATCACTTATTGGATGCACAAGATTGGTTAAAAACCCTAATTAGATTAGAATAAGCCTAGGGAGGACCAAAATGACCTGAATGTGCAACCAATAACATAAAATCACTTATTATATGCACAAGTTTTGCTAAAAACCCTAATTGGATTTGAATAAGCCTAGGGAGAACGAAAATAACCTAAATGTGAATCCAATGACACAAAATCACTTTTTATATGAACAAGATTGGTTAAAAACCCTAATTGGATTAGAATAAGCATAGGGACTTCAAAAATGACCTAAATGTGCAACCAATGACACAAAATCACATATTGGATGCACAAGATTGGTTAAAAACCCTTATTGGATTAGAATAAGCCTAGGGAGGACGAAAATGACCTAAATGTGCAACCAATGACACAAAATCACATATTGGATGCACAAGATTGGTTAAAAACCCTAATTGGATTAGAATAAGCCTAGGGAGGACGAAAATGACTTAAATGTGCAACCAATGACACAAAATCACATATTGGATGCACAAGATTGGTTAAAAACCCTAATTGGATTAGAATAAGCCTAGGGAGGACGAAAATGACCTAAATGTGCAACCAATGACACAAAATCACATAATGGATGCACAAGATTGGTTAAAAACCCTAATTGGATTAGAATAAGCCTAGGGAGGACGAAAATGACCTAAATGTGCAACCAATGACACAAAATCACATATTGGATGCACAAGATTGGTTAAAAACCCTAATTGGATTAGAATCAGCCTATGGAGGACGAAAATGACCTAAATGTGCAACCAATGACACAAAATCACTTATTATATGCACAAGATTTGTTAAAAACCCTAATTGGACTAGAATTAGAATAGGGAGGACGAAAATGACCATAATGTGCAACCAATGACACAAAATCACATATTGGATGCACAAGATACGTTAAAAAGCCTAATTGGATCAGAATAAGCCTAGGGAGGACGAAAATGAACCAAATATTCAACCAATGACACAAAATCACTTTTTGGATGCACACGATTGGTTAAAAACCCTATTTGGATTAGAATAAGCCTAGGGAGAACGAAAATAACCTAAATGTGCAACCAATGACACAAAATCACTTATTATATGCACAAGATTGGTTAAAAACCCTAATTGGATTAGAATAAGCATAGGGACGACGAAAATGACCTAAATCTGCAACCAATGACACAAAATCACTTATTATATGCACAAGATTGGTTAAAAACCCTAATTGGATTAGAATAAGACTAGGGCGGACGAAAATGACAAAAATGTGCAACCAATGACACAAAATAACATATTGGATGCACAAGATTCGTTAAAAAGCCTAATTGGATCAGAATAAGCCTAGGGAGGACGAAAATGAACCAAATATTCAACCAATGACACAAAATCACTTTTTGGATGCACACGATTGGTTAAAAACCCTATTTGGATTAGAATAAGCCTAGGGAGAACGAAAATAACCTAAATGTGAATCCAATGACACAAAATCACTTTTTATATGCACAAGATTGGTTAAAAACCTTAATTGGATTAGAATAAGCATAGGGACTACAAAAATGACCTAAATGTGCAACCAATGACACAAAATCACATATTGGATGCACAAGATTGGTTAAAAACCCTTATTGGATTAGAATAAGCCTAGGGAGGACGAAAATGACCTAAATGTGCAACCAATGACACAAAATCACATATTGGATGCACAAGATTGGTTAAAAACCCTAATTGGATTAGAATAGGTCTAGGGAGGACGAAAATGACCTAAATGTTCAACCAATGACACAAAATCACTTATTGGATGCACAAGATTGGTTAAAAACCCTAATTGGATTAGAATAAGCCTAGGGAGGACGAAAATGACCTAAATGTGCAACCAATGACACAAAATCACTTATTGGATGCACAAGATTGGTTAAAAACCCTAATTAGATTAAAATAAGCCTAGGGAGGACCAAAATGACCTAAATGTGCAACCAATGACATAAAATCACTTATTATATGCACAAGATTGGTTAAAAACCCTTATTGGATTACAATAAGACTAGGGAGGACAAAATTGACCAAAATGTGCAACCAATGAAACAAAATCACATATTGGATGCACAAGATTCGTTAAAAAGCCTAATTGGATCAGAATAAGCCTAGGGAGGACGAAAATGAACTAAATATTCAACTAATGACACAAAATAACTTTTTGGATGCACACGATTGGTTAAAAACCCTATTTGGATTAGAATAAGCCTAGGGAGAACGAAAATAACCTAAATGTGCAACCAATGACACAAAATCACTTATTATATGTACAAGATTGGTTAAAAACCCTAATTGGATTTGAATAAGCATAGGGACTACAAAAATGACCTAAATGTGCAACCAATGACACAAAATCACATATTGGATGCACAAGATTGGTTAAAAACCCTTATTGGATTAGAATAAGCCTAGGGAGGACGAAAATGACCTAAATGTGCAACCAATGACACAAAATCACATATTGGATGCACAAGATTGGTTAAAAACCCTAATTGGATTAGAATAAGTCTAGGGAGGACGAAAATGACCTAAATGTTCAACCAATGACACAAAATCACTTATTGGATGCACAAGATTGGTTAAAAACCCTTATTGGATTAGAATAAGCCTAGGGAGAACGAAAATAACCTAAATGTGCAACCAATGACACAAAATCACTTATTATATGCACAAGATTGGTTAAAAACCCTAATTGGATTAGAATAAGAATAGGGAGGACGAAAATGACCTAAATGTGCAACCAATGACATAAAATCACATATTGGATGCACAAGATTGGTTAAAAACCCTTATTGGATTAGAATAAGCCTAGGGAGGACGAAAATGACCTAAATGTGCAACCAATGACACAAAATCACATATTGGATGCACAAGATTGGTTAAAAACCCTAATTGGATTAGAATAAGTCTAGGGAGGACGAAAATGACCTAAATGTTCAACCAATGACACAAAATCACTTATTGGATGCACAATATTGGTTAAAAACCCTAATTAGATTAGAATAAGCCTAGGGAGGACCAAAATGACCTAAATGTTCAACCAATGACATAAAATCACTTATTGGATGCACAAGATTGGTTAAAAACCCTAATTGGATTAGAATAAGTCTAGGGAGGACGAAAATTACCTAAATGTTCAACCAACGACACAAAATCACTTATTGGATGCACAAGGTTTGTTAAAAACGCTAATTCGATTAGAATAAGCCTAGGGAGGACCAAAATGACCTAAATGTTCAACCAATGACATAAAATCACTTATTGGATGCACAAGATTGGTTAAAAACCCTTATTGGATTAGAATAAGCCTAGGGAGGACGAAAATGACCTAAATGTGCAACCAATGACACAAAATCACATATTGGATGCACAAGATTGGTTAAAAACCCTAATTGGATTAGAATAAGTCTAGGGAGGACGAAAATGACCTAAATGTTCAACCAATGAGATAAAATCACTTATTATATGCACAAGATTGGTTAAAAACCCTAATTGGATTAGAATAAGTCTAGGGAGGACGAAAATGACCTAAATGTTCAACCAATGACACAAAATCACTTATTGGATGCACAAGATTGGTTAAAAACCCTAATTGGATTAGAATAAGCCTAGGGAGGACCAAAATGACCTAAATGTTCAACCAATGACATAAAATCACTTATTGGATGCACAAGATTGGTTAAAAACCCTAATTAGATTAGAATAAGCCTAGGGAGGACCAAAATGACCTAAATGTGCAACCAATGACATAAAATCACTTATTATATGCACAAGATTGGTTAAAAACCCTAATTGGATTAGAATAAGACTAGGGAGGACAAAATTGACCAAAATGTGCAACCAATGAAACAAAATCACATATTGGATGCACAAGATTCGTTAAAAAGCCTAATTGGATCAGAATAAGCCTAGGGAGGACGAAAATGAACCAAATATTCAACCAATGACACAAAATAACTTTTTGGATGCACACGATTGGTTAAAAACCCTATTTGGATTAGAATAAGCCTAGGGAGAACGAAAATAACCTAAATGTGCAACCAATGACACAAAATCACATATTGGATGCACAAGATTGGTTAAAAACCCTTATTGGATTAGAATAAGCCTAGGGACGACCAAAATGACCTAAATGTGCAACCAATGACACAAAATCACATATTTGATGCACAAGATTGGTTAAAAACTCTAATTGGATTAGAATAAGTCTAGGGAGGACGAAATGGACCTAAATGTGCAACCAATGACACAAAATCACATATTGAATGCACAAGATTCATTAAAAAGCCTAATTGGATTAGAATAAGCCTAGGGAGGACGAAAATGAACCAAATATTCAACCAATGACACAAAATCACTTTTTGGATGCACACGATTGGTTAAAAACCCTATTTGGATTAGAATAAGCCTAGGGAGAACGAAAATAACCTAAATGTGCAACCAATGACACAAAATCACTTTTTATATGCACAAGATTGGTTAAAAACCCTAATTGGATTAGAATAAGCATAGGGACTACAAAAATGACCTAAATGTGCAACCAATGACACAAAATCAAATATTGGATGCACAAGATTGGTTAAAAACCCTTATTGGATTAGAATAAGCCAAGGGAGGACGAAAATGACCTAAATGTGCAACCAATGACACAAAATCACATATTGGATGCACAAGATTGGTTAAAAACCCTAATTGGATTAGAATAAGTCTAGGGAGGATGAAAATGACCTAAATGTTCAACCAATGACACAAAATCACTTATTGGATGCACAAGATTGGTTAAAAACCCTAATTGGATTAGAATAAGCCTAGGGAGGACGAAAATGACCTAAATGTGCAACCAATGACACAAAATCACTTATTATATGCACAAGATTGGCTAAAGACGCTAATTGGATTTCAATAAGCCTTGGGAGGACGAAAATGACCTAAACGTTCAACCAATGACACAAAATCACTTATTGAATGCACATGATTGGTTAATAACGCTAATTGGATTAGAATAAGCCTAGGGAGGACGAAAATGACCTAAATGTGCAACTAATGACACAAAATCACATATTGGATGCACAAGATTGGTTAAAAACCCTATTTGGATTAGAATAAGCCTAGGGAGAACGAAAATAACCTAAATGTGCAACCAATGACACAAAATCACTTATTATATGCAGAAGATTGGTTAACAACCCTAATTGGATAAAAATAAGCTTAGGGATGACGAAAATGACCTAAATGTTCAACCAATGACACAAAATCACTTATTGGATGCACAAGATTGGTTAAAAACCCTATTTGGATTAGAATAAGCCTAGGGAGAACGAAAATAACCTAAATGTGCAACCAATGACACAAAATCACTTATTATATGCAGAAGATTGGTTAAAAACCCTAATTGGATAAAAATAAGCATAGGGATGACGAAAATGACCAAAATGTTCAACCACTGACACAAAATCACTTATTGGATGCACAAGATTGGTTAAAAACCCTAATAAGATTAAAATAAGCCTAGGGAGGACCAAAATGACCTAAATGTGCAACCAATGACATAAAATCACTTATTATATGCACAAGATTGGTTAAAAACCCTAATTGGATTAGAATAAGACTAGGGAGGACGAAAATGACAAAAATGTGCAACCAATGACACAAAATCACATATTGGATGCACAAGATTCGTTAAAAAGCCTAATTGGATCAGAATAAGCCTAGGGAGGAGGAAAATGAACCAAATATTCAACCAATGACACAAAATCACTTTTTGGATGCACACGATTGGTTAAAAACCCTATTTGGATTAGAATAAGCCTAGGGAGAACGAAAATAACCTAAATGTGCAACCAATGACACAAAATCACTTATTATATGCACAAGATTGGTTAAAAACCCTAATTGGTTTAGAATAAGCCTAAGGAGAACGAAAACGACCTAAATTTGCAACCAATGACACAAAATCACTTATTCTATGCACAAGATTGGTTAAAAACCCTAATTGGATTAGAATAAGACTAGGGCGGACGAAAATGACAAAAATGTGCAACCAATGACACAAAATCACATATTGGATGCACAAGATTCGTTAAAAAGCCTAATTGGATCAGAATAAGACTAGGGAGGACGAAAATGATCCAAATATTCAACCAATGACACAAAATCACTTTTTGGATGCACACGATTGGTTAAAAACCCTATTTGGATTAGAATAAGCCTAGGGAGAACGAAAATAACCTAAATGTGAATCCAATGACACAAAATTACTTTTTATATGCACAAGATTGGTTAAAAACCCTAATTGGATTAGAATAAGCATAGGGACTTCAAAAATGACCTAAATGTGCAACCAATGACACAAAATCACATATTGGATGCACAAGATTGGTTAAAAACCCTTATTGGATTAGAATAAGCCTAGGGAGGACGAAAATGACCTAAATGTGCAACCAATGACACAAAATCACATATTGGATGCACAAGATTGGTTAAAAACCCTAATTGGATTAGAATAAGTCTAGGGAGGATGAAAATGACCTAAATGTTCAACCAATGACACAAAATCACTTATTGGATGCACAAGATTGGTTAAAAACCCTAATTAGATTAGAATAAGCCTAGGGAGGACCAAAATGACCTGAATGTGCAACCAATAACATAAAATCACTTATTATATGCACAAGTTTTGCTAAAAACCCTAATTGGATTTGAATAAGCCTAGGGAGAACGAAAATAACCTAAATGTGAATCCAATGACACAAAATCACTTTTTATATGAACAAGATTGGTTAAAAACCCTAATTGGATTAGAATAAGCATAGGGACTTCAAAAATGACCTAAATGTGCAACCAATGACACAAAATCACATATTGGATGCACAAGATTGGTTAAAAACCCTTATTGGATTAGAATAAGCCTAGGGAGGACGAAAATGACCTAAATGTGCAACCAATGACACAAAATCACATATTGGATGCACAAGATTGGTTAAAAACCCTAATTGGATTAGAATAAGCCTAGGGAGGACGAAAATGACTTAAATGTGCAACCAATGACACAAAATCACTTATTATATGCACAAGATTGGCTAAAAACCCTAATTGGATAAAAATAAGCCTAGGGATGACGAAAATGACCTAAATGTTCAACCAATGACACAAAATCACTTATCTGATGCACAAGATTGGTTAATAACCCTAATTGGATTAGAATAAATCTAGGGAGGACGAAAATGACCTAAATGTGCAACTAATGACACAAAATCACATATTGGATGCACAAGATTGGTTAAAAACCCTATTTGGATTAGAATAAGCCTAGGGAGAACGAAAATAACCTAAATGTGCAACCAATGACACAAAATCACTTATTATATGCAGAAGATTGGTTAACAACCCTAATTGGATAAAAATAAGCTTAGGGATGACGAAAATGACCTAAATGTTCAACCAATGACACAAAATCACTTATTGGATGCACAAGATTGGTTAAAAACCCTATTTGGATTAGAATAAGCCTAGGGAGAACGAAAATAACCTAAATGTGCAACCAATGACACAAAATCACTTATTATATGCAGAAGATTGGTTAAAAACCCTAATTGGATAAAAATAAGCCTAGGGATGACGAAAATGACCTAAATGTTCAACCAATGACACAAAATCACTTATTGGATGCACAAGATTGGTTAAAAACCCTAATTAGATTAGAATAAGCCTAGGGAGGACCAAAATGACCTAAATGTTCAACCAATGACATAAAATCACTTATTGGATGCACAAGATTGGTTAAAAACCCTAATTAGATTAGAATAAGCCTAGGGAGGACCAAAATGACCTAAATGTGCAACCAATGACATAAAATCACTTATTATATGCACAAGATTGGTTAAAAACCCTAATTGGATTAGAATAAGACTAGGGAGGACGAAAATGACAAAAATGTGCAACCAATGACACAAAATCACATATTGGATGCACAAGATTCGTTAAAAAGCCTAATTGGATCAGAATAAGCCTAGGGAGGAGGAAAATGAACCAAATATTCAACCAATGACACAAAATCACTTTTTGGATGCACACGATTGGTTAAAAACCCTATTTGGATTAGAATAAGCCTAGGGAGAACGAAAATAACCTAAATGTGCAACCAATGACACAAAATCACTTATTATATGCACAAGATTGGTTAAAAACCCTAATTGGTTTAGAATAAGCCTAGGGAGAACGAAAACGACCTAAATTTGCAACCAATGACACAAAATCACTTATTATATGCACAAGATTGGTTAAAAACCCTAATTGGATTAGAATAAGACTAGGGCGGACGAAAATGACAAAAATGTGCAACCAATGACACAAAATCACATATTGGATGCACAAGATTCGTTAAAAAGCCTAATTGGATCAGAATAAGACTAGGGAGGACGAAAATGAACCAAATATTCAACCAATGACACAAAATCACCTTTTGGATGCACACGATTGGTTAAAAACCCTATTTGGATTAGAATAAGCCTAGGAAGAACAAAAATAACCTAAATGTGAATCCAATGACACAAAATCACTTTTTATATGCACAAAATTGGTTAAAAACCCTAATTGGATTAGAATAAGCATAGGGACTTCAAAAATGACCTAAATGTGCAACCAATGACACAAAATCACATATTGGATGCATAAGATTGGTTAAAAACCCTTATTGGATTAGAATAAGCCTAGGGAGGACGAAAATGACCTAAATGTGCAACCAATGACACAAAATCACATATTGGATGCACAAGATTGGTTAAAAACCCTAATTGGATTAGAATAAGCCTAGGGAGGATGAAAATGACCTAAATGTTCAACCAATGACACAAAATCACTTATTGGATGCACAAGATTGGTTAAAAACCCTAATTAGATTAAAATAAGCCTAGGGAGGACCAAAATGACCTAAATGTGCAACCAATGACATAAAATCACTTATTATATGCACAAGTTTGGCTAAAAACCCTAATTGGATTTGAATAAGCCTTGGGAGGACGAAAATGACCTAAACATTCAACTAATTACACAAAATCACTTATTGAATGCAAAAGATTGGTTAACAACCCTAATTAGATTAGAATAAGCCTAGGGAGGACCAAAATGACCTAAATGTGCAACCAATGACATAAAATCACTTATTATATGCACAAGATTGGTTAAAAACCCTAATTGGATTAGAATAAGACTAGGGAGGACGAAAATGACAAAAATGTGCAACCAATGACACAAAATCACATATTGGATGCACAAGATTCGTTAAAAAGCCTAATTGGATCAGAATAAGCCGAGGGAGGACGAAAATGAACCAAATATTCAACCAATGACACAAAATCACTTTTTGGATGCACACGATTGGTTAAAAACCCTATTTATATTAGAATAAGCCTAGGGAGAACGAAAATAACCTAAATGTGCAACCAATGACACAAAATCACATATTGGATGCACAAGATTGGTTAAAAACCCTAACTGGATTAGAATAAGCCTAGGGAGAATGAAAGTGACCTAAATGTTCAACCAATAACACAAAATCACTTATTGGATGCACAAGATTGGTTAAAAACCCTAATTGGATTAGAATAATCCTAGGGAGGACACAAATGACCTAAATGTTCATCCAATAATACAAACGCATTTATTGGGTGCATAAGATTGGTTAAAATCCCTAATTGGATTAGAATAAGCTTAGGGAGGACGAAAATGACCTAAATGTGCAACCAATGACACAAAATCACTTATTATATGCACAAGATTGGCTAAAAACCCTAATTGGATTTGAATAAGCCTTAGGAGGACGAAAATGACCTAAACGTTCAACCAATGACACAAAATCACTTATTGGATGCACAAGATTGGTTAATAACCCTAATTGGATTAGAATAAGCCTAGGGAGGACGAAAATGACCTAAATGTACAACTAATGACACAAAATCACATATTGGATGCACAAGATTGGTTAAAAACCCTAATTGGATTAGAATAAGCCTAGGGACGATGAAAATGACCGAAATGTGCAACCAATGGCACAAAATGACATATTGGATGCACAAGATTGGATAAAAACCCTAATTGGATAAAAATAAGCCTAGGGATGACGAAAACGACCAAAATGTTCAACCAAGGACACAAAATCACTTATTGGATGCACAAGATTGGTTAAAAACCCTAATTAGATTAGAATAAGCCTAGGGAGGACCAAAATGACCTAAATGTGCAACCAATGACATAAAATCACTTATTATATGTAAAAGATTGGTTAAAAACCCTAATTGGATTAGAATAAGACTAGGGAGGACGAAAATGACCTAAATGTGCAACCAATGACAGAAAATCACATATTGGATGCACAAGATTCGTTAAAAAGCCTAATTGGATCAGAATAAGCCTAGGGAGGACGAAATTGAACCAAATATTCAACCAATGACACAAAATCACTTATTGGATGCACACGATTGGTTAAAAACCCTATTTGGATTAGAATAAGCCTAGGGAGGACGAAAATGACCTAAATGTGCAACCAATGACACAAAATCACTTATTATATATAGAAGATTGGTTAAAAACCCTAATTGGATAAAAATAAGCTTAGGGATGACGAAAATGACCTAAATGTTCAACCAATGACACAAAATCACTTATTGGATGCACAAGATTGGTTAAAAACCCTAATTAGATTAGAATAAGCCTGGGGAGGACCAAAATGACCTAAATGTGCAACCAATCATATAAAATCACTTATTATATGCACAAGATTGGTTAAAAACCCTAATTGGATTTGAATAAGCCTTGGCAGGACGAAAATGACCTAAACGTTCAACCAATGACACAAAATCACTTATTGGATGCACAAGATTGGTTAATAACCCTAATTGGATTAGAATAAGCCTAGGGAGAACGAAAACGACCTAAATATTCAATCGATGACAAAAAATCACTTATTGGATGCACAAGATTCGGTAAAAACCCAAATTGGATTAGAATAAGTCTAAGGAGGATGAAAATGACCTAAATGTTCAACCCATGACACAAAATCACTTATTGGATGCACAAGATTGGTTAAAAACCCTCATTGGATTAGAATATGCCTAGGGAGGACGAAAATGACCTAAATGTGCAACCAATGACACAAAATCACTTATTATATGCAGAAGATTGGTTAAAAACCCTAATTGGAACAAAATAAGCGTAGGGATGACGAAAATGACCTAAATGTTCAACCAATGACACAAAATCACTAATTGGATGCACAAGATTGGTTAAAAACCCTAATTAGATTAGAATAAGCCTACGGAGGACCAAAATGACCTAAATGTGTAACCAATGATATAAAATCACTTATTATATGCACAAGATTGGTTAAAAACCCTAATTGGATTAGAATAAGACTAGGGAGGACAAAAATGACCAAAATGTGCAACCAATGACACAAAATCACATATTTGATGCACAAGATTCGTTAAAAAGCCTAATTGGATCAGAATAAGCCTAGGGAGGACGAAAATGAATCAAATAATCAACCAATGACACAAAATCACTTTTTGGATGCACACGATTGGTTAAAAACCCTATTTGGATTAGAATAAGCCTAGGGAGAACGAATATAACCTAAATGTGCAACCATTGACACAAAATCACTTATTATATGCACAAGATTGGTTAAAAACCCTAATTGGATTAGAATAAGCATAGGGACTACAAAATTGACCTAAATGTGCAACCAATGACACAAAATCACATATTGGATGCACAAGATTGGTTAAAAACCCTTATTGGATTAGAATAAGTCTAGGGAGGACGAAAATGACCTAAATGTGCAACCAATGACACAAAATCACATATTGGATGCACAAGATTGGTTAAAAACCCTAATTGGATTAGAATAAGTCTAGGGAGGATGAAAATGACCTAAATGTTCAACCACTGACACAAAATCACTTATATGATGCACAAGATTGGTTAAAAACCCTAATTGGATTAGAATAAGCCTAGGGAGGACGAAAATGACCTAAATGTGCAACCAATGACACAAAATAACTTATTATATGCAGAAGATTGGTTAAAAACCATAATTGGATAAAAATAAGCCTAGGGATGACGAAAATGACCTAAATGTTCAACCAATGACACAAAATCACTTATTGGATGCACAAGATTGGTTAAAAACCCTAATTAGATTAGAATAAGCCTAGGGAGGACCAAAATGACCTAAATGTGCAACCAATGATATAAAATCACTTATTATATGCACAAGATTGGTTAAAAACCCTAATTGGATTTGAATAAGCCTTCGGGGGACGAAAAGGATCTAAACGTTCAACCAATGACACAAAATCACTTATTGGATGCACAAGATTGGTTAATAACCCTAATTGGATTAGAATAAGCCTAGGGAGAACGAAAACGACCTAAATGTTCAACCGATGACAAAAAATCACTTATTGGATGCACAAGATTGGTTAAAAACCCTAATTGGATTAGAATTAGTCTAGGGAGGACGAAAATGACCTAAATGTTCAACCAATGACACAAAATCACTTATTGGATGCACAAGATTGGTTAAAAACCCTAATTGGATTAGAATAAGCCTAGGGAGGACCAAAATGACCTAAATGTGCAACCAATGACACAAAATCACATATTGGATGCACAAGATTGGTTAAAAACCCTATTTGGATTAGAATAAGCCTAGGGAGAACGAAAATAACCTAAATGTGCAACCAATGACACAAAATCACTTATTATATGCAGAAGATTGGTTAAAAACCCTAATTGGATTAAAATAAGCCTAGGGATGACGAAAATGACCTAAATGTTCAACCAATGACACAAAATCACTTATTGGATGCACAAGATTGGTTAAAAACCCTAATTAGATTAGAATAAGCCTAGGGAGGACCACAATGACCTAAATGTGCAACCAATGACATAAAATCACTTATTATATGCAGAAGATTGGTTAAAAACCCTAATTGGATTAGAATAAGACTAGGGAGGACGAAAATGACCAAAATGTGTAACCAATGACACAAAATCACATATTGGATGCACAAGATTCGTTAAAAAGCCTAATTGGATCAGAATAAGCCTAGGGAGGACGAAAATGAACCAAATATTCAACTAATGACACAAAATCACTTTTTGGATGCACACGATTGGTTAAAAACCCTATTTGGATTAGAATAAGCCTAGGGAGAACGAATATAACCTAAATGTGCAACCAATAACACAAAATCACTTATTATATGCACAAGATTGGTTAAAAACCCTAATTGGATTAGAATAAGCATAGGGACTACAAAATTGACCTAAATGTGCAACCAATGACATAAAATCACTTATTATATGCACAAGATTGGTTAAAAACCCTAATTGGATTAGAATAAGCATAGGGACTACAAAAATGACCTAAATGTGCAACCAATGACACAAAATCACTTATTATATGCACAAGATTGGTTAAAAACCCTAATTGGATTAGAATAGGCCTAGGGAGGACGAAAAGGACCTAAATGTACAACCAATGACACAAAATCACATATTGGATGCACATGATTGGTTAAAAACCCTAATTGGATTAGAATAAGTCTAGGGAGGACGAAAATGAGCTAAATGTTCAACCAATGACACAAAATCACTTATTGGATGCACAAGATTGGTTAAAAACCCTAATTGGATTAGAATAAGCCTAGGGAGGACCAAAATGACCTAAATGTGCAACCAATGACACAAAATCACATATTGGATGCACAAGATTGGTTAAAAACCCTATTTGGATTAGAATAAGCCTAGGGAGAACGAAAATAACCTAAATGTGCAACCAATGACACAAAATCACTTATTATATGCAGAAGATTGGTTAAAAACCATAATTGGATAAAAATAAGCCTAGGGATGACGAAAATGACCTAAATGTTCAACCAATGACACAAAATCACTTATTGGATGCACAAGATTAGTTAAAAACCCTAATTAGATTAGAATAAGCCTAGGGAGGACCACAATGACCTAAATGTGCAACCAATGACATAAAATCACTTATTATATGCAGAAGATTGGTTAAAAACCCTAATTGGATTAGAATAAGACTAGGGAGGACGAAAATGACCTAAATGTGCAACCAATGACACAAAATCACTTATGATATGCAGAAGATTGGTTAAAAACCCTAATTGGAACAAAATAAGCGTAGGGATGACGAAAATGACCTAAATGTTCAACCAATGACACAAAATCACTTATTGGATGCACAAGATTGGTTAAAAACACTAATTAGATTAGAATAAACCTACGGAGGACCAAAGTGACCTAAATGTGTAACCAATGATATAAAATCACTTATTATATGTACAAGATTGGTTAAAAACCCTAATTGGATTAGAATAAGACTAGGGAGAACGAAAATGACCAAAATGTGCAACCAATGACACAAAATCACATATTGGATGCACAAGATTCGTTAAAAAGCCTAATTGGATCAGAATAAGCCTAGGGAGGACGAAAATGAACCAAATATTCAACCAATGACACAAAATCACTTTTTGGATGCACACGATTGGTTAAAAACCCTATTTGGATTAGAATAAGCCTAGGGAGAACGAATATAACCTAAATGTGCAACCAATGACACAAAATCACTTATTATATGCACAAGATTGGTTAAAAACCCTAATTGGATTAGAATAAGCATAGGGACTACAAAAATGACCTAAATGTGCAACCAATGACACAAAATCACATATTGGATGCACAAGATTGGTTAAAAACCCTTATTGGATTAGAATAAGCCTAGGGAGGACGAAAATGACCTAAATGTGCAACCAATGACACAAAATCACATATTGGATGCACAAGATTGGTTAAAAACCCTAATTGGATTAGAATAAGTCTAGGGAGGATGAAAATGACCTAAATGTTCAACCAATGACACAAAATCACTTATTGGATGCACAAGATTGGTTAAAAACCCTAATTGGATTAGAATAAGCCTAGGGAGGACGAAAATGACCTAAATGTTCAACCAATGACACAAAATGACACAAAATCACATATTGGATGCACAAGATTGGTTAAAAACCCTAATTGGATTAGAATAAGCCTAGGGAGGAGGAATATGACCTAAATGTTCAACCAATGACACAATATGACACAAAATCACATATTGGATGCACAAGATTGGTTAAAAACCCTAATTGGATTAGAATAAGCCTAGGGAGGACAAAAATGACCTAAATGTTCAACCAATGACACAAAATCACATATTGGATGCACAATATTGGTTAAAAACCCTAATTGGATTAGAATAAGCCTAGGGAGGACGAAAATGACCTAAATGTTCAACCAATGACACAAAATCACTTATTGGATGCACAAGATTGGTTAAAAACCCTAATTGGATTAGAATAAGCCTAGGGAAGACGAAAATGACCTAAATGTGCAACCAATGACACAAAATCACTTATTGGATGCACAAGATTGGTTAAAAACCCTAATTAGATTAGAATAAGTCTAGGGAGGACGAAAATGACCTAAATGTTCAACCAATGACACAAAATCACTTATTGGATGCACAAGATTGGTTAAAAACCCTAATTGGATTAGAATAAGCCTAGGGAAGACGAAAATGACCTAAATGTGCAACCAATGACACAAAATCACATATTAGATGCACAAGATTGGTTAAAAACCCTATTTGGATTAGAATAAGCCTAGGGAGAACGAAAATAACCTAAATGTGCAACCAATGACACAAAATCACTTATTATATGCAGAAGATTGGTTAAAAACCCTAATTGGATAAAAATAAGCCTAGGGATGACGAAAATGACCTTAATGTTCAACCGATGACACAAAATCACTTATTGGATGCCCAAGATTGGTTAAAAACACTAATTGGATTAGAATAAGCCTAGGGAGGACGAAAATGACCTAAATGTGCAACCAATGACACAAAATCACATATTGGATGCACAAGATTGGTTAAAAACCCTAATTGGATTAGAATAAGCCTAAGGAGGACGAAAATGACCTAAATGTGCAACCAATGACACAAAATCACTTATTGGATGCACAAGATTGGTTAAAAACCCTAATTAGATTAGAATAAGCCTAGGGAGGACCAAAATGACCTAAATGTGCAACCAATGACATAAAATCACTTATTATATGCACAAGATTGGTTAAAAACCCTAATTGGATTAGAATAAGACTAGGGAGGACGAAAATGACAAAAATGTGCAACCAATGACACAAAATCACATATTGGATGCACAAGATTCGTTAAAAAGCCTAATTGGATCAGAATAAGCCTAGGGAGGAGGAAAATGAACCAAATATTCAACCAATGACACAAAATCACTTTTTGGATGCACACGATTGGTTAAAAACCCTATTTGGATTAGAATAAGCCTAGGGAGAACGAAAATAACCTAAATGTGCAACCAATGACACAAAATCACTTATTATATGCACAAGATTGGTTAAAAACCCTAATTGGTTTAGAATAAGCCTAGGGAGAACGAAAACGACCTAAATTTGCAACCAATGACACAAAATCACTTATTATATGCACAAGATTGGTTAAAAACCCTAATTGGATTAGAATAAGACTAGGGCGGACGAAAATGACAAAAATGTGCAACCAATGACACAAAATCACATATTGGATGCACAAGATTCGTTAAAAAGCCTAATTGGATCAGAATAAGACTAGGGAGGACGAAAATGAACCAAATATTCAACCAATGACACAAAATCACTTTTTGGATGCACACGATTGGTTAAAAACCCTATTTGGATTAGAATAAGCCTAGGGAGAACGAAAATAACCTAAATGTGCAACCAATGACACAAAATCACTTATTATATGCACAAGATTGGTTAAAAACCCTAATTGGATTAGAATAAGCATAGGGACGACGAAAATGACCTAAATCTGCAACCAATGACACAAAATCACTTATTATATGCACAAGATTGGTTAAAAACCCTAATTGGATTAGAATAAGACTAGGGCGGACGAAAATGACAAAAATGTGCAACCAATGACACAAAATCACATATTGGATGCACAAGATTCGTTAAAAAGCCTAATTGGATCAGAATAAGCCTAGGGAGGAGGAAAATGAACCAAATATTCAACCAATGACACAAAATCACTTTTTGGATGCACACGATTGGTTAAAAACCCTATTTGGATTAGAATAAGCCTAGGGAGAACGAAAATAACCTAAATGTGCAACCAATGACACAAAATCACTTATTATATGCACAAGATTGGTTAAAAACCCTAATTGGATTAGAATAAGCATAGGGACTACAAATGACCTAAATGTGCAACCAATGACACAAAATCACAAATTGGATGCACAAGATTGGTTAAAAACCCTTATTGGATTAGAATAAGCCTAGGGAGGACGAAAATGATCTAAATGTGCAACCAATGACACAAAATCACATATTGGATGCACAAGATTGGTTAAAAACCCTAATTGGATTAGAATAAGTCTAGGGAGGACGAAAATGACCTAAATGTTCAACCAATGACACAAAATCACTTATTGGATGCACAAGATTGGTTAAAAACCCTTATTGGATTAGAATAAGCCTAGGGAGGACGAAAATGACCTAAATGTGCAACCAATGACACAAAATCACTTATTATATGCAGAAGATTGGTTAAAAACCCTAATTGGATAAAAATAAGCCTAGGGATGACGAAAATGACCTAAATGTTCAACCAATGACACAAAATCACTTATTGGATGCACAAGATTGGTTAAAAACCCTAATTAGATTAGAATAAGCCTAGGGAGGACCACAATGACCTAAATGTGCAACCAATGACATAAAATCACTTATTATATGCAGAAGATTGGTTAAAAACCATAATTGGATAAAAATAAGCCTAGGGATGACGAAAATGACCTAAATGTTCAACCAATGACACAAAATCACTTATTGGATGCACAAGATTGGTTAAAAACCCTAATTAGATTAGAATAAGCCTAGGGAGGACCAAAATGACCTAAATGTGCAACCAATGATATAAAATCACTTATTATATGCACAAGATTGGTTAAAAACCCTAATTGGATTTGAATAAGCCTTGGCAGGACGAAAATGACCTAAACGTTCAACCAATGACACAAAATCACTTATTGGATGCACAAGATTGGTTAATAACCCTAATTGGATTAGAATAAGCCTAGGGAGAACGAAAACGACCTAAATGTTCAACCGATGACAAAAAATCACTTATTGGATGCACAAGATTGGTTAAAAACCCTAATTGGATTAGAATTAGTCTAGGGAGGACGAAAATGACCTAAATGTTCAACCAATGACACAAAATCACTTATTGGATGCACAAGATTGGTTAAAAACCCTAATTGGATTAGAATAAGCCTAGGGAGGACCAAAATGACCTAAATGTGCAACCAATGACACAAAATCACATATTGGATGCACAAGATTGGTTAAAAACCCTATTTGGATTAGAATAAGCCTAGGGAGAACGAAAATAACCTAAATGTGCAACCAATGACACAAAATCACTTATTATATGCAGAAGATTGGTTAAAAACCCTAATTGGATTAAAATAAGCCTAGGGATGACGAAAATGACCTAAATGTTCAACCAATGACACAAAATCACTTATTGGATGCACAAGATTGGTTAAAAACCCTAATTAGATTAGAATAAGCCTAGGGAGGACCACAATGACCTAAATGTGCAACCAATGACATAAAATCACTTATTATATGCAGAAGATTGGTTAAAAACCCTAATTGGATTAGAATAAGACTAGGGAGGACGAAAATGACCAAAATGTGTAACCAATGACACAAAATCACATATTGGATGCACAAGATTCGTTAAAAAGCCTAATTGGATCAGAATAAGCCTAGGGAGGACGAAAATGAACCAAATATTCAACTAATGACACAAAATCACTTTTTGGATGCACACGATTGGTTAAAAACCCTATTTGGATTAGAATAAGCCTAGGGAGAACGAATATAACCTAAATGTGCAACCAATAACACAAAATCACTTATTATATGCACAAGATTGGTTAAAAACCCTAATTGGATTAGAATAAGCATAGGGACTACAAAATTGACCTAAATGTGCAACCAATGACATAAAATCACTTATTATATGCACAAGATTGGTTAAAAACCCTAATTGGATTAGAATAAGCATAGGGACTACAAAAATGACCTAAATGTGCAACCAATGACACAAAATCACTTATTATATGCACAAGATTGGTTAAAAACCCTAATTGGATTAGAATAGGCCTAGGGAGGACGAAAAGGACCTAAATGTACAACCAATGACACAAAATCACATATTGGATGCACATGATTGGTTAAAAACCCTAATTGGATTAGAATAAGTCTAGGGAGGACGAAAATGAGCTAAATGTTCAACCAATGACACAAAATCACTTATTGGATGCACAAGATTGGTTAAAAACCCTAATTGGATTAGAATAAGCCTAGGGAGGACCAAAATGACCTAAATGTGCAACCAATGACACAAAATCACATATTGGATGCACAAGATTGGTTAAAAACCCTATTTGGATTAGAATAAGCCTAGGGAGAACGAAAATAACCTAAATGTGCAACCAATGACACAAAATCACTTATTATATGCAGAAGATTGGTTAAAAACCCTAGTTGGATAAAAATAAGCCTAGGGATGACGAAAATGACCTAAATGTGCAACCAATGACACAAAATCACATATTGGATGCACAAGATTGGTTAAAAACCCTAATTGGATTAGAATAAGTCTAGGGAGGATGAAAATGACCTAAATGTTCAACCAATGACACAAAATCACTTATTGGATGCACAAGATTGGTTAAAAACCCTAATTGGATTAGAATAAGCCTAGGGAGGAGGAAAATGACCTAAATGTGCAACCAATGACACAAAATCACATATTGGATGCACAAGATTGGTTAAAAACCCTAATTGGATTAGAATAAGCCTAGGGAGGACGAAAATGACCTAAATGTGCAACCAATGACACAAAATCACTTATTGGATGCACAAGATTGGTTAAAAACCCTAATTGGATTAGAATAAGCCTAGGGAGAACGAAAATAACCTAAATGTGCAACCAATGACACAAAATCACTTATTATATGCAGAAGATTGGTTAAAAACCCTAATTGGATAAAAATAAGCCTAGGGATGACGAAAATGACCTAAATGTTCAACCAATGACACAAAATTACTTATTGGATGCACAAGATTTGTTAAAATCCCTAATTGGATTAGAATAGGCCAAGGGAGGACGAAAAGGACCTAAATGTGCAACCAATGACACAGAATCACATATTGGATGCACAAGATTGGTTAAAAACCCTAATTGGATTAGAATAAGTCTAGGGAGGACGAAAATGACCTAAATGTTCAACCAATGACACAAAATCACTTATTGGATGCACAAGATTGGTTAAAAACCCTAATTGGATTAGAATAAGCCTAGGGAGGACCAAAATGACCTAAATGTTCAACCAATGACACAAAATCACTTATTGGATGCACAAGATTGGTTAAAAACCCTAATTGGATTAGAATAAGCCTAGGGAGGACGAAAATGACCTAAATGTTCAACCAATGACTCAAAATCACTTATTGGATGCACAAGATTGGTTAAAAACCCTAATTAAATTAGAATAAGCCTAGGGAGGACGAAAATGACCTAAATGTTCAACCAATTACACAAAATCACTTACTGGATGCACAAAATTGGTTAAAAACCCTAATTAAATTAGAATATGCCTAGGGAGGACGAAAATGACCTAAATGTTCAACCAATGACATAAAATCACTTATTGGATGCACAAGATTGGTTAAAAACCCTAGTTGGATTAGAATAAGCCTAGGGAGGACGAAAATGACCTAAATATTCAACCAATGACACAAAATCACTTATTGGATGCACAAGATTGGTTAAAAACCCTAATTGGATTAGAATAAGCCTAGGGAGGACGAAAATGACCTAAATGTGCAACCAATGACACAAAATCACTTATTATATGCACAAGATTGGCTAAAGACGCTAATTGGATTTCAATAAGCCTTGGGAGGACGAAAATGACCTAAACGTTCAACCAATGACACAAAATCACTTATTGAATGCACATGATTGGTTAATAACGCTAATTGGATTAGAATAAGCCTAGGGAGGACGAAAATGACCTAAATGTGCAACTAATGACACAAAATCACATATTGGATGCACAAGATTGGTTAAAAACCCTATTTGGATTAGAATAAGCCTAGGGAGAACGAAAATAACCTAAATGTGCAACCAATGACACAAAATCACTTATTATATGCAGAAGATTGGTTAAAAACCCTAATTGGATTAAAATAAGCCTAGGGATGACGAAAATGACCTAAATGTTCAACCAATGACACAAAATCACTTATTGGATGCACAAGATTGGTTAAAAACCCTAATTAGATTAGAATAAGCCTAGGGAGGACCACAATGACCTAAATGTGCAACCAATGACATAAAATCACTTATTATATGCAGAAGATTGGTTAAAAACCATAATTGGATAAAAATAAGCCTAGGGATGACGAAAATGACCTAAATGTTCAACCAATGACACAAAATCACTTATTGGATGCACAAGATTGGTTAAAAACCCTAATTAGATTAGAATAAGCCTAGGGAGGACCAAAATGACCTAAATGTGCAACCAATGATATAAAATCACTTATTATATGCACAAGATTGGTTAAAAACGCTAATTGGATTTGAATAAGCCTTGGCAGGACGAAAATGACCTAAACGTTCAACCAATGACACAAAATCACTTATTGGATGCACAAGATTGGTTAATAACCCTAATTGGATTAGAATAAGCCTAGGGAGAACGAAAACGACCTAAATATTCAATCGATGATAAAAAATCACTTATTGGATGCAAAAGATTGGTTAAAAACCCTAATTGGATTAATATAAGTCTAGGGAGGCTGAAAATGACCTAAATGTTCAACCCATGACACAAAATCACTTATTGGATGCACAAGATTGGTTAAAAACCCTCATTGGATTTGAATAAGCCTAGGGAGGACGAAAATGACCTAAATGTGCAACCAATGACACAAAATCGTTTATTATATGCAGAAGATTGGTTAAAAACCCTAATTGTAACAAAATAAGCGTTGGGATGACGAAAATGACCTAAATGTTCAACCAATGACACAAAATCACTTCACAAGATTGGTTAAAAACCCTAATTAGATTAGAATAAGCCTACGGAGGACCAAAATGACATAAATGTGTAACCAATGATATAAAAGCACTTATTATATGCACAAGATTGGTTAAAAACCCTAATTGGATTAGAATAAGACTAGGGAGGACGAAAATGACCAAAATGTGCAACCAATGACACAAAATCACATATTGGATGCACAAGATTCGTTAAAAAGCCTAATTGGATCAGAATAAGCCTAGGGAGGACGAAAATGAACCAAATATTCAACCAATGACACAAAATCACTTTTTGGATGCACACGATTGGTTAAAAACCCTATTTGGATTAGAATAAGCCTAGGGAGAACGAATATAACCTAAATGTGCAACCAATTACACAAAATCACTTATTATATGCACAAGATTGGTTAAAAACCCTAATTGGATTAGAATAAGCATAGGGACTACAAAATTGACCTAAATGTGCAACCAATGACATAAAATCACTTATTATATGCACAAGATTGGTTAAAAACCCTAATTGGATTAGAATAAGCATAGGGACTACAAAAATGACCTAAATGTGCAACCAATGACACAAAATCACTTATTATATGCACAAGATTGGTTAAAAACCCTAATTGGATTAGAATAGGCCTAGGGAGGACGAAAAGGACCTAAATGTACAACCAATGACACAAAATCACATATTGGATGCACATGATTGGTTAAAAACCCTAATTGGATTAGAATAAGTCTAGGGAGGACGAAAATGAGCTAAATGTTCAACCAATGACACAAAATCACTTATTGGATGCACAAGATTGGTTAAAAACCCTAATTGGATTAGAATAAGCCTAGGGAGGACCAAAATGACCTAAATGTGCAACCAATGACACAAAATCACATATTGGATGCACAAGATTGGTTAAAAACCCTATTTGGATTAGAATAAGCCTAGGGAGAACGAAAATAACCTAAATGTGCAACCAATGACACAAAATCACTTATTATATGCAGAAGATTGGTTAAAAACCCTAATTGGATAAAAATAAGCCTAGGGATGACAAAAATGACCTAAATGTTCAACCAATGACACAAAATCACTTATTGGATGCACAAGATTGGTTAAAAACCCTAATTAGATTAGAATAAGCCTAGGGAGGACCACAATGACCTAAATGTGCAACCAATGACATAAAATCACTTATTATATGCAGAAGATTGGTTAAAAACCCTAATTGGATTAGAATAAGACTAGGGAGGACGAAAATGACCTAAATGTGCAACCAATGACACAAAATCACTTATGATATGCAGAAGATTGGTTAAAAACCCTAATTGGAACAAAATAAGCGTAGGGATGACGAAAATGACCTAAATGTTCAACCAATGACACAAAATCACTTATTGGATGCACAAGATTGGTTAAAAACACTAATTAGATTAGAATAAACCTACGGAGGACCAAAGTGACCTAAATGTGTAACCAATGATATAAAATCACTTATTATATGTACAAGATTGGTTAAAAACCCTAATTGGATTAGAATAAGACTAGGGAGAACGAAAATGACCAAAATGTGCAACCAATGACACAAAATCACATATTGGATGCACAAGATTCGTTAAAAAGCCTAATTGGATCAGAATAAGCCTAGGGAGGACGAAAATGAACCAAATATTCAACCAATGACACAAAATCACTTTTTGGATGCACACGATTGGTTAAAAACCCTATTTGGATTAGAATAAGCCTAGGGAGAACGAATATAACCTAAATGTGCAACCAATGACACAAAATCACTTATTATATGCACAAGATTGGTTAAAAACCCTAATTGGATTAGAATAAGCATAGGGACTACAAAAATGACCTAAATGTGCAACCAATGACACAAAATCACATATTGGATGCACAAGATTGGTTAAAAACCCTTATTGGATTAGAATAAGCCTAGGGAGGACGAAAATGACCTAAATGTGCAACCAATGACACAAAATCACATATTGGATGCACAAGATTGGTTAAAAACCCTAATTGGATTAGAATAGGTCTAGGGAGGACGAAAATGACCTAAATGTTCAACCAATGACACAAAATCACTTATTGGATGCACAAGATTGGTTAAAAACCCTAATTGGATTAGAATAAGCCTAGGGAGGACGAAAATGACCTAAATGTGCAACCAATGACACAAAATCACATATTGGATGCACAAGATTGGTTAAAAACCCTATTTGGATTACAATAAGCCTAGGGAGAACGAAAAAACCTAAATGTGAAACCATTGACACAAAATCACTTATTATATGCAGAAGATTGGTTAAAAACCCTAATTGGATAAAAATAAGCCTAGGGATGACGAAAATGACCTAAATGTTCAACCAATGACACAAAATCACTTATTGGATGCACAAGATTGGTTAAAAACCCTAATTAGATTAGAATAAGCCTAGGGAGGACGAAAATGACCTAAATGTGCAACCAATGACACAAAATCACATATTGGATGCACAAGATTGGTTAAAAACCCTAATTGGATTAGAATAAGCCTAGGGAGGACGAAAATGACCTAAATGTGCAACCAATGACACTAAATCACATATTGGATGCACAAGATTGGTTAAAAACCCTAATTGGATTAGAATAAGCCTAGGGAGGACGAAAATGACCTAAATGTGCAACCAATGACACAAAATCACATATTGGATGCACAAGATTGGTTAAAAACACTAATTGGATTAGAATAAGTCTAGGGAGGATGAAAATGACCTAAATGTTCAACCACTGACACAAAATCACTTATTGGATGCACAAGATTGGTTAAAAACCCTAATTGGATTAGAATATGCCTAGGGAGGACGAAAATGACCTAAATGTGCAACCAATGACACAAAATCACTTATTATATGCAGAAGATTGGTTAAAAACCCTAATTGGATAAAAATAAGCCTAGGGATGACGAAAATGACCTAAATGTTCAACCAATGACACAAAATCACATATTGGATGCACAAGATTGGTTAAAAACCCTAATTGGATTAGAATAAGCCTAGGGAGGACGAAAATGACCTAAATGTGCAACCAATGACACAAAATCACTTATTATATGCACAAGATTGGTTAAAAACCCTAATTGGATTAGAATAAGCATAGGGACTACAAAAATGACCTAAATGTGCAACCAATGACACAAAATCACTTATTATATGCACAAGATTGGTTAAAAACCCTAATTGGATTAGAATAGGCCTAGGGAGGACAAAAAGGACCTAAATGTACAACCAATGACACAAAATCACATATTGGATGCACATGATTGGTTAAAAACCCTAATTGGATTAGAATAAGTCTAGGGAGGACGAAAATGAGCTAAATGTTCAACCAATGACACAAAATCACTTATTGGATGCACAAGATTGGATAAAAACCCTAATTGGATTAGAATAAGCCTAGGGAGGACCAAAATGACCTAAATGTGCAAGCAATGACACAAAATCACATATTGGATGCACAAGATTGGTTAAAAACCCTATTTGGATTAGAATAAGCCTAGGGAGAACGAAAATAACCTAAATGTGCAACCAATGACACAAAATCACTTATTATATGCAGAAGATTGGTTAAAAACCCTAATTGGATAAAAATAAGCCTAGGGATGACGAAAATGACCTAAATGTTCAACCAATGACACTAAATCACTTATTGGATGCCCAAGATTGGTTAAAAACCCTAATTGGATTAGAATAAGCCTAGGGAGGACGAAAATGACCTAAATGTGCAACCAATGACACAAAATCACTTATTATATGCAGAAGATTGGTTAAAAACCCTAATTGGATAAAAATAAGCCTAGGGATGACGAAAATGACCTAAATGTTCAACCAATGACACAAAATCACTTATTGGATGCACAAGATTGGTTAAAAACCCTAATTAGATTAGAATAAGCCTAGGGAGGACCAAAATGACCTAAATGTTCAACCAATGACATAAAATCACTTATTGGATGCACAAGATTGGTTAAAAACCCTAATTAGATTAGAATAAGCCTAGGGAGGACCAAAATGACCTAAATGTGCAACCAATGACATAAAATCACTTATTATATGCACAAGATTGGTTAAAAACCCTAATTGGATTAGAATAAGACTAGGGAGGACGAAAATGACAAAAATGTGCAACCAATGACACAAAATCACATATTGGATGCACAAGATTCGTTAAAAAGCCTAATTGGATCAGAATAAGCCTAGGGAGGAGGAAAATGAACCAAATATTCAACCAATGACACAAAATCACTTTTTGGATGCACACGATTGGTTAAAAACCCTATTTGGATTAGAATAAGCCTAGGGAGAACGAAAATAACCTAAATGTGCAACCAATGACACAAAATCACTTATTATATGCACAAGATTGGTTAAAAACCCTAATTGGTTTAGAATAAGCCTAGGGAGAACGAAAACGACCTAAATTTGCAACCAATGACACAAAATCACTTATTATATGCACAAGATTGGTTAAAAACCCTAATTGGATTAGAATAAGACTAGGGCGGACGAAAATGACAAAAATGTGCAACCAATGACACAAAATCACATATTGGATGCACAAGATTCGTTAAAAAGCCTAATTGGATCAGAATAAGCCTAGGGAGGACGAAAATGAACCAAATATTCAACCAATGACACAAAATCACTTTTTGGATGCACACGATTGGTTAAAAACCCTATTTGGATTAGAATAAGCCTAGGGAGAACGAAAATAACCTAAATGTGCAACCAATGACACAAAATCACATATTGGGTGCACAAGATTCGTTAAAAAGCTTAATTGGATCAGAATAAGCCTAGGGAGGACGAAATTGAACCAAATATTCAACCAATGTCACAAAATCACTTTTTGGATGCACACGATTGGTTAAAAACCGTATTTGGATTAGAATAAGCCTAGGGAGAACGAAAATAACCTAAATGTGCAACCAATGACACAAAATCACTTTTTATATGCACAAGATTGGTTAACAACCCTAATTGGATAAAAATAAGCTTAGGGATGATGAAAATGACCTAAATGTTCAACCAATGACACAAAATCACTTATTGGATGCACAAGATTGGTTAAAAACCCTATTTGGATTAGAATAAGACTAGGGAGGACGAAAATAACCTAAATGTGCCACCAATGACACAAAATCACATATTGGATGCACAAGATTGGTTAGAAACCCTATTTGGATGAGAATAAGCCTAGGGAGAACGAAAATAACCTAAATGTGCAACCAATGACACAAAATCACTTATTGAATGCACAAGATTGGTTAATAACCCTAATTGGATTATAATAAACCTAGGGAGGACGAAAATGACCTAAATGTGCAACCAATGACACAAAATCACATATTGGATGCACAAGATTGGTTAAAAACCCTTATTGGATTAGAATAAGCCTAGGGAGGACGAAAATGACCTAAATGTGCAACCAATGACACAAAATCACATATTGGATGCACAAGATTGGTTAAAAACCCTAATTGGATTAGAATAAGTCTAGGGAGGACGAAAATGACCTAAATGTTCAACCAATGACACAAAATCACTTATTGGATGCACAAGATTGGTTAAAAACCCTATTTGGATTAGAATAAGCCTAGGGAGAACGAAAATAACCTAAATGTGCAACCAATGACACAAAATCACTTATTATATGCAGAAGATTGGTTAAAAACCCTAATTGGATTAAAATAAGCCTAGGGATGACGAAAATGACCTAAATGTTCAACCAATGACACAAAATCACTTATTGGATGCACAAGATTGGTTAAAAACCCTAATTAGATTAGAATAAGCCTAGGGAGGACCACAATGACCTAAATGTGCAACCAATGACATAAAATCACTTATTATATGCAGAAGATTGGTTAAAAACCCTAATTGGATTAGAATAAGACTAGGGAGGACGAAAATGACCTAAATGTGCAACCAATGACACAAAATCACTTATGATATGCAGAAGATTGGTTAAAAACCCTAATTGGAACAAAATAAGCGTAGGGATGACGAAAATGACCTAAATGTTCAACCAATGACACAAAATCACTTATTGGATGCACAAGATTGGTTAAAAACACTAATTAGATTAGAATAAACCTACGGAGGACCAAAGTGACCTAAATGTGTAACCAATGATATAAAATCACTTATTATATGTACAAGATTGGTTAAAAACCCTAATTGGATTAGAATAAGACTAGGGAGAACGAAAATGACCAAAATGTGCAACCAATGACACAAAATCACATATTGGATGCACAAGATTCGTTAAAAAGCCTAATTGGATCAGAATAAGCCTAGGGAGGACGAAAATGAACCAAATATTCAACCAATGACACAAAATCACTTTTTGGATGCACACGATTGGTTAAAAACCCTATTTGGATTAGAATAAGCCTAGGGAGAACGAATATAACCTAAATGTGCAACCAATGACACAAAATCACTTATTATATGCACAAGATTGGTTAAAAACCCTAATTGGATTAGAATAAGCATAGGGACTACAAAAATGACCTAAATGTGCAACCAATGACACAAAATCACATATTGGATGCACAAGATTGGTTAAAAACCCTTATTGGATTAGAATAAGCCTAGGGAGGACGAAAATGACCTAAATGTGCAACCAATGACACAAAATCACATATTGGATGCACAAGATTGGTTAAAAACACTAATTGGATTAGAATAAGTCTAGGGAGGATGAAAATGACCTAAATGTTCAACCACTTACACAAAATCACTTATTGGATGCACAAGATTGGTTAAAAACCCTAATTGAATTAGAATATGCCTAGGGAGGACGAAAATGACCTAAATGTGCAACCAATGACACAAAATCACTTATTATATGCAGAAGATTGGTTAAAAACCCTAATTGGATAAAAATAAGCCTAGGGATGACGAAAATGACCTAAATGTTCAACCAATGACACAAAATCACTTATTGGATGCACAAGATTGGTTAAAAACCCTAATTAGATTAGAATAAGCCTAGGGAGGACCAAAATGACCTAAATGTGCAACCAATGATATAAAATCACTTATTATATGCACAAGATTGGTTAAAAACCCTAATTGGATTTGAATAAGCCTTGGCAGGACGAAAATGACCTAAACGTTCAACCAATGACACAAAATCACTTATTGGATGCACAAGATTGGTTAATAACCCTAATTGGATTAGAATAAGCCTAGGGAGAACGAAAACGACCTAAATGTTCAACCGATGACAAAAAATCACTTATTGGATGCACAAGATTGGTTAAAAACCCTAATTGGATTAGAATTAGTCTAGGGAGGACGAAAATGACCTAAATGTTCAACCAATGACACAAAATCACTTATTGGATGCACAAGATTGGTTAAAAACCCTAATTGGATTAGAATAAGCCTAGGGAGGACCAAAATGACCTAAATGTGCAACCAATGACACAAAATCACATATTGGATGCACAAGATTGGTTAAAAACCCTATTTGGATTAGAATAAGCCTAGGGAGAACGAAAATAACCTAAATGTGCAACCAATGACACAAAATCACTTATTATATGCAGAAGATTGGTTAAAAACCCTAATTGGATAAAAATAAGCCTAGGGATGACGAAAATGACCTAAATGTTCAACCAATGACACAAAATCACTTATTGGATGCACAAGATTGGTTAAAAACCCTAATTAGATTAGAATACGCCTAGGGAGGACCACAATGGCCTAAATGTGCAACCAATGACATAAAATCACTTATTATATGCAGAAGATTGGTTAAAAACCCTAATTGGATTAGAATAAGACTAGGGAGGACGAAAATGACCAAAATGTGCAACCAATGACACAAAATCACATATTGGATGCACAAGATTCGTTAAAAAGCCTAATTGGATCAGAATAAGCCTAGGGAGGACGAAAATGAACCAAATATTCAACCAATGACACAAAATCACTTTTTGGATGCACACGATTGGTTAAAAACCCTATTTGGATTAAAATACGCCTAGGGAGAACGAAAATAACCTAACTGTGCAACCAATGACACCAAATCACTTACTATATGCACAAGATTGGTTAAAAACCCTAATTGGATTAGAATAAGCATAGGGACTACAAAAATGACCTAAATGTGCAACGAATGACACAAAATCACTTATTATAAACACAAGATTGGTTAAAAACCCTAATTGGATTAGAATAGGATTAGGGAGGACGAAAAGGACCTAAATGTGCAACCAATGACACAAAATCACATATTGGATGCACAAGATTGGTTAAAAACCCTAATTAGATTAGAATAAGCCTAGGGAGGACCACAATGACCTAAATGTGCAACCAATGACATAAAATCACTTATTATATGCAGAAGATTGGTTAAAAACCCTAATTGGATTAGAATAAGTCTAGGGAGGACGAAAATGACCAAAATGTGTAACCAATGACACAAAATCACATATTGGATGCACAAGATTCGTTAAAAAGCCTAATTGGATCAGAATAAGCCTAGGGAGGACGAAAATGAACCAAATATTCAACTAATGACACAAAATCACTTTTTGGATGCACACGATTGGTTAAAAACCCTATTTGGATTAGAATAAGCCTAGGGAGAACGAATATAACCTAAATGTGCAACCAATAACACAAAATCACTTATTATATGCACAAGATTGGTTAAAAACCCTAATTGGATTAGAATAAGCATAGGGACTACAAAATTGACCTAAATGTGCAACCAATGACATAAAATCACTTATTATATGCACAAGATTGGTTAAAAACCCTAATTGGATTAGAATAAGCATAGGGACTACAAAAATGACCTAAATGTGCAACCAATGACACAAAATCACTTATTATATGCACAAGATTGGTTAAAAACCCTAATTGGATTAGAATAGGCCTAGGGAGGACGAAAAGGACCTAAATGTACAACCAATGACACAAAATCACATATTGGATGCACAAGATTGGTTAATAACCCTAATTGGATTAGAATAAGCCTAGGGAGAACGAAAACGACCTAAATATTCAATCGATGACAAAAAATCACTTATTGGATGCACAAGATTGGTTAAAAACCCTAATTGGATTAGAATAAGTCTAGGGAGGATGAAAATGACCTAATTGTTCAACCCATGACACAAAATCACTTATTGGATGCACAAGATTGGTTAAAAACCCTCATTGGATTAGAATAAGACTAGGGAGGACGAAAATGACCTAAATGTGCAACCAATGACACAAAATCACTTATTATATGCAGAAGATTGGTTAAAAACCCTAATTGGAACAAAATAAGCGTAGGGATGACGAAAATGACCTAAATGTTCAACCAATGACACAAAATCACTTATTGGATGCACAAGATTGGTTAAAAACCCTAATTTGATTAGAATAAGCCTACGGAGGACCAAAGTGACCTAAATGTGTAACCAATGATATAAAATCACTTATTATATGCACAAGATTGGTTAAAAACCCTAATTGGATTAGAATAAGACTAGGGAGGACGAAAATGACCAAAATGTGCAACCAATGACACAAAATCACATATTGGATGCACAAGATTCGTTAAAAAGCCTAATTGGATCAGAATAAGCCTAGGGAGGACGAAAATGAACCAAATATTCAACCAATGACACAAAATCACTTTTTGGATGCACACGATTGGTTAAAAACCCTATTTGGATTAGAATAAGCCTAGGGAGAACGAATATAACCTAAATGTGCAACCAATTACACAAAATCACTTATTATATGCACAAGATTGGTTAAAAACCCTAATTGGATTAGAATAAGCATAGGGACTACAAAATTGACCTAAATGTGCAACCAATGACATAAAATCACTTATTATATGCACAAGATTGGTTAAAAACCCTAATTGGATTAGAATAAGCATAGGGACTACAAAAATGACCTAAATGTGCAACCAATGACACAAAATCACTTATTATATGCACAAGATTGGTTAAAAACCCTAATTGGATTAGAATAGGCCTAGGGAGGACGAAAAGGACCTAAATGTACAACCAATGACACAAAATCACATATTGGATGCACATGATTGGTTAAAAACCCTAATTGGATTAGAATAAGTCTAGGGAGGACGAAAATGAGCTAAATGTTCAACCAATGACACAAAATCACTTATTGGATGCACAAGATTGGTTAAAAACCCTAATTGGATTAGAATAAGCCTAGGGAGGACCAAAATGACCTAAATGTGCAACCAATGACACAAAATCACATATTGGATGCACAAGATTGGTTAAAAACCCTATTTGGATTAGAATAAGCCTAGGGAGAACGAAAATAACCTAAATGTGCAACCAATGACACAAAATCACTTATTATATGCAGAAGATTGGTTAAAAACCCTAATTGGATAAAAATAAGCCTAGGGATGACAAAAATGACCTAAATGTTCAACCAATGACACAAAATCACTTATTGGATGCACAAGATTGGTTAAAAACCCTAATTAGATTAGAATAAGCCTAGGGAGGACCACAATGACCTAAATGTGCAACCAATGACATAAAATCACTTATTATATGCAGAAGATTGGTTAAAAACCCTAATTGGATTAGAATAAGACTAGGGAGGACGAAAATGACCTAAATGTGCAACCAATGACACAAAATCACTTATGATATGCAGAAGATTGGTTAAAAACCCTAATTGGAACAAAATAAGCGTAGGGATGACGAAAATGACCTAAATGTTCAACCAATGACACAAAATCACTTATTGGATGCACAAGATTGGTTAAAAACACTAATTAGATTAGAATAAACCTACGGAGGACCAAAGTGACCTAAATGTGTAACCAATGATATAAAATCACTTATTATATGTACAAGATTGGTTAAAAACCCTAATTGGATTAGAATAAGACTAGGGAGAACGAAAATGACCAAAATGTGCAACCAATGACACAAAATCACATATTGGATGCACAAGATTCGTTAAAAAGCCTAATTGGATCAGAATAAGCCTAGGGAGGACGAAAATGAACCAAATATTCAACCAATGACACAAAATCACTTTTTGGATGCACACGATTGGTTAAAAACCCTATTTGGATTAGAATAAGCCTAGGGAGAACGAATATAACCTAAATGTGCAACCAATGACACAAAATCACTTATTATATGCACAAGATTGGTTAAAAACCCTAATTGGATTAGAATAAGCATAGGGACTACAAAAATGACCTAAATGTGCAACCAATGACACAAAATCACATATTGGATGCACAAGATTGGTTAAAAACCCTTATTGGATTAGAATAAGCCTAGGGAGGACGAAAATGACCTAAATGTGCAACCAATGACACAAAATCACATATTGGATGCACAAGATTGGTTAAAAACACTAATTGGATTAGAATAAGTCTAGGGAGGATGAAAATGACCTAAATGTTCAACCACTGACACAAAATCACTTATTGGATGCACAAGATTGGTTAAAAACCCTAATTGGATTAGAATATGCCTAGGGAGGACGAAAATGACCTAAATGTGCAACCAATGACACAAAATCACTTATTATATGCAGAAGATTGGTTAAAAACCCTAATTGGATAAAAATAAGCCTAGGGATGACGAAAATGACCTAAATGTTCAACCAATGACACAAAATCACTTATTGGATGCACAAGATTGGTTAAAAACCCTAATTAGATTAGAATAAGCCTAGGGAGGACCAAAATGACCTAAATGTGCAACCAATGATATAAAATCACTTATTATATGCACAAGATTGGTTAAAAACCCTAATTGGATTTGAATAAGCCTTGGCAGGACGAAAATGACCTAAACGTTCAACCAATGACACAAAATCACTTATTGGATGCACAAGATTGGTTAATAACCCTAATTGGATTAGAATAAGCCTAGGGAGAACGAAAACGACCTAAATGTTCAACCGATGACAAAAAATCACTTATTGGATGCACAAGATTGGTTAAAAACCCTAATTGGATTAGAATTAGTCTAGGGAGGACGAAAATGACCTAAATGTTCAACCAATGACACAAAATCACTTATTGGATGCACAAGATTGGTTAAAAACCCTAATTGGATTAGAATAAGCCTAGGGAGGACCAAAATGACCTAAATGTGCAACCAATGACACAAAATCACATATTGGATGCACAAGATTGGTTAAAAACCCTATTTGGATTAGAATAAGCCTAGGGAGAACGAAAATAACCTAAATGTGCAACCAATGACACAAAATCACTTATTATATGCAGAAGATTGGTTAAAAACCCTAATTGGATAAAAATAAGCCTAGGGATGACGAAAATGACCTAAATGTTCAACCAATGACACTAAATCACTTATTGGATGCCCAAGATTGGTTAAAAACCCTAATTGGATTAGAATAAGCCTAGGGAGGACGAAAATGACCTAAATGTGCAACCAATGACACAAAATCACTTATTATATGCAGAAGATTGGTTAAAAACCCTAATTGGATAAAAATAAGCCTAGGGATGACGAAAATGACCTAAATGTTCAACCAATGACACAAAATCACTTATTGGATGCACAAGATTGGTTAAAAACCCTAATTAGATTAGAATACGCCTAGGGAGGACCACAATGACCTAAATGTGCAACCAATGACATAAAATCACTTATTATATGCAGAAGATTGGTTAAAAACCCTAATTGGATTAGAATAAGACTAGGGAGGACGAAAATGACCAAAATGTGCAACCAATGACACAAAATCACATATTGGATGCACAAGATTCGTTAAAAAGCCTAATTGGATCAGAATAAGCCTAGGGAGGACGAAAATGAACCAAATATTCAACCAATGACACAAAATCACTTTTTGGATGCACACGATTGGTTAAAAACCCTATTTGGATTAAAATAAGCCTAGGGAGAACGAAAATAACCTAACTGTGCAACCAATGACACCAAATCACTTACTATATGCACAAGATTGGTTAAAAACCCTAATTGGATTAGAATAAGCATAGGGACTACAAAAATGACCTAAATGTGCAACGAATGACACAAAATCACTTATTATAAACACAAGATTGGTTAAAAACCCTAATTGGATTAGAATAGGATTAGGGAGGACGAAAAGGACCTAAATGTGCAACCAATGACACAAAATCACATATTGGATGCACAAGATTGGTTAAAAACCCTAATTAGATTAGAATAAGCCTAGGGAGGACCACAATGACCTAAATGTGCAACCAATGACATAAAATCACTTATTATATGCAGAAGATTGGTTAAAAACCCTAATTGGATTAGAATAAGACTAGGGAGGACGAAAATGACCAAAATGTGTAACCAATGACACAAAATCACATATTGGATGCACAAGATTCGTTAAAAAGCCTAATTGGATCAGAATAAGCCTAGGGAGGACGAAAATGAACCAAATATTCAACTAATGACACAAAATCACTTTTTGAATGCACACGATTGGTTAAAAACCCTATTTGGATTAGAATAAGCCTAGGGAGAACGAATATAACCTAAATGTGCAACCAATAACACAAAATCACTTATTATATGCACAAGATTGGTTAAAAACCCTAATTGGATTAGAATAAGCATAGGGACTACAAAATTGACCTAAATGTGCAACCAATGACATAAAATCACTTATTATATGCACAAGATTGGTTAAAAACCCTAATTGGATTAGAATAAGCATAGGGACTACAAAAATGACCTAAATGTGCAACCAATGACACAAAATCACTTATTATATGCACAAGATTGGTTAAAAACCCTAATTGGATTAGAATAGGCCTAGGGAGGACGAAAAGGACCTAAATGTACAACCAATGACACAAAATCACATATTGGATGCACAAGATTGGTTAATAACCCTAATTGGATTAGAATAAGCCTAGGGAGAACGAAAACGACCTAAATATTCAATCGATGACAAAAAATCACTTATTGGATGCACAAGATTGGTTAAAAACCCTAATTGGATTAGAATAAGTCTAGGGAGGATGAAAATGACCTAATTGTTCAACCCATGACACAAAATCACTTATTGGATGCACAAGATTGGTTAAAAACCCTCATTGGATTAGAATAAGACTAGGGAGGACGAAAATGACCTAAATGTGCAACCAATGACACAAAATCACTTATTATATGCAGAAGATTGGTTAAAAACCCTAATTGGAACAAAATAAGCGTAGGGATGACGAAAATGACCTAAATGTTCAACCAATGACACAAAATCACTTATTGGATGCACAAGATTGGTTAAAAACCCTAATTTGATTAGAATAAGCCTACGGAGGACCAAAGTGACCTAAATGTGTAACCAATGATATAAAATCACTTATTATATGCACAAGATTGGTTAAAAACCCTAATTGGATTAGAATAAGACTAGGGAGGACGAAAATGACCAAAATGTGCAACCAATGACACAAAATCACATATTGGATGCACAAGATTCGTTAAAAAGCCTAATTGGATCAGAATAAGCCTAGGGAGGACGAAAATGAACCAAATATTCAACCAATGACACAAAATCACTTTTTGGATGCACACGATTGGTTAAAAACCCTATTTGGATTAGAATAAGCCTAGGGAGAACGAATATAACCTAAATGTGCAACCAATTACACAAAATCACTTATTATATGCACAAGATTGGTTAAAAACCCTAATTGGATTAGAATAAGCATAGGGACTACAAAATTGACCTAAATGTGCAACCAATGACATAAAATCACTTATTATATGCACAAGATTGGTTAAAAACCCTAATTGGATTAGAATAAGCATAGGGACTACAAAAATGACCTAAATGTGCAACCAATGACACAAAATCACTTATTATATGCACAAGATTGGTTAAAAACCCTAATTGGATTAGAATAGGCCTAGGGAGGACGAAAAGGACCTAAATGTGCAACCAATGACACAAAATCACATATTGGATGCACAAGATTGGTTAAAAACCCTAATTGGATTAGAATAAGTCTAGGGAGGACGAAAATGACCTAAATGTTCAACCAATGACACAAAATCACTTATTGGATGCACAAGATTGGTTAAAAACCCTAATTGGATTAGAATAAGCCTAGGGAGGACGAAAATGACCTAAATGTGCAACCAATGACACAAAATCACTTATTATATGCACAAGATTGGCTAAAGACGCTAATTGGATTTCAATAAGCCTTGGGAGGACGAAAATGACCTAAACGTTCAACCAATGACACAAAATCACTTATTGAATGCACATGATTGGTTAATAACGCTAATTGGATTAGAATAAGCCTAGGGAGGACGAAAATGACCTAAATGTGCAACTAATGACACAAAATCACATATTGGATGCACAAGATTGGTTAAAAACCCTATTTGGATTAGAATAAGCCTAGGGAGAACGAAAATAACCTAAATGTGCAACCAATGACACAAAATCACTTATTGAATGCACAAGATTGGTTAATAACCCTAATTGGATTATAATAAACCTAGGGAGGACGAAAATGACCTAAATGTGCAACCAATGACACAAAATCACATATTGGATGCACAAGATTGGTTAAAAACCCTTATTGGATTAGAATAAGCCTAGGGAGGACGAAAATGACCTAAATGTGCAACTAATGACACAAAATCACATATTGGATGCACAAGATTCGTTAAAAAGCCTAATTGGATCAGAATAAGCCTAGGGAGGACGAAAATGAACCAAATATTCAACCAATGACACAAAATCACTTTTTGGATGCACACGATTGGTTAAAAACCCTATTTGGATTAGAATAAGCCTAGGGAGAACGAAAATAACCTAAATGTGCAACCAATGACACAAAATCACTTTTTATATGCACAAGATTGGTTAAAAACCCTAATTGGATTAGAATAAGCATAGGGACTACAAAAATGACCTAAATGTGCAACCAATGACACAAAATCACATATTGGATGCACAAGATTGGTTAAAAACCCTTATTGGATTAGAATAAGCCTAGGGAGGACGAAAATGACCTAAATGTGCAACCAATGACACAAAATCACATATTGGATGCACAAGATTGGTTAAAAACACTAATTGGATTAGAATAAGTCTAGGGAGGATGAAAATGACCTAAATGTTCAACCACTTACACAAAATCACTTATTGGATGCACAAGATTGGTTAAAAACCCTAATTGAATTAGAATATGCCTAGGGAGGACGAAAATGACCTAAATGTGCAACCAATGACACAAAATCACTTATTATATGCAGAAGATTGGTTAAAAACCCTAATTGGATAAAAATAAGCCTAGGGATGACGAAAATGACCTAAATGTTCAACCAATGACACAAAATCACTTATTGGATGCACAAGATTGGTTAAAAACCCTAATTAGATTAGAATAAGCCTAGGGAGGACCACAATGACCTAAATGTGCAACCAATGACATAAAATCACTTATTATATGCAGAAGATTGGTTAAAAACCATAATTGGATAAAAATAAGCCTAGGGATGACGAAAATGACCTAAATGTTCAACCAATGACACAAAATCACTTATTGGATGCACAAGATTGGTTAAAAACCCTAATTAGATTAGAATAAGCCTAGGGAGGACCAAAATGACCTAAATGTGCAACCAATGATATAAAATCACTTATTATATGCACAAGATTGGTTAAAAACCCTAATTGGATTTGAATAAGCCTTGGCAGGACGAAAATGACCTAAACGTTCAACCAATGACACAAAATCACTTATTGGATGCACAAGATTGGTTAATAACCCTAATTGGATTAGAATAAGCCTAGGGAGAACGAAAACGACCTAAATATTCAATCGATGACAAAAAATCACTTATTGGATGCACAAGATTCGGTAAAAACCCAAATTGGATTAGAATAAGTCTAAGGAGGATGAAAATGACCTAAATGTTCAACCCATGACACAAAATCACTTATTGGATGCACAAGATTGGTTAAAAACCCTCATTGGATTAGAATATGCCTAGGGAGGACGAAAATGACCTAAATGTGCAACCAATGACACAAAATCACTTATTATATGCAGAAGATTGGTTAAAAACCCTAATTGGAACAAAATAAGCGTAGGGATGACGAAAATGACCTAAATGTTCAACCAATGACACAAAATCACTTATTGGATGCACAAGATTGGTTAAAAACCCTAATTAGATTAGAATAAGCCTACGGAGGACCAAAGTGACCTAAATGTGTAACCAATGATATAAAATCACTTATTATATGTACAAGATTGGTTAAAAACCCTAATTGGATTTGAATAAGACTAGGGAGGACGAAAATGACCAAAATGTGCAACCAATGACACAAAATCACATATTGGATGCACAAGATTCGTTAAAAAGCCTAATTGGATCAGAATAAGCCTAGGGAGGACGAAAATGAACCAAATATTCAACCAATGACACAAAATCACTTTTTGGATGCACACGATTGGTTAAAAACCCTATTTGGATTAGAATAAGCCTAGGGAGAACGAATATAACCTAAATGTGCAACCAAT
>JBBPBQ010000003.1:22797990-22869535 GCA_037974755.1 Cicer yamashitae
AGATTGGTTAAAAACCCTAATTAGATTAGAATAAGCCTACGGAGGACCAAAGTGACCTAAATGTGTAACCAATGATATAAAATCACTTATTATATGTACAAGATTGGTTAAAAACCCTAATTGGATTTGAATAAGACTAGGGAGGACGAAAATGACCAAAATGTGCAACCAATGACACAAAATCACATATTGGATGCACAAGATTCGTTAAAAAGCCTAATTGGATCAGAATAAGCCTAGGGAGGACGAAAATGAACCAAATATTCAACCAATGACACAAAATCACTTTTTGGATGCACACGATTGGTTAAAAACCCTATTTGGATTAGAATAAGCCTAGGGAGAACGAATATAACCTAAATGTGCAACCAATAACACAAAATCACTTATTATATGCACAAGATTGGTTAAAAACCCTAATTGGATTAGAATAAGCATAGGGACTACAAAATTGACCTAAATGTGCAACCAATGACATAAAATCACTTATTATATGCACAAGATTGGTTAAAAACCCTAATTGGATTAGAATAAGCATAGGGACTACAAAAATGACCTAAATGTGCAACCAATGACACAAAATCACATATTGGATGCACAAGATTGGTTCAAAACCCTTATTGGATTAGAATAAGCCTAGGGAGGACGAAAATGACCTAAATGTGCAACCAATGACACAAAATCACATATTGGATGCACAAGATTGGTTAAAAACACTAATTGGATTAGAATAAGTCTAGGGAGGATGAAAATGACCTAAATGTTCAACCACTGACACAAAATCACTTATTGGATGCACAAGATTGGTTAAAAACCCTAATTGAATTAGAATATGCCTAGGGAGGACGAAAATGACCTAAATGTGCAACCAATGACACAAAATCACTTATTATATGCAGAAGATTGGTTAAAAACCCTAATTGGATAAAAATAAGCCTAGGGATGACGAAAATGACCTAAATGTTCAACCAATGACACAAAATCACTTATTGGATGCACAAGATTGGTTAAAAACCCTAATTAGATTAGAATAAGCCTAGGGAGGACTAAAATGAGCTAAATGTGCAACCAATGTTATAAAATCACATATTATATGCACACGATTGGTTAAAAACCCTAATTGGATTTGAATAAGCCTTCGGGGGACGAAAAGGATCTAAACGTTCAACCAATGACACAAAATCACTTATTGGATGCACAAGATTGGTTAATAACCCTAATTGGATTAGAATAAGCCTAGGGAGAACGAAAACGACCTAAATGTTCAACCGATGACAAAAAATCACTTATTGGATGCACAAGATTGGTTAAAAACCCTAATTGGATTAGAATTAGTCTAGGGAGGACGAAAATGACCTAAATGTTCAACCAATGAAACAAAATCACTTATTGGATGCACAAGATTGGTTAAAAACCCTAATTGGATTAGAATAAGCCTAGGGAGGACCAAAATGACCTAAATGTGCAACCAATGACACAAAATCACATATTGGATGCACAAGATTGGTTAAAAACCCTATTTGGATTAGAATAAGCCTAGGGAGCACGAAAATAACCTAAATGTGCAACCAATGACACAAAATCACTTATTATATGCAGAAGATTGGTTAAAAACCCTAATTGGATAAAAATAAGCCTAGGGATGACAAAAATGACCTAAATGTTCAACCAATGACACAAAATCACTTATTGGATGCACAAGATTGGTTAAAAACCCTAATTAGATTAGAATAAGCCTAGGGAGGACCACAATGACCTAAATGTGCAACCAATGACATAAAATCACTTATTATATGCAGAAGATTGGTTAAAAACCCTAATTGGATTAGAATAAGACTAGGGAGGACGAAAATGACCAAAATGTGTAACCAATGACACAAAATCACATATTGGATGCACAAGATTCGTTAAAAAGCCTAATTGGATCAGAATAAGCCTAGGGAGGACGAAAATGAACCAAATATTCAACTAATGACACAAAATCGCTTTTTGGATGCACACGATTGGTTAAAAACCCTATTTGGATTAGAATAAGCCTAGGGAGAACGAATATAACCTAAATGTGCAACCAATAACACAAAATCACTTATTATATGCACAAGATTGGTTAAAAACCCTAATTGGATTAGAATAAGCATAGGGACTACAAAATTGACCTAAATGTGCAACCAATGACATAAAATCACTTATTATATGCACAAGATTGGTTAAAAACCCTAATTGGATTAGAATAAGCATAGGGACTACAAAAATGACCTAAATGTGCAACCAATGACACAAAATCACTTATTATATGCACAAGATTGGTTAAAAACCCTAATTGGATTAGAATAGGCCTAGGGAGGACGAAAAGGACCTAAATGTGCAACCAATGACACAAAATCACATATTGGATGCACAAGATTGGTTAAAAACCCTAATTGGATTAGAATAAGTCTAGGGAGGACGAAAATGACCTAAATGTTCAACCAATGACACAAAATCACTTATTGGATGCACAAGATTGGTTAAAAACCCTTATTGGATTAGAATAAGCCTAGGGAGGACGAAAATGACCTAAATGTGCAACCAATGACACAAAATCACTTATTATATGCAGAAGATTGGTTAAAAACCCTAATTGGATAAAAATAAGCCTAGGGATGACGAAAATGACCTAAATGTTCAACCAATGACACAAAATCACTTATTGGATGCACAAGATTGGTTAAAAACCCTAATTAGATTAGAATAAGCCTAGGGAGGACGAAAATGACCTAAATGTGCAACCAATGACACAAAATCACATATTGGATGCACAAGATTGGTTAAAAACCCTAATTGGATTAGAATAAGCCTAGGGAGAATGAAAGTGACCTAAATGTTCAACCAATAACACAAAATCACTTATTGGATGCACAAGATTGGTTAAAAACCCTAATTGGATTAGAATAATCCAAGGGAGGACACAAATGACCTAAATGTTCAACCAATAATACAAACGCATTTATTGGGTGCATAAGATTGGTTAAAATCCCTAATTGGATTAGAATAAGCCTAGGGAGGACGAAAATGACCTAACTATGCAACCAATAACACCAAATCACTTATTATATGCACAAGATTGGCTAAAAACCCTAATTGGATAAAAATAAGCCTAAGCAGAACGAAAATGACCTAAATGTGCAACCAATGACACAAAATCACATATTGGATGCACAAGATTGGTTAAAAACCCTATTTGGATTAGAATAAGCCTAGGGAGAACGAAAATAACCTAAATGTGCAACCAATGACACAAAATCACTTATTATATGCAGAAGATTGGTTAAAAACCCTAATTGGATAAAAATAAGCCTAGGGATGACGAAAATGACCTAAATGTTCAACCAATGACACAAAATCACTTATTGGATGCACAAGATTGGTTAAAAACCCTAATTAGATTAGAATACGCCTAGGGAGGACCACAATGGCCTAAATGTGCAACCAATGACATAAAATCACTTATTATATGCAGAAGATTGGTTAAAAACCCTAATTGGATTAGAATAAGACTAGGGAGGACGAAAATGACCAAAATGTGCAACCAATGACACAAAATCACATATTGGATGCACAAGATTCGTTAAAAAGCCTAATTGGATCAGAATAAGCCTAGGGAGGACGAAAATGAACCAAATATTCAACCAATGACACAAAATCACTTTTTGGATGCACACGATTGGTTAAAAACCCTATTTGGATTAAAATACGCCTAGGGAGAACGAAAATAACCTAACTGTGCAACCAATGACACCAAATCACTTACTATATGCACAAGATTGGTTAAAAACCCTAATTGGATTAGAATAAGCATAGGGACTACAAAAATGACCTAAATGTGCAACGAATGACACAAAATCACTTATTATAAACACAAGATTGGTTAAAAACCCTAATTGGATTAGAATAGGATTAGGGAGGACGAAAAGGACCTAAATGTGCAACCAATGACACAAAATCACATATTGGATGCACAAGATTGGTTAAAAACCCTAATTAGATTAGAATAAGCCTAGGGAGGACCACAATGACCTAAATGTGCAACCAATGACATAAAATCACTTATTATATGCAGAAGATTGGTTAAAAACCCTAATTGGATTAGAATAAGACTAGGGAGGACGAAAATGACCAAAATGTGTAACCAATGACACAAAATCACATATTGGATGCACAAGATTCGTTAAAAAGCCTAATTGGATCAGAATAAGCCTAGGGAGGACGAAAATGAACCAAATATTCAACTAATGACACAAAATCACTTTTTGAATGCACACGATTGGTTAAAAACCCTATTTGGATTAGAATAAGCCTAGGGAGAACGAATATAACCTAAATGTGCAACCAATAACACAAAATCACTTATTATATGCACAAGATTGGTTAAAAACCCTAATTGGATTAGAATAAGCATAGGGACTACAAAATTGACCTAAATGTGCAACCAATGACATAAAATCACTTATTATATGCAGAAGATTGGTTAAAAACCCTAATTGGAACAAAATAAGCGTAGGGATGACGAAAATGACCTAAATGTTCAACCAATGACACAAAATCACTTATTGGATGCACAAGATTGGTTAAAAACCCTAATTTGATTAGAATAAGCCTACGGAGGACCAAAGTGACCTAAATGTGTAACCAATGATATAAAATCACTTATTATATGCACAAGATTGGTTAAAAACCCTAATTGGATTAGAATAAGACTAGGGAGGACGAAAATGACCAAAATGTGCAACCAATGACACAAAATCACATATTGGATGCACAAGATTCGTTAAAAAGCCTAATTGGATCAGAATAAGCCTAGGGAGGACGAAAATGAACCAAATATTCAACCAATGACACAAAATCACTTTTTGGATGCACACGATTGGTTAAAAACCCTATTTGGATTAGAATAAGTCTAGGGAGAACGAATATAACCTAAATGTGCAACCAATGACAAAAAATCACTTATTATATGCACAAGATTGGTTAAAAACCCTAATTGGATTAGAATAAGCATAGGGACTACAAAAATGACCTAAATGTGCAACCAATGACACAAAATCACATATTGGATGCACAAGATTGGTTCAAAACCCTTATTGGATTAGAATAAGCCTAGGGAGGACGAAAATGACCTAAATGTGCAACCAATGACACAAAATCACATATTGGATGCACAAGATTGGTTAAAAACACTAATTGGATTAGAATAAGTCTAGGGAGGATGAAAATGACCTAAATGTTCAACCACTGACACAAAATCACTTATTGGATGCACAAGATTGGTTAAAAACCCTAATTGAATTAGAATATGCCTAGGGAGGACGAAAATGACCTAAATGTGCAACCAATGACACAAAATCACTTATTATATGCAGAAGATTGGTTAAAAACCCTAATTGGATAAAAATAAGCCTAGGGATGACGAAAATGACCTAAATGTTCAACCAATGACACAAAATCACTTATTGGATGCACAAGATTGGTTAAAAACCCTAATTAGATTAGAATAAGCCTAGGCAGGACCAAAATGAGCTAAATGTGCAACCAATGTTATAAAATCACATATTATATGCACAAGATTGGTTAAAAACCCTAATTGGATTTGAATAAGCCTTCGGGGGACGAAAAGGATCTAAACGTTCAACCAATGACACAAAATCACTTATTGGATGCACAAGATTGGTTAATAACCCTAATTGGAATAGAATAAGCCTAGGGAGAACGAAAACGACCTAAATGTTCAACCGATGACAAAAAATCACTTATTGGATGCACAAGATTGGTTGAAAACCCTAATTGGATTAGAATTAGTCTAGGGAGGACGAAAATGACCTAAATGTTCAACCAATGACACAAATTCACTTATTGGATGCACAAGATTGGTTAAAAACCCTAATTGGATTAGAATAAGCCTAGGGAGGACCAAAATGACCTAAATGTGCAACCAATTACACAAAATCACATATTGGATGCACAAGATTGGTTAAAAACCCTATTTGGATTAGAATAAGCCTATTGAGAACGAAAATAACCTAAATGTGCAACCAATGACACAAAGTCACTTATTATATGCAGAAGATTGGTTAAAAACCCTAATTGGATAAAAATAAGCCTAGGGATGACGAAAATGACCTAAATGTTCAACCAATGACACAAAATCACTTATTGGATGCACAAGATTGGTTAAAAACCCTAATTAGATTAGAATAAGCCTAGGGAGGACCACAATGACCTAAATGTGCAACCAATGACATAAAATCACTTATTATATGCAGAAGATTGGTTAAAAACCCTAATTGGATTAGAATAAGACTAGGGAGGACGAAAATGACCAAAATGTGTAACCAATGACACAAAATCACATATTGGATGCACAAGATTCGTTAAAAAGCCTAATTGGATCAGAATAAGCCTAGGGAGGACGAAAATGAACCAAATATTCAACTAATGACACAAAATCGCTTTTTGGATGCACACGATTGGTTAAAAACCCTATTTGGATTAGAATAAGCCTAGGGAGAACGAATATAACCTAAATGTGCAACCAATAACACAAAATCACTTATTATATGCACAAGATTGGTTAAAAACCCTAATTGGATTAGAATAAGCATAGGGACTACAAAATTGACCTAAATGTGCAACCAATGACATAAAATCACTTATTATATGCACAAGATTGGTTAAAAACCCTAATTGGATTAGAATAAGCATAGGGACTACAAAAATGACCTAAATGTGCAACCAATGACACAAAATCACTTATTATATGCACAAGATTGGTTAAAAACCCTAATTGGATTAGAATAGGCCTAGGGAGGACGAAAAGGACCTAAATGTACAACCAATGACACAAAATCACATATTGGATGCACATGATTGGTTAAAAACCCTAATTGGATTAGAATAAGCCTAGGGAGGACCAAAATGATCTAAATGTGCAACCAATGACACAAAATCACATATTGGATGCACAAGATTGGTTAAAAACCCTATTTGGATTAGAATAAGCCTAGGGAGAACGAAAATAACCTAAATGTGCAACCAATGACACAAAATCACTTATTATATGCAGAAGATTGGTTAAAAACCATAATTGGATAAAAATAAGCCTAGGGATGACGAAAATGACCTAAATGTTCAACCAATGACACAAAATCACTTATTGGATGCACAAGATTAGTTAAAAACCCTAATTAGATTAGAATAAGCCTAGGGAGGACCACAATGACCTAAATGTGCAACCAATGACATAAAATCACTTATTATATGCAGAAGATTGGTTAAAAACCCTAATTGGATTAGAATAAGACTAGGGAGGACCACAATGACCTAAATGTGCAACCAATGACATAAAATCACTTATTATATGCAGAAGATTGGTTAAAAACCCTAATTGGATTAGAATAAGCCTAGGGAGAACGAAAATAACCTAAATGTGCAACCAATGACACAAAATCACTTATTATATGCAGAAGATTGGTTAAAAACCATAATTGGATAAAAATAAGCCTAGGGATGACGAAAATGACCTAAATGTTCAACCAATGACACAAAATCACTTATTGGATGCACAAGATTAGTTAAAAACCCTAATTAGATTAGAATAAGCCTAGGGAGGACCACAATGACCTAAATGTGCAACCAATGACATAAAATCACTTATTATATGCAGAAGATTGGTTAAAAACCCTAATTGGATTAGAATAAGACTAGGGAGGACGAAAATGACCTAAATGTGCAACCAATGACACAAAATCACTTATGATATGCAGAAGATTGGTTAAAAACCCTAATTGGAACAAAATAAGCGTAGGGATGACGAAAATGACCTAAATGTTCAACCAATGACACAAAATCACTTATTGGATGCACAAGATTGGTTAAAAACACTAATTAGATTAGAATAAACCTACGGAGGACCAAAGTGACCTAAATGTGTAACCAATGATATAAAATCACTTATTATATGTACAAGATTGGTTAAAAACCCTAATTGGATTAGAATAAGACTAGGGAGAACGAAAATGACCAAAATGTGCAACCAATGACACAAAATCACATATTGGATGCACAAGATTCGTTAAAAAGCCTAATTGGATCAGAATAAGCCTAGGGAGGACGAAAATGAACCAAATATTCAACCAATGACACAAAATCACTTTTTGGATGCACACGATTGGTTAAAAACCCTATTTGGATTAGAATAAGCCTAGGGAGAACGAATATAACCTAAATGTGCAACCAATGACACAAAATCACTTATTATATGCACAAGATTGGTTAAAAACCCTAATTGGATTAGAATAAGCATAGGGACTACAAAAATGACCTAAATGTGCAACCAATGACACAAAATCACATATTGGATGCACAAGATTGGTTAAAAACCCTTATTGGATTAGAATAAGCCTAGGGAGGACGAAAATGACCTAAATGTGCAACCAATGACACAAAATCACATATTGGATGCACAAGATTGGTTAAAAACACTAATTGGATTAGAATAAGTCTAGGGAGGATGAAAATGACCTAAATGTTCAACCACTTACACAAAATCACTTATTGGATGCACAAGATTGGTTAAAAACCCTAATTGAATTAGAATATGCCTAGGGAGGACGAAAATGACCTAAATGTGCAACCAATGACACAAAATCACTTATTATATGCAGAAGATTGGTTAAAAACCCTAATTGGATAAAAATAAGCCTAGGGATGACGAAAATGACCTAAATGTTCAACCAATGACACAAAATCACTTATTGGATGCACAAGATTGGTTAAAAACCCTAATTAGATTAGAATAAGCCTAGGCAGGACCAAAATGAGCTAAATGTGCAACCAATGTTATAAAATCACATATTATATGCACAAGATTGGTTAAAAACCCTAATTGGATTTGAATAAGCCTTCGGGGGACGAAAAGGATCTAAACGTTCAACCAATGACACAAAATCACTTATTGGATGCACAAGATTGGTTAATAACCCTAATTGGAATAGAATAAGCCTAGGGAGAACGAAAACGACCTAAATGTTCAACCGATGACAAAAAATCACTTATTGGATGCACAAGATTGGTTAAAAACCCTAATTGGATTAGAATTAGTCTAGGGAGGACGAAAATGACCTAAATGTTCAACCAATGACACAAAATCACTTATTGGATGCACAAGATTGGTTAAAAACCCTAATTGGATTAGAATAAGCCTAGGGAGGACCAAAATGACCTAAATGTGCAACCAATGACACAAAATCACATATTGGATGCACAAGATTGGTTAAAAACCCTATTTGGATTAGAATAAGCCTAGGGAGAACGAAAATAACCTAAATGTGCAACCAATGACACAAAATCACTTATTATATGCAGAAGATTGGTTAAAAACCCTAATTGGATAAAAATAAGCCTAGGGATGACGAAAATGACCTAAATGTTCAACCAATGACACAAAATCACTTATTGGATGCACAAGACTGGTTAAAAACCCTAATTAGATTAGAATAAGCCTAGGCAGGACCAAAATGAGCTAAATGTGCAACCAATGTTATAAAATCACATATTATATGCACAAGATTGGTTAAAAACCCTAATTGGATTTGAATAAGCCTTCGGGGGACGAAAAGGATCTAAACGTTCAACCAATGACACAAAATCACTTATTGGATGCACAAGATTGGTTAATAACCCTAATTGGATTAGAATAAGCCTAGGGAGAACGAAAACGACCTAAATGTTCAACCGATGACAAAAAATCACTTATTGGATGCACAAGATTGGTTAAAAACCCTAATTGGATTAGAATTAGTCTAGGGAGGACGAAAATGACCTAAATGTTCAACCAATGACACAAAATCACTTATTGGATGCACAAGATTGGTTAAAAACCCTAATTGGATTAGAATAAGCCTAGGGAGGACCAAAATGACCTAAATGTGCAACCAATGACACAAAATCACATATTGGATGCACAAGATTGGTTAAAAACCCTATTTGGATTAGAATAAGCCTAGGGAGAACGAAAATAACCTAAATGTGCAACCAATGACACAAAATCACTTATTATATGCAGAAGATTGGTTAAAAACCCTAATTGGATAAAAATAAGCCTAGGGATGACGAAAATGACCTAAATGTTCAACCAATGACACAAAATCACTTATTGGATGCACAAGATTGGTTAAAAACCATAATTAGATTAGAATAAGCCTAGGGAGGACCACAATGACCTAAATGTGCAACCAATGACATAAAATCACTTATTATATGCAGAAGATTGGTTAAAAACCCTAATTGGATTTGAATAAGACTAGGGAGGAAGAAAATGACCAAAATGTGTAACCAATGACACAAAATCACATATTGGATGCACAAGATTCGTTAAAAAGCCTAATTGGATCAGAATAAGCCTAGGGAGGACGAAAATGAACCAAATATTCAACTAATGACACAAAATCACTTTTTGGATGCACACGATTGGTTAAAAACCCTATTTGGATTAGAATAAGCCTAGGGAGAACGAATATAACCTAAATGTGCAACCAATAACACAAAATCACTTATTATATGCACAAGATTGGTTAAAAACCCTAATTGGATTAGAATAAGCATAGGGACTACAAAATTGACCTAAATGTGCAACCAATGACATAAAATCACTTATTATATGCACAAGATTGGTTAAAAACCCTAATTGGATTAGAATAAGCATAGGGACTACAAAAATGACCTAAATGTGCAACCAATGACACAAAATCACTTATTGGATGCACAAGATTGGTTAAAAACCCTATTTGGATTAGAATAAGCCTAGGGAGAACGAAAATAACCTAAATGTGCAACCAATGACACAAAATCACTTATTATATGCAGAAGATTGGTTAAAAACCCTAATTGGATTAGAATAGGCCTAGGGAGGACGAAAAGGACCTAAATGTACAACCAATGACACAAAATCACATATTGGATGCACATGATTGGTTAAAAACCCTAATTGGATTAGAATAAGTCTAGGGAGGACGAAAATGAGCTAAATGTTCAACCAATGACACAAAATCACTTATTGGATGCACAAGATTGGTTAAAAACCCTAATTGGATTAGAATAAGCCTAGGGAGGACCAAAATGATCTAAATGTGCAACCAATGAGACAAAATCACATATTGGATGCACAAGATTGGTTAAAAACCCTATTTGGATTAGAATAAGCCTAGGGAGGACGAAAATGACCTAAATGTGCAACCAATGACACAAAATCACTTATTATATGCAGAAGATTGGTTAAAAACCCTAATTGGAACAAAATAAGCGTAGGGATGACGAAAATGACCTAAATGTTCAACCAATGACACAAAATCACTTACTGGATGCACAAGATTGGTTAAAAACCCTAATTTGATTAGAATAAGCCTACGGAGGACCAAAGTGACCTAAATGTGTAACCAATGATATAAAATCACTTATTATATGCACAAGATTGGTTAAAAACCCTAATTGGATTAGAATAAGACTAGGGAGGACGAAAATGACCAAAATGTGCAACCAATGACACAAAATCACATATTGGATGCACAAGATTCGTTAAAAAGCCTAATTGGATCAGAATAAGCCTAGGGAGGACGAAAATGAACCAAATATTCAACCAATGACACAAAATCACTTTTTGGATGCACACGATTGGTTAAAAACCCTATTTGGATTAGAATAAGCCTAGGGAGAACGAATATAACCTAAATGTGCAACCAATGACACAAAATCACTTATTATATGCACAAGATTGGTTAAAAACCCTAATTGGATTAGAATAAGCATAGGGACTACAAAAATGACCTAAATTTGCAACCAATGACACAAAATCACATATTGGATGCACAAGATTGGTTAAAAACCCTTATTGGATTAGAATAAGCCTAGGGAGGACGAAAATGACCTAAATGTGCAACCAATGACACAAAATCACATATTGGATGCACAAGATTGGTTAAAAACACTAATTGGATTAGAATAAGTCTAGGGAGGATGAAAATGACCTAAATGTTCAACCACTGACACAAAATCACTTATTGGATGCACAAGATTGGTTAAAAACCCTAATTGGATTAGAATATGCCTAGGGAGGACGAAAATGACCTAAATGTGCAACCAATGACACAAAATCACTTATTATATGCAGAAGATTGGTTAAAAACCCTAATTGGATAAAAATAAGCCTAGGGATGACGAAAATGACCTAAATGTTCAACCAATGACACAAAATCACTTATTGGATGCACAAGATTGGTTAAAAACCCTAATTAGATTAGAATAAGCCTAGGGAGGACCACAATGACCTAAATGTGCAACCAATGACATAAAATCACTTATTATATGCAGAAGATTGGTTAAAAACCCTAATTGGATTAGAATAAGACTAGGGAGGACGAAAATGACCAAAATGTGTAACCAATGACACAAAATCACATATTGGATGCACAAGATTCGTTAAAAAGCCTAATTGGATCAGAATAAGCCTAGGGAGGACGAAAATGAACCAAATATTCAACTAATGACACAAAATCACTTTTTGGATGCACACGATTGGTTAAAAACCCTATTTGGATTAGAATAAGCCTAGGGAGAACGAATATAACCTAAATGTGCAACCAATAACACAAAATCACTTATTATATGCACAAGATTGGTTAAAAACCCTAATTGGATTAGAATAAGCATAGGGACTACAAAATTGACCTAAATGTGCAACCAATGACATAAAATCACTTATTATATGCACAAGATTGGTTAAAAACCCTAATTGGATTAGAATAAGCATAGGGACTACAAAAATGACCTAAATGTGCAACCAATGACACAAAATCACTTATTATATGCACAAGATTGGTTAAAAACCCTAATTGGATTAGAATAGGCCTAGGGAGGACGAAAAGGACCTAAATGTACAACCAATGACACAAAATCACATATTGGATGCACATGATTGGTTAAAAACCCTAATTGGATTAGAATAAGCCTAGGGAGGACCAAAATGATCTAAATGTGCAACCAATGACACAAAATCACATATTGGATGCACAAGATTGGTTAAAAACCCTATTTGGATTAGAATAAGCCTAGGGAGAACGAAAATAACCTAAATGTGCAACCAATGACACAAAATCACTTATTATATGCAGAAGATTGGTTAAAAACCCTAATTGGATAAAAATAAGCCTAGGGATGACGAAAATGACCTAAATGTTCAACCAATGACACTAAATCACTTATTGGATGCCCAAGATTGGTTAAAAACCCTAATTGGATTAGAATAAGCCTAGGGAGGACGAAAATGACCTAAATGTGCAACCAATGACACAAAATCACTTATTATATGCAGAAGATTGGTTAAAAACCCTAATTGGATAAAAATAAGCCTAGGGATGACGAAAATGACCTAAATGTTCAACCAATGACACAAAATCACTTATTGGATGCACAAGATTGGTTAAAAACCCTATTTGGATTAGAATAAGCCTAGGGAGAACGAAAATAACCTAAATGTGCAACCAATGACACAAAATCACTTATTATATGCAGAAGATTGGTTAAAAACCCTAATTGGATAAAAATAAGCCTAGGGATGACGAAAATGACCTTAATGTTCAACCGATGACACAAAATCACTTATTGGATGCCCAAGATTGGTTAAAAACACTAATTGGATTAGAATAAGCCTAGGGAGGACGAAAATGACCTAAATGTGCAACCAATGACACAAAATCACATATTGGATGCACAAGATTGGTTAAAAACCCTAATTGGATTAGAATAAGCCTAGGGAGAATGAAAGTGACCTAAATGTTCAACCAATAACACAAAATCACTTATTGGATGCACAAGATTGGTTAAAAACCCTAATTGGATTAGAATAATCCAAGGGAGGACACAAATGACCTAAATGTTCAACCAATAATACAAACGCATTTATTGGGTGCATAAGATTGGTTAAAATCCCTAATTGGATTAGAATAAGCCTAGGGAGGACGAAAATGACCTAACTATGCAACCAATAACACCAAATCACTTATTATATGCACAAGATTGGCTAAAAACCCTAATTGGATAAAAATAAGCCTAAGCAGAACGAAAATGACCTAAATGTGCAACCAATGACACAAAATCACATATTGGATGCACAAGATTGGTTAAAAACCCTATTTGGATTAGAATAAGCCTAGGGAGAACGAAAATAACCTAAATGTGCAACCAATGACACAAAATCACTTATTATATGCAGAAGATTGGTTAAAAACCCTAATTGGATAAAAATAAGCCTAGGGATGACGAAAATGACCTAAATGTTCAACCAATGACACAAAATCACTTATTGGATGCCCAAGATTGGTTAAAAACCCTAATTGGATTAGAATAAGCCTAGGGAGGACGAAAATGACCTAAATGTGCAACCAATGACACAAAATCACATATTGGATGCACAAGATTGGTTAAAAACCCTAATTGGATTAGAATAAGCCTAGGGAGGATGAAAATGACCTAAATGTGCAACCAATGACACAAAATCACTTATTGGATGCACAAGATTGGTTAAAAACCCTAATTAGATTAAAATAAGCCTAGGGAGGACCAAAATGACCTAAATGTGCAACCAATGACATAAAATCACTTATTATATGCACAAGATTGGTTAAAAACCCTAATTGGTCTAGAATTAGACTAGGGAGGACGAAAATGACCTAAATGTGCAACCAATGACACAAAATCACATATTGGATGCACAAGATTCGTTAAAAAGCCTAATTGGATCAGAATAAGCCTAGAGAGGACGAAAATGAACCAAATATTCAACCAATGACACAAAATCACTTTTTGGATGCACACGATTAGTTAAAAACCCTATTTGGATTAGAATAAGCCTAGGGAGAAAGAAAATAACCTAAATGTGCAACCAATGACACAAAATCACATATTGGATGCACAAGATTGGTTAAAAACCCTTATTGGATTAGAATAAGCCTAGGGAGGACGAAAATGACCTAAATGTGCAACCAATGACACAAAATCACATATTGGATGCACAAGATTGGTTAAAAACCCTAATTGGATTAGAATAAGTCTAGGGAGGATGAAAATGACCTAAATGTTCAACCAATGACACAAAATCACTTATTGGATGCACAAGATTGGTTAAAAACCCTAATTAGATTAGAATAAGCCTAGGGAGGACCAAAATGACCTGAATGTGCAACCAATAACATAAAATCACTTATTATATGCACAAGTTTTGCTAAAAACCCTAATTGGATTTGAATAAGCCTAGGGAGAACGAAAATAACCTAAATGTGAATCCAATGACACAAAATCACTTTTTATATGAACAAGATTGGTTAAAAACCCTAATTGGATTAGAATAAGCATAGGGACTTCAAAAATGACCTAAATGTGCAACCAATGACACAAAATCACATATTGGATGCACAAGATTGGTTAAAAACCCTTATTGGATTAGAATAAGCCTAGGGAGGACGAAAATGACCTAAATGTGCAACCAATGACACAAAATCACATATTGGATGCACAAGATTGGTTAAAAACCCTAATTGGATTAGAATAAGCCTAGGGAGGACGAAAATGACTTAAATGTGCAACCAATGACACAAAATCACTTATTATATGCACAAGATTGGCTAAAAACCCTAATTGGATAAAAATAAGCCTAGGGATGACGAAAATGACCTAAATGTTCAACCAATGACACAAAATCACTTATCTGATGCACAAGATTGGTTAATAACCCTAATTGGATTAGAATAAATCTAGGGAGGACGAAAATGACCTAAATGTGCAACTAATGACACAAAATCACATATTGGATGCACAAGATTGGTTAAAAACCCTATTTGGATTAGAATAAGCCTAGGGAGAACGAAAATAACCTAAATGTGCAACCAATGACACAAAATCACTTATTATATGCAGAAGATTGGTTAAAAACCATAATTGGATAAAAATAAGCCTAGGGATGACGAAAATGACCTAAATGTTCAACCAATGCACAAAATCACTTATTGGATGCACAAGATTAGTTAAAAACCCTAATTAGATTAGAATAAGCCTAGGGAGGACCACAATGACCTAAATGTGCAACCAATGACATAAAATCACTTATTATATGCAGAAGATTGGTTAAAAACCCTAATTGGATTAGAATAAGACTAGGGAGGACGAAAATGACCTAAATGTGCAACCAATGACACAAAATCACTTATGATATGCAGAAGATTGGTTAAAAACCCTAATTGGAACAAAATAAGCGTAGGGATGACGAAAATGACCTAAATGTTCAACCAATGACACAAAATCACTTATTGGATGCACAAGATTGGTTAAAAACACTAATTAGATTAGAATAAACCTACGGAGGACCAAAGTGACCTAAATGTGTAACCAATGATATAAAATCACTTATTATATGTACAAGATTGGTTAAAAACCCTAATTGGATTAGAATAAGACTAGGGAGAACGAAAATGACCAAAATGTGCAACCAATGACACAAAATCACATATTGGATGCACAAGATTCGTTAAAAAGCCTAATTGGATCAGAATAAGCCTAGGGAGGACGAAAATGAACCAAATATTCAACCAATGACACAAAATCACTTTTTGGATGCACACGATTGGTTAAAAACCCTATTTGGATTAGAATAAGCCTAGGGAGAACGAATATAACCTAAATGTGCAACCAATGACACAAAATCACTTATTATATGCACAAGATTGGTTAAAAACCCTAATTGGATTAGAATAAGCATAGGGACTACAAAAATGACCTAAATGTGCAACCAATGACACAAAATCACTTATTATATGCACAAGATTGGTTAAAAACCCTAATTGGATTAGAATAGGCCTAGGGAGGACGAAAAGGACCTAAATGTACAACCAATGACACAAAATCACATATTGGATGCACATGATTGGTTAAAAACCCTAATTGGATTAGAATAAGCCTAGGGAGGACCAAAATGATCTAAATGTGCAACCAATGACACAAAATCACATATTGGATGCACAAGATTGGTTAAAAACCCTATTTGGATTAGAATAAGCCTAGGGAGAACGAAAATAACCTAAATGTGCAACCAATGACACAAAATCACTTATTATATGCAGAAGATTGGTTAAAAACCCTAATTGGATAAAAATAAGCCTAGGGATGACGAAAATGACCTAAATGTTCAACCAATGACACTAAATCACTTATTGGATGCCCAAGATTGGTTAAAAACCCTAATTGGATTAGAATAAGCCTAGGGAGGACGAAAATGACCTAAATGTGCAACCAATGACACAAAATCACTTATTATATGCAGAAGATTGGTTAAAAACCCTAATTGGATAAAAATAAGCCTAGGGATGACGAAAATGACCTAAATGTTCAACCAATGACACAAAATCACTTATTGGATGCACAAGATTGGTTAAAAACCCTAATTAGATTAGAATAAGCCTAGGGAGGACCAAAATGACCTAAATGTTCAACCAATGACATAAAATCACTTATTGGATGCACAAGATTGGTTAAAAACCCTAATTAGATTAGAATAAGCCTAGGGAGGACCAAAATGACCTAAATGTGCAACCAATGACATAAAATCACTTATTATATGCACAAGATTGGTTAAAAACCCTAATTGGATTAGAATAAGACTAGGGAGGACAAAATTGACCAAAATGTGCAACCAATGAAACAAAATCACATATTGGATGCACAAGATTCGTTAAAAAGCCTAATTGGATCAGAATAAGCCTAGGGAGGACGAAAATGAACCAAATATTCAACCAATGACACAAAATAACTTTTTGGATGCACACGATTGGTTAAAAACCCTATTTGGATTAGAATAAGCCTAGGGAGAACGAAAATTACCTAAATGTGCAACCAATGACACAAAATCACATATTGGATGCACAAGATTGGTTAAAAACCCTTATTGGATTAGAATAAGCCTAGGGAGGACGAAAATGACCTAAATGTGCAACCAATGACACAAAATCACATATTGGATGCACAAGATTGGTTCAAAACCCTAATTGGATTAGAATAAGTCTAGGGAGGACGAAAATGACCTAAATGTTCAACCAATGACACTAAATCACTTATTGGATGCACAAGATTGGTTAAAAACCCTAATTGGATTAGAATAAGCCTAGGGAGGACGAAAATGACCTAAATGTGCAACCAATGACACAAAATCACTTATTGGATGCACAAGATTGGTTAAAAACCCTAATTAGATTAAAATAAGCCTAGGGAGGACCAAAATGACCTAAATGTGCAACCAATGACATAAAATCACTTATTATATGCACAAGATTGGCTAAAAACACTAATTGGATTAGAATAAGATTAGGGAGGACGAAAATGACAAAAATGTGCAACCAATGACACAAAATCACATATTGGATGCACAAGATTCGTTAAAAAGCCTAATTGGATCAGAATAAGCCTAAGGAGGACGAAAATGAACCAAATATTCAACCAATGACACAAAATCACTTTTTGGATGCACACGATTGGTTAAAAACCCTATTTGAATTAGAATAAGCCTAGGGAGAACGAAAATAACCTAAATGTGAATCCAATGACACAAAATCACTTTTTATATGCACAAGATTGGTTAAAAACCTTAATTGGATTAGAATAAGCATAGGGACTACAAAAATGACCTAAATGTGCAACCAATGACACAAAATCACATATTGGATGCACAAGATTGGTTAAAAACCCTTATTGGATTAGAATAAGCCTAGGGAGGACGAAAATGACCTAAATGTGCAACCAATGACACAAAATCACATATTGGATGCACAAGATTGGTTAAAAACCCTAATTGGATTAGAATAGGTCTAGGGAGGACGAAAATGACCTAAATGTTCAACCAATGACACAAAATCACTTATTGGATGCACAAGATTGGTTAAAAACCCTAATTGGATTAGAATAAGCCTAGGGAGGACGAAAATGACCTAAATGTGCAACCAATGACACAAAATCACATATTGGATGCACAAGATTGGTTAAAAACCCTTATTGGATTAGAATAAGCCTAGGGAGGACGAAAATGACCTAAATGTTCAACCAATGACACAAAATGACACAAAATCACATATTGGATGCACAAGATTGGTTAAAAACCCTAATTTGATTAGAATAAGCCTAGGGAGGACGAAAATGACTTTAATGTTCAACCAATGACACAAAATGACACAAAATCACATATTGGATGCACAAGATAGGTTAAAAACCCTAATTGGATTGGAATAAGCCTAGGGAGGACGAAAATGACCTAAATGTTCAACCAATGACACAAAATGACACAAAATCACATATTGGATGCACAAGATTGGTTAAAAACCCTAATTGGATTAGAATAAGCCTAGGGAGGACGAAAATAACTTAAATGTTCAACCAATGACACAAAATCACATATTGGATGCACAAGATTGGTTAAAAACCCTAATTGGATTAGAATAAGCCTAGGGAGGACGAAAATGACCTAAATGTTCAACCAATGACACAAAATCACTTATTGGATGCACAAGATTGGTTAAAAACCCTAATTGGATTAGAATAAGCCTACGGAGGACGAAAATGACCTAAATGTTCAACCAATGACACAAAATCACTTATTGGATGCAAAAGATTGGTTAAAAACCCTATTTGGATTAGAATAAGCCTAGGGAGAACGAAAATGACCTAAATGTGCAACCAATGACACAAAATCACTTATTATATGCACAAGATTGGTTAAAAACCCTAATTGGATTAGAATAAGCATAGGGACTACAAAAATGACCTAAATGTGCAACCAATGACACAAAATCACATATTGGATGCACAAGATTGGATAAAAACCCTAATTGGATAAGAATAAGCCTAGGGATGACGAATATGACCTAAATGTTCAACCAATGACACAAAATCACTTATTGGATGCACAAGATTGGTTAAAAACCCTAATGGGATTAGAATAAACCTAGGGAGGACGACAATGACCTAAATGTGCAACCAATGAAACAAAATCACTTATTATATGCACAAGATTTGTTAAAAACCCTAATTGGACTAGAATTAGACTAGGGAGGACGAAAATGACCGAAATGTGCAACCAATGACACAAAATCACATATTAGATGCACAAGATTCGTTAAAAAGCCTAATTGGATCAGAATAAGCCTAGGGAGGACGAAAATGAACCAAATATTCAACCAATGACACAAAATCACTTTTTGGATGCACACGATTGGTTAAAAACCCTATTTGGATTAGAATAAGCCTAGGGAGAACGAAAATAACCTAAATGTGCAACCAATGACACAAAATCACTTATTATATGCACAAGATTGGTTAAAAACCCTAATTGGATTAGAATAAGCATAGGGACGACGAAAATGACCTAAATCTGCAACCAATGACACAAAATCACTTATTATATGCACAAGATTGGTTAAAAACCCTAATTGGATTAGAATAAGACTAGGGCGGACGAAAATGACAAAAATGTGCAACCAATGACACAAAATCACATATTGGATGCACAAGATTCGTTAAAAAGCCTAATTGGATCAGAATAAGACTAGGGAGGACGAAAATGAACTAAATATTCAACCAATGACACAAAATCACTTTTTGGATGCACACGATTGGTTAAAAACCCTATTTGGATTACAATAAGCCTAGGGAGAACGAAAATAACCTAAATGTGAATCCGATGACACAAAATCACTTTTTATATGCACAAGATTGGTTAAAAACCCTAATTGGATTAGAATAAGCATAGGGACTTCAAAAATGACCTAAATGTGCAACCAATGACACAAAATCACATATTGGATGCACAAGATTGGTTAAAAACCCTTATTGGATTAGAATAAGCCTAGGGAGGACGAAAATGACCTAAATGTGCAACCAATGACACAAAATCACATATTGGATGCACAAGATTGGTTAAAAACACTAATTGGATTAGAATAAGTCTAGGGAGGATGAAAATGACCTAAATGTTCAACCACTGACACAAAATCACTTATTGGATGCACAAGATTGGTTAAAAACCCTAATTGGATTAGAATATGCCTAGGGAGGACGAAAATGACCTAAATGTGCAACCAATGACACAAAATCACTTATTATATGCAGAAGATTGGTTAAAAACCCTAATTGGATAAAAATAAGCCTAGGGATGACGAAAATGACCTAAATGTTCAACCAATGACACAAAATCACTTATTGGATGCACAAGATTGGTTAAAAACCCTAATTAGATTAGAATAAGCCTAGGGAGGACCAAAATGACCTAAATGTGCAACCAATGATATAAAATCACTTATTATATGCACAAGATTGGTTAAAAACCCTAATTGGATTTGAATAAGCCTTGGCAGGACGAAAATGACCTAAACGTTCAACCAATGACACAAAATCACTTATTGGATGCACAAGATTGGTTAATAACCCTAATTGGATTAGAATAAGCCTAGGGAGAACGAAAACGACCTAAATGTTCAACCGATGACAAAAAATCACTTATTGGATGCACAAGATTGGTTAAAAACCCTAATTGGATTAGAATTAGTCTAGGGAGGACGAAAATGACCTAAATGTTCAACCAATGACACAAAATCACTTATTGGATGCACAAGATTGGTTAAAAACCCTAATTGGATTAGAATAAGCCTAGGGAGGACCAAAATGACCTAAATGTGCAACCAATGACACAAAATCACATATTGGATGCACAAGATTGGTTAAAAACCCTATTTGGATTAGAATAAGCCTAGGGAGAACGAAAATAACCTAAATGTGCAACCAATGACACAAAATCACTTATTATATGCAGAAGATTGGTTAAAAACCCTAATTGGATTAGAATAGGCCTAGGGAGGACGAAAAGGACCTAAATGTACAACCAATGACACAAAATCACATATTGGATGCACATGATTGGTTAAAAACCCTAATTGGATTAGAATAAGTCTAGGGAGGACGAAAATGAGCTAAATGTTCAACCAATGACACAAAATCACTTATTGGATGCACAAGATTGGTTAAAAACCCTAATTGGATTAGAATAAGCCTAGGGAGGACCAAAATGATCTAAATGTGCAACCAATGACACAAAATCACATATTGGATGCACAAGATTGGTTAAAAACCCTATTTGGATTAGAATAAGCCTAGGGAGAACGAAAATAACCTAAATGTGCAACCAATGACACAAAATCACTTATTATATGCAGAAGATTGGTTAAAAACCATAATTGGATAAAAATAAGCCTAGGGATGACGAAAATGACCTAAATGTTCAACCAATGACACAAAATCACTTATTGGATGCACAAGATTAGTTAAAAACCCTAATTAGATTAGAATAAGCCTAGGGAGGACCACAATGACCTAAATGTGCAACCAATGACATAAAATCACTTATTATATGCAGAAGATTGGTTAAAAACCCTAATTGGATTAGAATAAGACTAGGGAGGACCACAATGACCTAAATGTGCAACCAATGACATAAAATCACTTATTATATGCAGAAGATTGGTTAAAAACCCTAATTGGATTAGAATAAGCCTAGGGAGAACGAATATAACCTAAATGTGCAACCAATAACACAAAATCACTTATTATATGCACAAGATTGGTTAAAAACCCTAATTGGATTAGAATAAGCATAGGGACTACAAAATTGACCTAAATGTGCAACCAATGACATAAAATCACTTATTATATGCAGAAGATTGGTTAAAAACCCTAATTGGAACAAAATAAGCGTAGGGATGACGAAAATGACCTAAATGTTCAACCAATGACACAAAATCACTTATTGGATGCACAAGATTGGTTAAAAACCCTAATTTGATTAGAATAAGCCTACGGAGGACCAAAGTGACCTAAATGTGTAACCAATGATATAAAATCACTTATTATATGCACAAGATTGGTTAAAAACCCTAATTGGATTAGAATAAGACTAGGGAGGACGAAAATGACCAAAATGTGCAACCAATGACACAAAATCACATATTGGATGCACAAGATTCGTTAAAAAGCCTAATTGGATCAGAATAAGCCTAGGGAGGACGAAAATGAACCAAATATTCAACCAATGACACAAAATCACTTTTTGGATGCACACGATTGGTTAAAAACCCTATTTGGATTAGAATAAGCCTAGGGAGAACGAATATAACCTAAATGTGCAACCAATGACACAAAATCACTTATTATATGCACAAGATTGGTTAAAAACCCTAATTGGATTAGAATAAGCATAGGGACTACAAAAATGACCTAAATTTGCAACCAATGACACAAAATCACATATTGGATGCACAAGATTGGTTAAAAACCCTTATTGGATTAGAATAAGCCTAGGGAGGACGAAAATGACCTAAATGTGCAACCAATGACACAAAATCACATATTGGATGCACAAGATTGGTTAAAAACACTAATTGGATTAGAATAAGTCTAGGGAGGATGAAAATGACCTAAATGTTCAACCACTGACACAAAATCACTTATTGGATGCACAAGATTGGTTAAAAACCCTAATTGGATTAGAATATGCCTAGGGAGGACGAAAATGACCTAAATGTGCAACCAATGACACAAAATCACTTATTATATGCAGAAGATTGGTTAAAAACCCTAATTGGATAAAAATAAGCCTAGGGATGACGAAAATGACCTAAATGTTCAACCAATGACACAAAATCACTTATTGGATGCACAAGATTGGTTAAAAACCCTAATTAGATTAGAATAAGCCTAGGGAGGACCACAATGACCTAAATGTGCAACCAATGACATAAAATCACTTATTATATGCAGAAGATTGGTTAAAAACCCTAATTGGATTAGAATAAGACTAGGGAGGACGAAAATGACCAAAATGTGTAACCAATGACACAAAATCACATATTGGATGCACAAGATTCGTTAAAAAGCCTAATTGGATCAGAATAAGCCTAGGGAGGACGAAAATGAACCAAATATTCAACTAATGACACAAAATCACTTTTTGGATGCACACGATTGGTTAAAAACCCTATTTGGATTAGAATAAGCCTAGGGAGAACGAATATAACCTAAATGTGCAACCAATAACACAAAATCACTTATTATATGCACAAGATTGGTTAAAAACCCTAATTGGATTAGAATAAGCATAGGGACTACAAAATTGACCTAAATGTGCAACCAATGACATAAAATCACTTATTATATGCACAAGATTGGTTAAAAACCCTAATTGGATTAGAATAAGCATAGGGACTACAAAAATGACCTAAATGTGCAACCAATGACACAAAATCACTTATTATATGCACAAGATTGGTTAAAAACCCTAATTGGATTAGAATAGGCCTAGGGAGGACGAAAAGGACCTAAATGTACAACCAATGACACAAAATCACATATTGGATGCACATGATTGGTTAAAAACCCTAATTGGATTAGAATAAGCCTAGGGAGGACCAAAATGATCTAAATGTGCAACCAATGACACAAAATCACATATTGGATGCACAAGATTGGTTAAAAACCCTATTTGGATTAGAATAAGCCTAGGGAGAACGAAAATAACCTAAATGTGCAACCAATGACACAAAATCACTTATTATATGCAGAAGATTGGTTAAAAACCATAATTGGATAAAAATAAGCCTAGGGATGACGAAAATGACCTAAATGTTCAACCAATGACACAAAATCACTTATTGGATGCACAAGATTAGTTAAAAACCCTAATTAGATTAGAATAAGCCTAGGGAGGACCACAATGACCTAAATGTGCAACCAATGACATAAAATCACTTATTATATGCAGAAGATTGGTTAAAAACCCTAATTGGATTAGAATAAGACTAGGGAGGACCACAATGACCTAAATGTGCAACCAATGACATAAAATCACTTATTATATGCAGAAGATTGGTTAAAAACCCTAATTGGATTAGAATAAGCCTAGGGAGAACGAAAATAACCTAAATGTGCAACCAATGACACAAAATCACTTATTATATGCAGAAGATTGGTTAAAAACCATAATTGGATAAAAATAAGCCTAGGGATGACGAAAATGACCTAAATGTTCAACCAATGACACAAAATCACTTATTGGATGCACAAGATTAGTTAAAAACCCTAATTAGATTAGAATAAGCCTAGGGAGGACCACAATGACCTAAATGTGCAACCAATGACATAAAATCACTTATTATATGCAGAAGATTGGTTAAAAACCCTAATTGGATTAGAATAAGACTAGGGAGGACGAAAATGACCTAAATGTGCAACCAATGACACAAAATCACTTATGATATGCAGAAGATTGGTTAAAAACCCTAATTGGAACAAAATAAGCGTAGGGATGACGAAAATGACCTAAATGTTCAACCAATGACACAAAATCACTTATTGGATGCACAAGATTGGTTAAAAACACTAATTAGATTAGAATAAACCTACGGAGGACCAAAGTGACCTAAATGTGTAACCAATGATATAAAATCACTTATTATATGTACAAGATTGGTTAAAAACCCTAATTGGATTAGAATAAGACTAGGGAGAACGAAAATGACCAAAATGTGCAACCAATGACACAAAATCACATATTGGATGCACAAGATTCGTTAAAAAGCCTAATTGGATCAGAATAAGCCTAGGGAGGACGAAAATGAACCAAATATTCAACCAATGACACAAAATCACTTTTTGGATGCACACGATTGGTTAAAAACCCTATTTGGATTAGAATAAGCCTAGGGAGAACGAATATAACCTAAATGTGCAACCAATGACACAAAATCACTTATTATATGCACAAGATTGGTTAAAAACCCTAATTGGATTAGAATAAGCATAGGGACTACAAAAATGACCTAAATGTGCAACCAATGACACAAAATCACATATTGGATGCACAAGATTGGATAAAAACCCTAATTGGATAAGAATAAGCCTAGGGATGACGAATATGACCTAAATGTTCAACCAATGACACAAAATCACTTATTGGATGCACAAGATTGGTTAAAAACCCTAATGGGATTAGAATAAACCTAGGGAGGACGACAATGACCTAAATGTGCAACCAATGAAACAAAATCACTTATTATATGCACAAGATTTGTTAAAAACCCTAATTGGACTAGAATTAGACTAGGGAGGACGAAAATGACCGAAATGTGCAACCAATGACACAAAATCACATATTAGATGCACAAGATTCGTTAAAAAGCCTAATTGGATCAGAATAAGCCTAGGGAGGACGAAAATGAACCAAATATTCAACCAATGACACAAAATCACTTTTTGGATGCACACGATTGGTTAAAAACCCTATTTGGATTAGAATAAGCCTAGGGAGAACGAAAATAACCTAAATGTGCAACCAATGACACAAAATCACTTATTATATGCACAAGATTGGTTAAAAACCCTAATTGGATTAGAATAAGCATAGGGACGACGAAAATGACCTAAATCTGCAACCAATGACACAAAATCACTTATTATATGCACAAGATTGGTTAAAAACCCTAATTGGATTAGAATAAGACTAGGGCGGACGAAAATGACAAAAATGTGCAACCAATGACACAAAATCACATATTGGATGCACAAGATTCGTTAAAAAGCCTAATTGGATCAGAATAAGACTAGGGAGGACGAAAATGAACTAAATATTCAACCAATGACACAAAATCACTTTTTGGATGCACACGATTGGTTAAAAACCCTATTTGGATTACAATAAGCCTAGGGAGAACGAAAATAACCTAAATGTGAATCCGATGACACAAAATCACTTTTTATATGCACAAGATTGGTTAAAAACCCTAATTGGATTAGAATAAGCATAGGGACTTCAAAAATGACCTAAATGTGCAACCAATGACACAAAATCACATATTGGATGCACAAGATTGGTTAAAAACCCTTATTGGATTAGAATAAGCCTAGGGAGGACGAAAATGACCTAAATGTGCAACCAATGACACAAAATCACATATTGGATGCACAAGATTGGTTAAAAACACTAATTGGATTAGAATAAGTCTAGGGAGGATGAAAATGACCTAAATGTTCAACCACTGACACAAAATCACTTATTGGATGCACAAGATTGGTTAAAAACCCTAATTGGATTAGAATATGCCTAGGGAGGACGAAAATGACCTAAATGTGCAACCAATGACACAAAATCACTTATTATATGCAGAAGATTGGTTAAAAACCCTAATTGGATAAAAATAAGCCTAGGGATGACGAAAATGACCTAAATGTTCAACCAATGACACAAAATCACTTATTGGATGCACAAGATTGGTTAAAAACCCTAATTAGATTAGAATAAGCCTAGGCAGGACCAAAATGAGCTAAATGTGCAACCAATGTTATAAAATCACATATTATATGCACAAGATTGGTTAAAAACCCTAATTGGATTTGAATAATCCTTCGGGGGACGAAAAGGATCTAAACGTTCAACCAATGACACAAAATCACTTATTGGATGCACAAGATTGGTTAATAACCCTAATTGGATTAGAATAAGCCTAGGGAGAACGAAAATAACCTAAATGTGCAACCAATGACACAAAATCACTTATTATATGCACATGATTGGTTAAAAACCCTAATTGGATTAGAATAAGTCTAGGGAGGACGAAAATGAGCTAAATGTTCAACCAATGACACAAAATCACTTATTGGATGCACAAGATTGGTTAAAAACCCTAATTGGATTAGAATAAGCCTAGGGAGGACCAAAATGATCTAAATGTGCAACCAATGACACAAAATCACAAATTGGATGCACAAGATTGGTTAAAAACCCTATTTGGATTAGAATAAGCCTAGGGAGAACGAAAATAACCTAAATGTGCAACCAATGACAAAAAATCACTTATTATATGCAGAAGATTGGTTAAAAACCCTAATTGGATAAAAATAAGCCTAGGGATGACGAAAATGACCTAAATGTTCAACCAATGACACAAAATCAATTATTGGATGCACAAGATTGGTTAAAAACCCTAATTAGATTAGAATAAGCCTAGGGAGGACCACAATGACCTAAATGTGCAACCAATGACATAAAATCACTTATTATATGCAGAAGATTGGTTAAAAACCCTAATTGGATTAGAATAAGACTAGGGAGGACGAAAATGACCAAAATGTGCAACCAATGACACAAAATCACATATTGGATGCACAAGATTCGTTAAAAAGCCTAATTGGATCAAAATAAGCCTAGGGAGGACGAAAATGAACCAAATATTCAACCAATGACACAAAATCACTTTTTGGATGCACACGATTGGTTAAAAACCCTATTTGGATTAAAATAAGCCTAGGGAGAACGAAAATAACCTAACTGTGCAACCAATGACACAAAATCACTTACTATATGCACAAGATTGGTAAAAAACCCTAATTGGATTAGAATAAGCATAGGGACTACAAAAATGACCTAAATGTGCAACGAATGACACAAAATCACTTATTATATGCACAAGATTGGTTAAAAACCCTAATTGGATTAGAATAGGATTAGGGAGGACGAAAAGGACCTAAATGTGCAACCAATGACACAAAATCACATATTGGATGCACAAGATTGGTTAAAAACCCTAATTGGATTAGAATAAGCCAAGGGAGAATGAAAGTGACCTAAATGTTCAACCAATAACACAAAATCACTTATTGGATGCACAAGATTGGTTAAAAACCCGAATTGGATTAGAATAATCCTAGGGAGGACTCAAATGACCTAAATCTTCAACCAATGATACAAACGCATTTATTGGGTGCATAAGATTGGTTAAAATCCCTAATTCGATTAGAATAAGCCCAGGGAGGACGAAAATGACCTAAATGTTCAACCAATTACACAAAATCACTTATTATATGCACAAGATTGGTTAAAAACCCTAATTGGATTTGAATAAGCCTTCGGGGGACGAAAAGGACCTAAACTTTCAACCAATGACACAAAATCACTTATTGGATGCACAAGATTGGTTAATAACCCTAATTGGATTAGAATTAGTCTAGGGAGGACGAAAATGACCTAAATTGTCAACCAATGACACAAAATCACTTATTGGATGCACAAGATTGGTTAAAAACCCTAATTGGATTAAAATACGCCTAGGGAGGACGAAAATGACCTAAATGTGCAACCAATGACACAAAATCACATATTGGATGCACAAGATTGGTTAAAAACCCTATTTGGATTAGAATAAGGCTAGGGAGGACGAAAATGACCTAAATGTTAAACCAATGACACAAAATCACTTATTGGATGCACAAGATTGGTTAAAAACCCTAATTAGATTAGAATAAGCCTAGGCAGGACCAAAATGACCTAAATGTGCAACCAATGATATAAAATCACTTATTATATGCACATGATTGGTTAAAAACCCTAATAGGATTTGAATAAGCCTTGGCAGGACGAAAATGACCTAAACGTTCAACCAATGACACAAAATCACTTATTGGATGCACAAGATTGGTTAATAACCCTAATTGGATTAGAATAAGCCTAGGGAGAACGAAAACGACCTTAATATTCAATCGATGACAAAAAATCACTTATTGGATGCACAAGATTGGTTAAAAACCCTAATTGGATTAGAATAAGTCTAGGGAGGATGAAAATGACCTAATTGTTCAACCCATGACACAAAATCACTTATTGGATGCACAAGATTGGTTAAAAACCCTCATTGGATTAGAATAAGCCTAGGGAGGACGAAAATGACCTAAATGTGCAACCAATGACACAAAATCACTTATTATATGCAGAAGATTGGTTAAAAACCCTAATTGGAACAAAATAAGCGTAGGGATGACGAAAATGACCTAAATGTTCAACCAATGACACAAAATCACTTATTGGATGCACAAGATTGGTTAAAAACCCTAATTTGATTAGAATAAGCCTACGGAGGACCAAAGTGACCTAAATGTGTAACCAATGATATAAAATCACTTATTATATGCACAAGATTGGTTAAAAACCCTAATTGGATTAGAATAAGACTAGGGAGGACGAAAATGACCAAAATGTGCAACCAATGACACAAAATCACATATTGGATGCACAAGATTCGTTAAAAAGCCTAATTGGATCAGAATAAGCCTAGGGAGGACGAAAATGAACCAAATATTCAACCAATGACACAAAATCACTTTTTGGATGCACACGATTGGTTAAAAACCCTATTTGGATTAGAATAAGCCTAGGGAGAACGAATATAACCTAAATGTGCAACCAATGACACAAAATCACTTATTATATGCACAAGATTGGTTAAAAACCCTAATTGGATTAGAATAAGCATAGGGACTACAAAAATGACCTAAATTTGCAACCAATGACACAAAATCACATATTGGATGCACAAGATTGGTTAAAAACCCTTATTGGATTAGAATAAGCCTAGGGAGGACGAAAATGACCTAAATGTGCAACCAATGACACAAAATCACATATTGGATGCACAAGATTGGTTAAAAACACTAATTGGATTAGAATAAGTCTAGGGAGGATGAAAATGACCTAAATGTTCAACCACTGACACAAAATCACTTATTGGATGCACAAGATTGGTTAAAAACCCTAATTGGATTAGAATATGCCTAGGGAGGACGAAAATGACCTAAATGTGCAACCAATGACACAAAATCACTTATTATATGCAGAAGATTGGTTAAAAACCCTAATTGGATAAAAATAAGCCTAGGGATGACGAAAATGACCTAAATGTTCAACCAATGACACAAAATCACTTATTGGATGCACAAGATTGGTTAAAAACCCTAATTAGATTAGAATAAGCCTAGGGAGGACCACAATGACCTAAATGTGCAACCAATGACATAAAATCACTTATTATATGCAGAAGATTGGTTAAAAACCCTAATTGGATTAGAATAAGACTAGGGAGGACGAAAATGACCAAAATGTGTAACCAATGACACAAAATCACATATTGGATGCACAAGATTCGTTAAAAAGCCTAATTGGATCAGAATAAGCCTAGGGAGGACGAAAATGAACCAAATATTCAACTAATGACACAAAATCACTTTTTGGATGCACACGATTGGTTAAAAACCCTATTTGGATTAGAATAAGCCTAGGGAGAACGAATATAACCTAAATGTGCAACCAATAACACAAAATCACTTATTATATGCACAAGATTGGTTAAAAACCCTAATTGGATTAGAATAAGCATAGGGACTACAAAATTGACCTAAATGTGCAACCAATGACATAAAATCACTTATTATATGCACAAGATTGGTTAAAAACCCTAATTGGATTAGAATAAGCATAGGGACTACAAAAATGACCTAAATGTGCAACCAATGACACAAAATCACTTATTATATGCACAAGATTGGTTAAAAACCCTAATTGGATTAGAATAGGCCTAGGGAGGACGAAAAGGACCTAAATGTACAACCAATGACACAAAATCACATATTGGATGCACATGATTGGTTAAAAACCCTAATTGGATTAGAATAAGTCTAGGGAGGACGAAAATGAGCTAAATGTTCAACCAATGACACAAAATCACTTATTGGATGCACAAGATTGGTTAAAAACCCTAATTGGATTAGAATAAGCCTAGGGAGGACCAAAATGATCTAAATGTGCAACCAATGACACAAAATCACATATTGGATGCACAAGATTGGTTAAAAACCCTATTTGGATTAGAATAAGCCTAGGGAGAACGAAAATAACCTAAATGTGCAACCAATGACACAAAATCACTTATTATATGCAGAAGATTGGTTAAAAACCCTAATTGGATAAAAATAAGCCTAGGGATGACGAAAATGACCTAAATGTTCAACCAATGACACTAAATCACTTATTGGATGCCCAAGATTGGTTAAAAACCCTAATTGGATTAGAATAAGCCTAGGGAGGACGAAAATGACCTAAATGTGCAACCAATGACACAAAATCACTTATTATATGCAGAAGATTGGTTAAAAACCCTAATTGGATAAAAATAAGCCTAGGGATGACGAAAATGACCTAAATGTTCAACCAATGACACAAAATCACTTATTGGATGCACAAGATTGGTTAAAAACCCTAATTGGATTAGAATAAGCCTAGGGAGGACGAAAATGACCTAAATGTGCAACCAATGACACAAAATCACTTATTATATGCACAAGATTGGCTAAAGACGCTAATTGGATTTCAATAAGCCTTGGGAGGACGAAAATGACCTAAACGTTCAACCAATGACACAAAATCACTTATTGAATGCACATGATTGGTTAATAACGCTAATTGGATTAGAATAAGCCTAGGGAGGACGAAAATGACCTAAATGTGCAACTAATGACACAAAATCACATATTGGATGCACAAGATTGGTTAAAAACCCTATTTGGATTAGAATAAGCCTAGGGAGAACGAAAATAACCTAAATGTGCAACCAATGACACAAAATCACTTATTATATGCAGAAGATTGGTTAAAAACCCTAATTGGATAAAAATAAGCCTAGGGATGACGAAAATGACCTAAATGTTCAACCAATGACACAAAATCACTTATTGGATGCCCAAGATTGGTTAAAAACCCTAATTGGATTAGAATAAGCCTAGGGAGGACGAAAATGACCTAAATGTGCAACCAATGACACAAAATCACATATTGGATGCACAAGATTGGTTAAAAACCCTAATTGGATTAGAATAAGCCTAGGGAGGAGGAAAATGACCTAAATGTGCAACCAATGACACAAAATCACATATTGGATGCACAAGATTGGTTAAAAACCCTAATTGGATTAGAATAAGCCTAGGGAGAATGAAAGTAACCTAAATGTTCAACCAAAAACACAAAATCACTTATTGGATGCACAAGATTGATTAAAAACCCTAATTGGATTAGAATAATCCTAGGGAGGACACAAATGACCTAAATGTTCAACCAATGATACAAACGCATTTATTGGGTGCATAAGATTGGTTAAAATCCCTAATTGGATTAGAATAAGTCCAGGGAGGACGAAAATGACCTAAATGTGCAACCAATGACACAAAATCACTTATTATATGCACAAGATTGGTTAAGAACCCTAATTGTATTTGAATAGGCCTAGGGAGGACAAAAAGGACCTAAATGTGCAACCAATGACACAAAATCACGTATTGGATGCACAAGATTGGTTAAAAACCTTAATTGGATTAGAATAAGTCTAGGGAGGACGAAAATAACCTAAATGTTCAACCAATGACACAAAATCACTTATTGGATGCACAAGATTGGTTAAATACCCTAATTGGATTAGAATAAGCCTAGGGAGGACGAAAATGACCTAAATGTGCAACCAATGACACAAAATCACATATTGGATGCACAAGATTGGTTAAAAACCCTAATTGGATTAGAATAAGCCTAGGGAGAATGAAAGTGACCTAAATGTTCAACCAATGACACAAAATCACTTATTGGATGCATAAGATTGGTTAAAAACCATAATTGGATTAGAATAATCCTAGGGAGGACACAAATGACCTAAATGTTCAACCAACGATACAAACGCAATTATTGGGTGCATAAGATTGGTTAAAATCCCTAATTGGATTTGAATAAGCCTAGGGAGGACGAAAATGACCTAATGTGAAACCAATGAACAAAATCACTTATTATATGCACAAGATTGGTTAAAAACCCTAATTGGATTAGAATAAGCATAGGGACTACAAAAATGACCTAAATGTGCAACCAATGACACAAAATCACTTATTATATGCACAAGATTGGTTTAAAACCCTAATTGGATTAGAATAAGCCTAGGGAGAACGAATATAACCTAATTGTGCAGACAATGACACAAAATCACTTATTATATGCACAAGATTGGTTAAAATCCCTAATTGGATTAGAATAAGCATAGGGACTACAAAAATGACCTAATGTGCAACCAATGAACAAAATCACTTATTATATGCACAAGATTGGTTAAAAACCCTAATTGGATTAGAATAAGCATAAGGACTACAAAAATGACCTAAATGTGCAACCAATGACACAAAATCACTTATTATATGCACAAGATTGGTTAAAAACCCTAATTGGATTAGAATAGGCCTAGGGAGGACGAAAATGAACCAAATATTCAACCAATGACACAAAATCACTTTTTGGATGCACACGATTGGTTAAAAACCCTATTTGGATTAGAATAAGCCTAGGGAGAACGAATATAACCTAAATGTGCAACCAATGACACAAAATCACTTATTATATGCACAAGATTGGTTAAAATCCCTAATTGGATTAGAATAAGCATAGGGACTACAAAAATGACCTAATGTGCAACCAATGAACAAAATCACTTATTATATGCACAAGATTGGTTAAAAACACTAATTGGATTAGAATAAGCATAGGGACTACAAAAATGACCTAAATGTGCCACCAATGACACCAAATCACTTATTATATGCACAAGATTGGTTAAAAACCCTAATTGGATTAGAGTAGGCCTAGGGAGGACGAAAATGAACCAAATATTCAACCAATGACACAAAATCACTTTTTGGATGCACACGATTGGTTAAAAACCCTATTTGGATTAGAATAAGCCTAGGGAGAACGAATATAACCTAAATGTGCAACCAATGACACAAAATCACTTATTATATGCATAAGATTGGTTAAAAACCCTAATTGGATTAGAATAAGCATAGGGACTACAAAAATGACCTAAATGTGCAACCAATGACACAAAATCACTTATTATATGCACAAGATTGGTTAAAAACCCTAATTGGATTAGAATAGGCCTAGGGAGGACGAAAATGAACCTAATATTCAACCAATGAAACAAAATCACTTTTTGGATGCACACGATTGGTTAAAAACCCTATTTGGATTAGAATAAGCCTAGGGAGAACGAATATAACCTAAATGTGCAACCAATGACACAAAATCACTTATTATATGCACAAGATTGGTTAAAAACCCTAATTGGATTAGAATAAGCATAGGGACTACAAAAATGACCTAAATGTGCAACCAATGACACAAAATCACATATTGGATGCACAAGATTGGTTAAAAACCCTTATTGGATTAGAATAAGCCTAGGGAGGACGAAAATGACCTAAATGTGCAACCAATGACACAAAATCACATATTGGATGCACAAGATTGGTTAAAAACACTAATTGGATTAGAATAAGTCTAGGGAGGATGAAAATGACCTAAATGTTCAACCACTTACACAAAATCACTTATTGGATGCACAAGATTGGTTAAAAACCCTAATTGAATTAGAATATGCCTAGGGAGGACGAAAATGACCTAAATGTGCAACCAATGACACAAAATCACTTATTATATGCAGAAGATTGGTTAAAAACCCTAATTGGATAAAAATAAGCCTAGGGATGACGAAAATGACCTAAATGTTCAACCAATGACACAAAATCACTTATTGGATGCACAAGATTGGTTAAAAACCCTAATTAGATTAGAATAAGCCTAGGGAGGACCACAATGACCTAAATGTGCAACCAAAGACATAAAATCACTTATTATATGCAGAAGATTGGTTAAAAACCCTAATTGGATTAGAATAAGACTAGGGAGTACGAAAATGACCAAAATGTGCAACCAATGACACAAAATCACATATTGGATGCACAAGATTCGTTAAAAAGCCTAATTTGATCAGAATAAGCCTAGGGAGGACGAAAATGAACCAAATATTCAACCAATGACACAAAATCACTTTTTGGATGCACACGATTGGTTAAAAACCCTATTTGGATTAGAATAAGCCTAGGGAGAACGAATATAACCTAAATGTGCAACCAATTACACAAAATCACTTATTATATGCACAAGATTGGTTAAAAACCCTAATTGGATTAGAATAAGCATAGGGACTACAAAATTGACCTAAATGTGCAACCAATGACATAAAATCACTTATTATATGCACAAGATTGGTTAAAAACCCTAACTGGATTAGAATAAGCATAGGGACTACAAAAATGACCTAAATGTGCAACCAATGACACAAAATCACTTATTATATGCACAAGATTGGTTGAAAACCCTAATTGGATTAGAATAGGCCTAGGGAGGACGAAAAGGACCTAAATGTACAACCAATGACACAAAATCACATATTGGATGCACATGATTGGTTAAAAACCCTAATTGGATTAGAATAAGTCTAGGGAGGACGAAAATGAGCTAAATGTTCAACCAATGACACAAAATCACTTATTGGATGCACAAGATTGGTTAAAAACCCTAATTGGATTAGAATAAGCCTAGGGAGGACCAAAATGATCTAAATGTGCAACCAATGACACAAAATCACATATTGGATGCACAAGATTGGTTAAAAACCCTATTTGGATTAGAATAAGCCTAGGGAGAACGAAAATAACCTAAATGTGCAACCAATGACACAAAATCACTTATTATATGCAGAAGATTGGTTAAAAACCATAATTGGATAAAAATAAGCCTAGGGATGACGAAAATGACCTAAATGTTCAACCAATGACACAAAATCACTTATTGGATGCACAAGATTAGTTAAAAACCCTAATTAGATTAGAATAAGCCTAGGGAGGACCACAATGACCTAAATGTGCAACCAATGACATAAAATCACTTATTATATGCAGAAGATTGGTTAAAAACCCTAATTGGATTAGAATAAGACTAGGGAGGACCACAATGACCTAAATGTGCAACCAATGACATAAAATCACTTATTATATGCAGAAGATTGGTTAAAAACCCTAATTGGATTAGAATAAGCCTAGGGAGAACGAAAATAACCTAAATGTGCAACCAATGACACAAAATCACTTATTATATGCAGAAGATTGGTTAAAAACCATAATTGGATAAAAATAAGCCTAGGGATGACGAAAATGACCTAAATGTTCAACCAATGACACAAAATCACTTATTGGATGCACAAGATTAGTTAAAAACCCTAATTAGATTAGAATAAGCCTAGGGAGGACCACAATGACCTAAATGTGCAACCAATGACATAAAATCACTTATTATATGCAGAAGATTGGTTAAAAACCCTAATTGGATTAGAATAAGACTAGGGAGGACGAAAATGACCTAAATGTGCAACCAATGACACAAAATCACTTATGATATGCAGAAGATTGGTTAAAAACCCTAATTGGAACAAAATAAGCGTAGGGATGACGAAAATGACCTAAATGTTCAACCAATGACACAAAATCACTTATTGGATGCACAAGATTGGTTAAAAACACTAATTAGATTAGAATAAACCTACGGAGGACCAAAGTGACCTAAATGTGTAACCAATGATATAAAATCACTTATTATATGTACAAGATTGGTTAAAAACCCTAATTGGATTAGAATAAGACTAGGGAGAACGAAAATGACCAAAATGTGCAACCAATGACACAAAATCACATATTGGATGCACAAGATTCGTTAAAAAGCCTAATTGGATCAGAATAAGCCTAGGGAGGACGAAAATGAACCAAATATTCAACCAATGACACAAAATCACTTTTTGGATGCACACGATTGGTTAAAAACCCTATTTGGATTAGAATAAGCCTAGGGAGAACGAATATAACCTAAATGTGCAACCAATGACACAAAATCACTTATTATATGCACAAGATTGGTTAAAAACCCTAATTGGATTAGAATAAGCATAGGGACTACAAAAATGACCTAAATTTGCAACCAATGACACAAAATCACATATTGGATGCACAAGATTGGTTAAAAACCCTTATTGGATTAGAATAAGCCTAGGGAGGACGAAAATGACCTAAATGTGCAACCAATGACACAAAATCACATATTGGATGCACAAGATTGGTTAAAAACACTAATTGGATTAGAATAAGTCTAGGGAGGATGAAAATGACCTAAATGTTCAACCACTGACACAAAATCACTTATTGGATGCACAAGATTGGTTAAAAACCCTAATTGGATTAGAATATGCCTAGGGAGGACGAAAATGACCTAAATGTGCAACCAATGACACAAAATCACTTATTATATGCAGAAGATTGGTTAAAAACCCTAATTGGATAAAAATAAGCCTAGGGATGACGAAAATGACCTAAATGTTCAACCAATGACACAAAATCACTTATTGGATGCACAAGATTGGTTAAAAACCCTAATTAGATTAGAATAAGCCTAGGGAGGACCACAATGACCTAAATGTGCAACCAATGACATAAAATCACTTATTATATGCAGAAGATTGGTTAAAAACCCTAATTGGATTAGAATAAGACTAGGGAGGACGAAAATGACCAAAATGTGCAACCAATGACACAAAATCACATATTGGATGCACAAGATTCGTTAAAAAGCCTAATTGGATCAGAATAAGCCTAGGGAGGACGAAAATGAACCAAATATTCAACCAATGACACAAAATCACTTTTTGGATGCACACGATTGGTTAAAAACCCTATTTGGATTAGAATAAGCCTAGGGAGGACGAAAATGACCTAAATGTGCAACCAATGACACAAAATCACATATTGGATGCACAAGATTGGTTAAAAACCCTAATTGGATTAGAATAAGCCTAGGGAGGACGAAAATGACCTAAATGTTCAACCAATGACACAAAATGACACAAAATCACATATTGGATGCACAAGATTGTTTAAAAAGCCTAATTCGATTACAATAAGCCGAGCGAGGACGAAATTGACCTAATTGGATTACCAATGATACAAAATCACTTATTATATGCACAAGATTGGTTAAAAACCCTAATTGGATTAGAATAAGCCTAGGGAGGATGAAAATGACCTAAATGTTCAACTAGTGACCCAAAATGACAAAAAATCACATATTGGATGCACAAGATTGGTTAAAAACCCTAATTGAATTAGAATAAGCCTAGGGAGGATGAAAATGACCTAAGTGTGCAACCAATGACACAAAATGACACAAAATCACATATTGGATGCACAAGATTGGTTAAAAACCCTAATTGGATTAGAATAAGCCTAGGGAGGACGAAAATGACCTAAATGTTCAACCAATGACACAAAATGACACAAAATCACATATTGGATGCACAAGATTGGTTAAAAACCCTAATTAGATTAGAATAAGCCTAGGGAGGACGAAAATGACCTAAATGTTCAACCTATGACACAAAATCACATATTGGATGCACAAGATTGGTTAAAAACCCTAATTGGATTAGAATAAGCCTAGGGAGGACGAAAATGACCTAAATGTTCAACCAATGACACAAAATGACACAAAATCACATATTGGATGCACAAGATTGGTTAAAAACCCTAAATGGATTAGAATATGCCTAGGGAGGACAAAAATGACCTAAATGTTCAACCAATGACACAAAATCACATATTGGATGCACAAGATTGGTTAAAAACCCTAATTGGATTAGAATAAGCCTAGGGAGGACGAAAATGACCTAAATGTTCAACCAATGACACAAAATGACACAAAATCACATATTGGATGCACAAGATTGGTTAAAAACCCTAATTGTTTTAGAATAAGCCTAGGGAGGACGAAATGACCTAAATGTTCAACCAATGACACAAAATGACACAAAATCACATATTGGATGCACAAGATTGGTTAAAAACCCTAATTGGATTAGAATAAGCCTAGGGAGGACGAAAATGACCTAAATGTTCAACCAATGACACAAAATGACACAAAATCACATATTGGATGCACAAGATTGGTTAAAAACCTTAATTGGATTAGAATAAGCCTAGGGAGGACGAATATGACCTAAATGTTCAACCAATGACACAAAATGACACAAAATCACATATTGGATGCACAAGATTGGTTAAAAACCCTAATTGGATTAGAATAAGCCTAGGGAGGACGAAAATGACCTAAATGTTCAACCAATGACACAAAATGACACAAAATCACATATTGGATGCACAAGATTGGTTAAAAATCCTAATTAGATTAAAATAACCCTAGGGAGGACGAAAATGACCTAAATGTTCAACCAATGACACAAAATGACACAAAATCACATATTGGATGCACAGGATTCGTGAAAAACCCTAATTGGATTAGAATAAGCCTGGGGAGGACGAAAATGACCTAAATGTTCAACCAATGACACAAAATGACACAAAATCACATATTGGATGCACAAGATTGGTTAAAAACCCTAATTGGATTAGAATAAGCCTAGGGAGGACGAAAATGACCTAAATGTTCAACCAATGACACAAAATCAATTATTGGATGCACAAGATTGGTTAAAAACGTTAATTGGATTAGAATAAGCCTAGGGAGGACGAAAATGACCTAAATGTTCAACCAATGACACAAAATCACTTATTGGATGCACAAGATTGGTTAAAAACCCTAATTGGATTAGAATAAGCCTAGGGAGGACCAAAATGACCTAAATGTGCAACCAATGACATAAAATCACTTATTATATGCACAAGATTGGTTAAAAACCCTAATTGGATTAGAATAAGACTAGGGAGGACGAAAATGACAAAAATGTGCAACCAATGACACAAAATCACATATTGGATGCACAAGATTCGTTAAAAAGCCTAATTGGATCAGAATAAGCCTAGGGAGGAGGAAAATGAACCAAATATTCAACCAATGACACAAAATCACTTTTTGGATGCACACGATTGGTTAAAAACCCTATTTGGATTAGAATAAGCCTAGGGAGAACGAAAATAACCTAAATGTGCAACCAATGACACAAAATCACTTATTATATGCACAAGATTGGTTAAAAACCCTAATTGGTTTAGAATAAGCCTAGGGAGAACGAAAACGACCTAAATTTGCAACCAATGACACAAAATCACTTATTATATGCACAAGATTGGTTAAAAACCCTAATTGGATTAGAATAAGACTAGGGCGGACGAAAATGACAAAAATGTGCAACCAATGACACAAAATCACATATTGGATGCACAAGATTCGTTAAAAAGCCTAATTGGATCAGAATAAGACTAGGGAGGACGAAAATGAACTAAATATTCAACCAATGACACAAAATCACTTTTTGGATGCACACGATTGGTTAAAAACCCTATTTGGATTACAATAAGCCTAGGGAGAACGAAAATAACCTAAATGTGAATCCGATGACACAAAATCACTTTTTATATGCACAAGATTGGTTAAAAACCCTAATTGGATTAGAATAAGCATAGGGACTTCAAAAATGACCTAAATGTGCAACCAATGACACAAAATCACATATTGGATGCACAAGATTGGTTAAAAACCCTTATTGGATTAGAATAAGCCTAGGGAGGACGAAAATGACCTAAATGTGCAACCAATGACACAAAATCACATATTGGATGCACAAGATTGGTTAAAAACACTAATTGGATTAGAATAAGTCTAGGGAGGATGAAAATGACCTAAATGTTCAACCACTGACACAAAATCACTTATTGGATGCACAAGATTGGTTAAAAACCCTAATTGGATTAGAATATGCCTAGGGAGGACGAAAATGACCTAAATGTGCAACCAATGACACAAAATCACTTATTATATGCAGAAGATTGGTTAAAAACCCTAATTCGATAAAAATAAGCCTAGGGATGACGAAAATGACCTAAATGTTCAACCAATGACACAAAATCACTTATTGGATGCACAAGATTGGTTAAAAACCCTAATTAGATTAGAATAAGCCTAGGGAGGACCAAAATGAGCTAAATGTGCAACCAATGTTATAAAATCACATATTATATGCACAAGATTGGTTAAAAACCCTAATTGGATTTGAATAATCCTTCGGGGGACGAAAAGGATCTAAACGTTCAACCAATGACACAAAATCACTTATTGGATGCACAAGATTGGTTAATAACCCTAATTGGATTAGAATAAGCCTAGGGAGAACGAAAACGACCTAAATGTTCAACCGATGACAAAAAATCACTTATTGGATGCACAAGATTGGTTAAAAACCCTAATTGGATTTGAATTAGTCTAGGGAGGACGAAAATGACCTAAATGTTCAACCAATGACACAAAATCACTTATTGGATGCACAAGATTGGTTAAAAACCCTAATTGGATTAGAATAAGCTTAGGGAGGACCAAAATGACCTAAATGTGCAACCAATGACACAAAATCACTTATTATATGCACAAGATTGGTTGAAAACCCTAATTGGATTAGAATCGGCCTAGGGAGGACGAAAAGGACCTAAATGTACAACCAATGACACAAAATCACATATTGGATGCACATGATTGGTTAAAAACCCTAATTGGATTAGAATAAGTCTAGGGAGGACGAAAATGAGCTAAATGTTCAACCAATGACACAAAATCACTTATTGGATGCACAAGATTGGTTAAAAACCCTAATTGGATTAGAATAAGCCTAGGGAGGACCAAAATGACCTAAATGTGCAACCAATGACACAAAATCACATATTGGATGCACAAGATTGGTTAAAAACCCTATTTGGATTAGAATAAGCCTAGGGAGAACGAAAATAACCTAAATGTGCAACCAATGACACAAAATCACTTATTATATGCAGAAGATTGGTTAAAAACCCTAATTGGATAAAAATAAGCCTAGGGATGACGAAAATGACCTAAATGTTCAACCAATGACACAAAATCACATATTGGATGCACAAGATTCGTTAAAAAGCCTAATTGGATCAGAATAAGCCTAGGGAGGACGAAAATGAACCAAATATTCAACCAACGACACAAAATCACTTTTTGGATGCACACGATTGGTTAAAAACCCTATTTGAATTAAAATAAGCCTAGGGAGAACGAAAATAACCTAACTGTGCAACCAATGACACAAAATCACTTACTATATGCACAAGATTGGTTAAAAACCCTAATTGGATTAGAATAAGCATAGGGACTACAAAAATGACCTAAATGTGCAACGAATGACACAAAATCACTTATTATATGCACAAGATTGGTTAAAAACCCTAATTGGATTAGAATAGGATTAGGGAGGACGAAAAGGACCTAAATGTGCAACCAATGACACAAAATCACATATTGGATGCACAAGATTGGTTAAAAACGCTAATTGGATTAGAATAAGCCAAGGGAAAATGAAAGTGACCTAAATGTTCAACCAATAACACAAAATCACTTATTGGATGCACAAGATTGGTTAAAAACCCGAATTGGATTAGAATAATCCTAGGGAGGACACAAATGACCTAAATCTTCAACCAATGATACAAACGCATTTATTGGGTGCATAAGATTGGTTAAAATCCCTAATTCAATTAGAATAAGCCCAGGGAGGACGAAAATGACCTAAATGTTCAACCAATTACACAAAATCACTTATTATATGCACAAGATTGGTTAAAAACCCTAATTCGATTTGAATAAGCCTTCGGGGGACGAAAAGGACCTAAACTTTCAACAAATGACACAAAATCACTTATTGGATGCACAAGATTGGTTAATAACCCTAATTGGATTAGAATTAGTCTAGGGAGGACGAAAATGACCTAAATGTTCAACCAATGACACAAAATCACTTATTGGATGCACAAGATTGGTTAAAAACCCTAATTGGATTAGAATACGCCTAGGGAGGACGAAAATGACCTAAATGTGCAACCAATGACACAAAATCACATATTGGATGCACAAGATTGGTTAAAAATCCTATTTGGATTAGAATAAGGCTAGGGAGGACGAAAATGACCTAAATGTTAAACCAATGACACAAAATCACTTATTGGATGCACAAGATTGGTTAAAAACCCTAATTAGATTAGAATAAGCCTAGGCAGGACCAAAATGACCTAAATGTGCAACCAATGATATAAAATCACTTATTATATGCACATGATTGGTTAAAAACCCTAATAGGATTTGAATAAGCCTTGGCAAGACGAAAATGACCTAAACGTTCAACCAATGACACAAAATCACTTATTGGATGCACAAGATTGGTTAATAACCCTAATTGGATTAGAATAAGCCTAGGGAGAACGAAAACGACCTAAATATTCAATCGATGACAAAAAATCACTTATTGGATGCACAAGATTGGTTAAAAACCCTAATTGGATTAGAATAAGTCTAGGGAGGATGAAAATGACCTAATTGTTCAACCCATGACACAAAATCACTTATTGGATGCACAAGATTGGTTAAAAACCCTCATTGGATTAGAATAAGCCTAGGGAGGACGAAAATGACCTAAATGTGCAACCAATGACACAAAATCACTTATTGGATGCACAAGATTGGTTAAAAACCCTAATTGGATTAGAATAAGCTTAGGGAGGACCAAAATGACCTAAATGTGCAACCAATGACACAAAATCACATATTGGATGCACAAGATTGGTTAAAAACCCTATTTGGATTAGAATAAGCCTAGGGAGAACGAAAATAACCTAAATGTGCAACCAATGACACAAAATCACTTATTATATGCAGAAGATTGGTTAAAAACCCTAATTGGATAAAAATAAGCCTAGGGATGACGAAAATGACCTAAATGTTCAACCAATGACACAAAATCACTTATTGGATGCACAAGATTGGTTAAAAACCCTAATTAGATTAGAATAAGCCTAGGGAGGACCACAATGACCTAAATGTGCAACCAATGACATAAAATCACTTATTATATGCAGAAGATTGGTTAAAAACCCTAATTGGATTAGAATAAGACTAGGGAGTACGAAAATGACCAAAATGTGCAACCAATGACACAAAATCACATATTGGATGCACAAGATTCGTTAAAAAGCCTAATTTGATCAGAATAAGCCTAGGGAGGACGAAAATGAACCAAATATTCAACCAATGACACAAAATCACTTTTTGGATGCACACGATTGGTTAAAAACCCTATTTGGATTAGAATAAGCCTAGAGAGAACGAATATAACCTAAATGTGCAACCAATTACACAAAATCACTTATTATATGCACAAGATTGGTTAAAAATCCTAATTGGATTAGAATAAGCATAGGGACTACAAAATTGACCTAAATGTGCAACCAATGACATAAAATCACTTATTATATGCACAAGATTGGTTAAAAACCCTAACTGGATTAGAATAAGCATAGGGACTACAAAAATGACCTAAATGTGCAACCAATGACACAAAATCACTTATTATATGCACAAGATTGGTTGAAAACCCTAATTGGATTAGAATAGGCCTAGGGAGGACGAAAAGGACCTAAATGTACAACCAATGACACAAAATCACATATTGGATGCACATGATTGGTTAAAAACCCTAATTGGATTAGAATAAGTCTAGGGAGGACGAAAATGAGCTAAATGTTCAACCAATGACACAAAATCACTTATTGGATGCACAAGATTGGTTAAAAACCCTAATTGGATTAGAATAAGCCTAGGGAGGACCAAAATGACCTAAATGTGCAACCAATGACACAAAATCACATATTGGATGCACAAGATTGGTTAAAAACCCTATTTGGATTAGAATAAGCCTAGGGAGAACGAAAATAACCTAAATGTGCAACCAATGACACAAAATCACTTATTATATGCAGAAGATTGGTTAAAAACCCTAATTGGATAAAAATAAGCCTAGGGATGACAAAAATGACCTAAATGTTCAACCAATGACACAAAATCACTTATTGGATGCACAAGATTGGTTAAAAACCCTAATTAGATTAGAATAAGCCTAGGGAGGACCACAATGACCTAAATGTGCAACCAATGACATAAAATCACTTATTATATGCAGAAGATTGGTTAAAAACCCTAATTGGATTAGAATAAGACTAGGGAGGACGAAAATGACCAAAATGTGTAACCAATGACACAAAATCACATATTGGATGCACAAGATTCGTTAAAAAGCCTAATTGGATCAGAATAAGCCTAGGGAGGACGAAAATGAACCAAATATTCAACTAATGACACAAAATCACTTTTTGGATGCACACGATTGGTTAAAAACCCTATTTGGATTAGAATAAGCCTAGGGAGAACGAATATAACCTAAATGTGCAACCAATAACACAAAATCACTTATTATATGCACAAGATTGGTTAAAAACCCTAATTGGATTAGAATAAGCATAGGGACTACAAAATTGACCTAAATGTGCAACCAATGACATAAAATCACTTATTATATGCAGAAGATTGGTTAAAAACCCTAATTGGAACAAAATAAGCGTAGGGATGACGAAAATGACCTAAATGTTCAACCAATGACACAAAATCACTTATTGGATGCACAAGATTGGTTAAAAACCCTAATTTGATTAGAATAAGCCTACGGAGGACCAAAGTGACCTAAATGTGTAACCAATGATATAAAATCACTTATTATATGCACAAGATTGGTTAAAAACCCTAATTGGATTAGAATAAGACTAGGGAGGACGAAAATGACCAAAATGTGCAACCAATGACACAAAATCACATATTGGATGCACAAGATTCGTTAAAAAGCCTAATTGGATCAGAATAAGCCTAGGGAGGACGAAAATGAACCAAATATTCAACCAATGACACAAAATCACTTTTTGGATGCACACGATTGGTTAAAAACCCTATTTGGATTAGAATAAGCCTAGGGAGAACGAATATAACCTAAATGTGCAACCAATTACACAAAATCACTTATTATATGCACAAGATTGGTTAAAAACCCTAATTGGATTAGAATAAGCATAGGGACTACAAAATTGACCTAAATGTGCAACCAATGACATAAAATCACTTATTATATGCACAAGATTGGTTAAAAACCCTAACTGGATTAGAATAAGCATAGGGACTACAAAAATGACCTAAATGTGCAACCAATGACACAAAATCACTTATTATATGCACAAGATTGGTTGAAAACCCTAATTGGATTAGAATAGGCCTAGGGAGGACGAAAAGGACCTAAATGTACAACCAATGACACCAAATCACATATTGGATGCACATGATTGGTTAAAAACCCTAATTGGATTAGAATAAGTCTAGGGAGGACGAAAATGAGCTAAATGTTCAACGAATGACACAAAATCACTTATTGGATGCACAAGATTGGTTAAAAACCCTAATTGGATTAGAATAAGCCTAGGGAGGACCAAAATGACCTAAATGTGCAACCAATGACACAAAATCACATATTGGATGCACAAGATTGGTTAAAAACCCTATTTGGATTAGAATAAGCCTAGGGAGAACGAAAATAACCTAAATGTGCAACCAATGACACAAAATCACTTATTATATGCAGAAGATTGGTTAAAAACCCTAATTGGATAAAAATAAGCCTAGGGATGACGAAAATGACCTAAATGTTCAACCAATGACACAAAATCACATATTGGATGCACAAGATTCGTTAAAAAGCCTAATTGGATCAGAATAAGCCTAGGGAGGACGAAAATGAACCAAATATTCAACCAACGACACAAAATCACTTTTTGGATGCACACGATTGGTTAAAAACCCTATTTGAATTAAAATAAGCCTAGGGAGAACGAAAATAACCTAACTGTGCAACCAATGACACAAAATCACTTACTATATGCACAAGATTGGTTAAAAACCCTAATTGGATTAGAATAAGCATAGGGACTACAAAAATGACCTAAATGTGCAACGAATGACACAAAATCACTTATTATATGCACAAGATTGGTTAAAAACCCTAATTGGATTAGAATAGGATTAGGGAGGACGAAAAGGACCTAAATGTGCAACCAATGACACAAAATCACATATTGGATGCACAAGATTGGTTAAAAACCCTAATTGGATTAGAATAAGCCAAGGGAAAATGAAAGTGACCTAAATGTTCAACCAATAACACAAAATCACTTATTGGATGCACAAGATTGGTTAAAAACCCGAATTGGATTAGAATAATCCTAGGGAGGACACAAATGACCTAAATCTTCAACCAATGATACAAACGCATTTATTGGGTGCATAAGATTGGTTAAAATCCCTAATTCAATTAGAATAAGCCCAGGGAGGACGAAAATGACCTAAATGTTCAACCAATTACACAAAATCACTTATTATATGCACAAGATTGGTTAAAAACCCTAATTCGATTTGAATAAGCCTTCGGGGGACGAAAAGGACCTAAACTTTCAACAAATGACACAAAATCACTTATTGGATGCACAAGATTGGTTAATAACCCTAATTGGATTAGAATTAGTCTAGGGAGGACGAAAATGACCTAAATGTTCAACCAATGACACAAAATCACTTATTGGATGCACAAGATTGGTTAAAAACCCTAATTGGATTAGAATACGCCTAGGGAGGACGAAAATGACCTAAATGTGCAACCAATGACACAAAATCACATATTGGATGCACAAGATTGGTTAAAAATCCTATTTGGATTAGAATAAGGCTAGGGAGGACGAAAATGACCTAAATGTTAAACCAATGACACAAAATCACTTATTGGATGCACAAGATTGGTTAAAAACCCTAATTAGATTAGAATAAGCCTAGGCAGGACCAAAATGACCTAAATGTGCAACCAATGATATAAAATCACTTATTATATGCACATGATTGGTTAAAAACCCTAATAGGATTTGAATAAGCCTTGGCAAGACGAAAATGACCTAAACGTTCAACCAATGACACAAAATCACTTATTGGATGCACAAGATTGGTTAATAACCCTAATTGGATTAGAATAAGCCTAGGGAGAACGAAAACGACCTAAATATTCAATCGATGACAAAAAATCACTTATTGGATGCACAAGATTGGTTAAAAACCCTAATTGGATTAGAATAAGTCTAGGGAGGATGAAAATGACCTAATTGTTCAACCCATGAATCAAAATCACTTATTGGATGCACAAGATTGGTTAAAAACCCTCATTGGATTAGAATAAGCCTAGGGAGGACGAAAATGACCTAAATGTGCAACCAATGACACAAAATCACTTATTGGATGCACAAGATTGGTTAAAAACCCTAATTAGATTAGAATAAGCCTACGGAGGACGAAAATGACCAAAATGTGCAACCAATGACACAAAATCACATATTGGATGCACAAGATTCGTTAAAAAGCCTAATTGGATCAGAATAAGCCTAGGGAGGACGAAAATGAACCAAATATTCAACCAATGACACAAAATCACGTTTTGGATGCACACGATTTGTTAAAAACCCTATTTGGATTAGAATAAGCCTAGGGAGAACGAATATAACCTAAATGTGCAACCAATGACACAAAATCACTTATTATATGCACAAGATTGGTTAAAAACCCTAATTGGATTAGAATAAGCATAGGGACTACAAAAATGACCTAAATGTGCAACCAATGACACAAAATCACATATTGGATGCACAAGATTGGTTAAAAACCCTTATTGGATTAGAATATGCCTAGGGAGGACGAAAATGACCTAAATGTGCAACCAATGACACAAAATCACATATTGGATGCACAAGATTGGTTAAAAACACTAATTGGATTAGAATAAGTCTAGGGAGGATGAAAATGACCTAAATGTTCAACCATTGACACAAAATCACTTATTGGATGCACAAGATTGGTTAAAAACCCTAATTGGATTAGAATATGCCTAGGGAGGACGAAAATGACCTAAATGTGCAACCAATGACACAAAATCACTTATTATATGCAGAAGATTGGTTAAAAACCCTAATTGGATAAAAATAAGCCTAGGGATGACGAAAATGACCTAAATGTTCAACCAATGACACAAAATCACTTATTGGATGCACAAGATTGGTTAAAAACCCTAATTAGATTAGAATAAGCCTAGGGAGGACTAAAATGAGCTAAATGTGCAACCAATGTTATAAAATCACATATTATATGCACACGATTGGTTAAAAACCCTAATTGGATTTGAATAAGCCTTCGGGGGACGAAAAGGATCTAAACGTTCAACCAATGACACAAAATCACTTATTGGATGCACAAGATTGGTTAATAACCCTAATTGGATTAGAATAAGCCTAGGGAGAACGAAAACGACCTAAATGTTCAACCGATGACACAAAATCACTTATTGGATGCACAAGATTGGTTAATAACCCTAATTGGATTAGAATAAGCCTAGGGAGAACGAAAACGACCTAAATGTTCAACCGATGACAAAAAATCACTTATTGGATGCACAAGAATGGTTAAAAACCCTAATTGGATTAGAATTAGTCTAGGGAGGACGAAAATGACCTAAATGTTCAACCAATGACACAAAATCACTTATTGGATGCACAAGATTGGTTAAAAACCCTAATTGGATTAGAATACGCCTAGGGAGGACGAAAATGACCTAAATGTGCAACCAATGACACAAAATCACATATTGGATGCACAAGATTGGTTAAAAACCCTATTTGGATTAGAATAAGTCTAGGGAGGACGAAAATGACCTAAATGTTAAACCAATGACTCAAAATCACATATTGGATGCACAAGATTGGTCAAAAACCCAAATTGGATTAGAATAATTCTATGGAGGACGAAAATGACCTAAATGTTCAACCAATGATACAAACGCATTTATTGGGTGCATAAGATTGGTTAAAATCCCTAATTGGATTAGAATAAGCCTAGGGAGGACGAAAATGACCTAAATGTGCAACCAATGAAACAAAATCACTTATTATATGCACAAGATTGGTTAAAAACCCTAATTGGATTTGAATAAGCCTTGGGAGGACGAAAACGATGACAAAAAATCACATATTGGATGCACAAGATTGGTTAAAAACCCTTATTGGATTAGAATAAGCCTAGGGAGGACGAAAATGACCTAAATGTGCAACTAATGACACAAAATCACATATTGGATGCACAAGATTGGTTAAAAACCCTATTTGGATTAGAATAAGCCTAGGGAGAACGAAAATAACCTAAATGTGCAACCAATGACACAAAATCACTTATTATATGCAGAAGATTGGTTAACAACCCTAATTGGATAAAAATAAGCTTAGGGATGACGAAAATGACCTAAATGTTCAACCAATGACACAAAATCACTTATTGGATGCACAAGATTGGTTAAAAACCCTATTTGGATTAGAATAAGCCTAACGACAACGAAAATAACCTAAATGTGCAACCAATGACACAAAATCACTTATTATATGCAGAAGACTGGTTAAAAACCCTAATTGGATAAAAATAAGCCTAGGGATGACGAAAATGACCTAAATGTTCAACCACTGACACAAAATCACTTATTGGATGCACAAGATTGGTTAAAAACCCCAATAAGATTAAAATAACTCTAGGGAGGACCAAAATGACCTAAATGTGCAACCAATGACATAAAATCACTTATTATATGCACAAGATTGGTTAAAAACCCTAATTGGATTAGAATAAGACTAGGGAGGACGAAAATGACAAAAATATGCAACCAATGACACAAAATCACATATTGGATGCACAAGATTCGTTAGAAAGCCTAATTGGATCAGAATAAGCCTAGGGAGGAGGAAAATGAACCAAATATTCAACCAATGACACAAAATCACTTTTTGGATGCACACGATTGGTTAAAAACCCTATTTGGATTAGAATAAGCCTAGGGAGAACGAAAATAACCTAAATGTGCAACCAATGACACAAAATCACTTATTATATGCACAGGATTGGTTAAAAACCCTTATTGGATTAGAATAAGCCTAGGGAGAACGAAAACGACCTAAATCTGCAACCAATGACCCAAAATCACTTATTATATGCACAAGATTGGTTAAAAACCCTAATTGGATTAGAATAAGACTAGGGCGGACGAAAATGACAAAAATGTGCAACCAATGACACAAAATCACATATTGGATGCACAAGATTCGTTAAAAAGCCTAATTGGAACAGAATAAGACTAGGGAGGACGAAAATGAACCAAATATTCAACCAATGACACAAAATCACTTTTTGGATGCACACGATTGGTTAAAAACCCTATTTGGATTAGAATAAGCCTAGGGAGAACGAAAATAACCTAAATGTGCAACCAATGACACAAAATCACATATTGGATGCACAAGATTGGTTAAAAACCCTAATTGGATTAGAATAAGTCTAGGGAGGATGAAAATGACCTAAATGTTCAACCAATGACACAAAATCACTTATTGGATGCACAAGATTGGTTAAAAACCCTAATTAGATTAAAATAAGCCTAGGGAGGACCAAAATGACCTAAATGTGCAACCAATGACATAAAATCACTTATTATATGCACAAGTTTGGCTAAAAACCCTAATTGGATTTGAATAAGCCTTCGAAGGACGAAAATGACCTAAACATTCAACCAATGACACAAAATCACTTATTGAATGCAAAAGATTGGTTAATAACCCTAATTGGAATAGAATAAGCCTAGGGAGGATGAAAATGACCTAAATGTGCAACTAATGACACAAAATCACATATTGGATGCACAAGATTGGTTAAAAACCCTATTTGGATTAGAATAAGCCTAGGGAGAACGAAAATAACCTAAATGTGCAACCAATGACACAAAATCACTTATTATATGCAGAAGATTGGTTAAAAACCCTAATTGGATTAAAATAAGTCTAGGGATGACGAAAATGACCTAAATGTTCAACCAATGACACAAAATCACTTATTGGATGCACAAGATTGGTAAAAAACCCTAACTAGATTAGAATAAGCCTAGGGAGGACCAAAATGACCTAAATGTGCAACCAATGACATAAAATCACTTATTATATGCACAAGATTGGTTAAAAACCCTAATTGGATTAGAATAAGACTAGGGAGGACGAAAATGACAAAAATGTGCAACCAATGACACAAAATCACATATTGGATGCACAAGATTCGTTAAAAAGCCTAATTGGATCAGAATAAGCCGATGGAGGACGAAAATGAACCAAATATTCAACCAATGACACAAAATCACTTTTTGGATGCACACGATTGGTTAAAAACCCTATTTAGATTAGAATAAGCCTAGGGAGAACGAAAATAACCTAAATGTGCAACCAATGACACAAAATCACTTATTATATGCACAAGATTGGTTAAAAACCCTAATTGGATTAGAATAAGCATAGGGACTACAAAAATGACCTAAATCTGCAACCAATGACACAAAATCACTTATTATATGCACAAGATTGGTTAAAAACCCTAATTGGATTAGAATAGGCCTAGGGAGGACGAAAAGGACCTAAATGTGCTACCAATGACACAAAATCACATATTGGATGCACAAGATTGGTTAAAAACCCTAATTGGATTAGAATAAGCCTAGGGAGGACGAAAATGACATAAATGTTCAACCAATGACACAAAATCACTTATTGGATGCACAAGATTGGTTAAAAACCCTAATTGGATTAGAATAAGCCTAGGGAGGACGAAAATGACCTAAATGTTCAACCAATGACACAAAATCACATATTGGATGCACAAGATTGGTTAAAAACCCTAATTGGATTAGAAGAAGCCTAGGGAGGACGAAAATGACCTAAATGTTCAACCAATGACACAAAATCACATATTGGATGCACAAGATTGGTTAAAAACCGTAATTGGATTAGAATAAGCCTAGGGAGGACGAAAATGACCTAAATGTTCAACCAATGACACAAAATGACACAAAATCACATATTGGATGCACAAGATTGGTTAAAAACCCTTATTGGATTAGAATAAGCCTAGGGAGGACGAAAATGACCTAAATGTGCAACCAATGACACAAAATCACATATTGGATGCACAAGATTGGTTAAAAACACTAATTGGATTAGAATAAGTCTAGGGAGGATGAAAATGACCTAAATGTTCAACCACTGACACAAAATCACTTATTGGATGCACAAGATTGGTTAAAAACCCTAATTGGATTAGAATATGCCTAGGGAGGACGAAAATGACCTAAATGTGCAACCAATGACACAAAATCACTTATTATATGCAGAAGATTGGTTAAAAACCCTAATTGGATAAAAATAAGCCTAGGGATGACGAAAATGACCTAAATGTTCAACCAATGACACAAAATCACTTATTGGATGCACAAGATTGGTTAAAAACCCTAATTAGATTAGAATAAGCCTAGGGAGGACCAAAATGACCTAAATGTGCAACCAATGATATAAAATCACTTATTATATGCACAAGATTGGTTAAAAACCCTAATTGGATTTGAATAAGCCTTGGCAGGACGAAAATGACCTAAACGTTCAACCAATGACACAAAATCACTTATTGGATGCACAAGATTGGTTAATAACCCTAATTGGATTAGAATAAGCCTAGGGAGAACGAAAACGACCTAAATGTTCAACCGATGACAAAAAATCACTTATTGGATGCACAAGATTGGTTAAAAACCCTAATTGGATTAGAATTAGTCTAGGGAGGACGAAAATGACCTAAATGTTCAACCAATGACACAAAATCACTTATTGGATGCACAAGATTGGTTAAAAACCCTAATTGGATTAGAATAAGCCTAGGGAGGACGAAAATGACCTAAATGTGCAACCAATGACACAAAATCCCATATTGGATGCACAAGATTGGTTTAAAACCCTAATTGAATTAGAATAAGCCTAGGGAGAATGAAAGTGACCTAAATGTTCAACCAATAACACAAAATCACTTATTGGATGCACAAGATTGGTTAAAAACCCTAATTGGATTAGAATAATCCTAGGGAGGACACAAATGACCTAAATGTTCAACCAATAATACAAACGCATTTATTGGGTGCATAAGATTGGTTAAAATCCCTAATTGGATTAGAATAAGCCTAGGGAGGACGAAAATGACCTAAATGTGCAACCAATAACACAAAATCACATATTGGGTGCACAAGATTCGTTAAAAAGCCTAATTGGATCAGAATAAGCCTAAGGAGGACGAAATTGAACCAAATATTCAACCAATGACACAAAATCACTTTTTGGATGCACACGATTGGTTAAAAACCCTATTTGGATTAGAATAAGCCTAGGGAGAACGAAAATAACCTAAATGTGCAACCAATGACACAAAATCACTTATTATATGCACAAGATTGGTTAAAAACCCTAATTGGTTTAGAATAAGCCTAGGGAGAACGAAAACGACCTAAATTTGCAACCAATGACACAAAATCACTTATTATATGCACAAGATTGGTTAAAAACCCTAATTGGATTAGAATAAGACTAGGGCGGACGAAAATGACAAAAATGTGCAACCAATGACACAAAATCACATATTGGATGCACAAGATTCGTTAAAAAGCCTAATTGGATCAGAATAAGACTAGGGAGGACGAAAATGAACCAAATATTCAACCAATGACACAAAATCACTTTTTGGATGCACACGATTGGTTAAAAACCCTATTTGGATTAGAATAAGCCTAGGGAGAACGAAAATAACCTAAATGTGCAACCAATGACACAAAATCACTTATTATATGCACAAGATTGGTTAAAAACCCTAATTGGATTAGAATAAGCATAGGGACGACGAAAATGACCTAAATCTGCAACCAATGACACAAAATCACTTATTATATGCACAAGATTGGTTAAAAACCCTAATTGGATTAGAATAAGACTAGGGCGGACGAAAATGACAAAAATGTGCAACCAATGACACAAAATCACATATTGGATGCACAAGATTCGTTAAAAAGCCTAATTGGATCAGAATAAGCCTAGGGAGGAGGAAAATGAACCAAATATTCAACCAATGACACAAAATCACTTTTTGGATGCACACGATTGGTTAAAAACCCTATTTGGATTAGAATAAGCCTAGGGAGAACGAAAATAACCTAAATGTGCAACCAATGACACAAAATCACTTATTATATGCACAAGATTGGTTAAAAACCCTAATTGGATTAGAATAAGCATAGGGACTACAAAAATGACCTAAATCTGCAACCAATGACACAAAATCACTTATTATATGCACAAGATTGGTTAAAAACCCTAATTGGATTAGAATAGGCCTAGGGAGGACGAAAAGGACCTAAATGTGCTACCAATGACACAAAATCACATATTGGATGCACAAGATTGGTTAAAAACCCTAATTGGATTAGAATAAGTCTAGGGAGGACGAAAATGACATAAATGTTCAATCAATGACACAAAATAACTTATTGGATGCACAAGATTTGTTAAAAACCCTAATTGGATTAGAATAAGTCTAGGGAGGACGAAAATGACCTAAATGTTCAACCAATGACACAAAATCAATTATTGGATGCACAAGATTGGTTAAAAACCCTAATTGGATTAGAATAAGCCTAGGGAGAATGAAAGTGACCTAAATGTTCAACCAATAACACAAAATCACTTATTGGATGCACTAGATTGGTTAAAAACCCTAATTGGATTAGAATAATCCTAGGGAGGACACAAATGACCTAAATGTTCAACCAATAATACAAACGCATTTATTGGGTGCATAAGATTGGTTAAAATCCCTAATTGGATTAGAATAAGCTTAGGGAGGACGAAAATGACCTAAATGTGCAACCAATGACACAAAATCACTTATTATATGCACAAGATTGGCTAAAAACCCTAATTGGATTTGAATAAGCCTTGGGAGGACGAAAATGACCAAAACGTTCAACCAATGACACAAAATCACTTATTGGATGCACAAGATTGGTTAATAATCCTAATTGGATTTGAATAAGCCTAGGGAGGACGAAAATGACCTAAATGTACAACTAATGACACAAAATCACATATTGGATGCACAAGATTGGTTAAAAACCCTAATTGGATTAGAATAAGCCTAGGGACGATGAAAATGACCGAAATGTGCAACCAATGGCACAAAATGACATATTGGATGCACAAGATTGGATAAAAACCCTAATTGGATAAAAATAAGCCTATGGATGACGAAAACGACCAAAATGTTCAACCAAGGACACAAAATCACTTATTGGATGCACAAGATTGGTTCAAAACCCTAATTAGATTAGAATAAGCCTAGGGAGGACCAAAATGACCTAAATGTGCAACCAATGACATAAAATCACTTATTATATGCAAAAGATTGGTTAAAAACCCTAATTGGATTAATATAAGACTAGGGAGGACGAAAATGACCTAAATGTGCAACCAATGACAGAAAATCACATATTGGATGCACAAGATTCGTTAAAAAGCCTAATTGGATCAGAATAAGCCTAGGGAGGACGAAATTGAACCAAATATTCAACCAATGACACAAAATCACTTATTGGATGCACACGATTGGTTAAAAACCCTATTTGGATTAGAATAAGCCTAGGGAGGACGAAAATGACCTAAATGTGCAACCAATGACACAAAATCACTTATTATATGTAGAAGATTGGTTAAAAACCCTAATTGGATAAAAATAAGCTTAGGGATGACGAAAATGACCTAAATGTTCAACCAATGACACAAAATCACTTATTGGATGCACAAGATTGGTTAAAAACCCTAATTAGATTAGAATAAGCCTAGGGAGGACCAAAATGACCTAAATGTGCAACCAATGATATAAAATCACTTATTATATGCACAAGATTGGTTAAAAACCCTAATTGGATTTGAATAAGCCTTGGCAGGACGAAAATGACCTAAACGTTCAACCAATGACACAAAATCACTTATTGGATGCACAAGATTGGTTAATAACCCTAATTAGATTAGAATAAGCCTAGGGAGAACGAAAACGACCTAAATATTCAATCGATGATAAAAAATCACTTATTGGATGCACAAGATTGGTTAAAAACCCTTGTTGGATTAATATAAGCCTAGGAAGAACGAAAATAACCTAACTGTGCAACCAATGACACAAAATCACTTATTATATGCACAAGATTGGTTAAAAACCCTAATTGGATTAGAATAAGCATAGGGACTACAAAAATGACCTAAATGTGCAACGAATGACACAAAATCACTTATTATATGCACAAGATTGGTTAAAAACCCTAATTGGATTAGAATAGGCCTAGGGAGGACGAAAAGGACCTAAATGTGCAACCAATGACACAAAATCACATATTGGATGCACAAGATTGGTTAAAAACCCTAATTGGATTAGAATAAGCCAAGGGAGAATGAAAGTGACCTAAATGTTCAACCAATAACACAAAATCACTTATTGGATGCACAAGATTGGTTAAAAACCCGAATTGGATTAGAGTAATCCTAGGGAGGACACAAATAACCTAAATCTTCAACCAATGATACAAACGCATTTATTGGGTGCATAAGATTGGTTAAAATCCCTAATTCGATTAGAATAAGCCCAGGGAGGACGAAAATGACCTAAATGTTCAACCAATTACACAAAATCACTTATTATATGCACAATATTGGTTAAAAACCCTAATTGGATTTGAATAAGCCTTCGGGGGACGAAAAGGACCTAAACTTTCAACCAATGACACAAAATCACTTATTGGATGCACAAGATTGGTTAATAACCCTAATTGGATTAGAATTAGTCTAGGGAGGACGAAAATGACCTAAATGTTCAACCAATGACACAAAATCACTTATTGGATGCACAAGATTGGTTAAAAACCCTAATTGGATTAGAATACGCCTAGGGAGGACGAAAATGACCTAAATGTGCAACCAATGACACAAAATCACATATTGGATGCACAAGATTGGTTAAAAACCCTATTTGGATTAGAATAAGGCTAGGGAGGACGAAAATGACCTAAATGTTAAACCAATGACACAAAATCACTTATTGGATGCACAAGATTGGTTAAAAACCCTAATTAGATTAGAATAAGCCTAGGCAGGACCAAAATGACCTAAATGTGCAACCAATGATATAAAATCACTTATTATATGCACAAGATTGGTTAAAAACCCTAATAGGATTTGAATAAGCCTTGGCAGGACGAAAATAACCTAAACGTTCAACCAATGACACAAAATTACTTATTGGATGCACAAGATTGGTTAATAACCCTATTTGGATTAGAATAAGCCTAGGGAGAACGAAAACGACCTAAATATTCAATCGATGACAAAAAATCACTTATTGGATGCACAAGATTGGTTAAAAACCCTAATTGGATTAGAATAAGTCTAGGGAGGATGAAAATGACCTAATTGTTCAACCCATGACACAAAATCACTTATTGGATGCACAAGATTGGTTAAAAACCCTCATTGGATTAGAATAAGCCTAGGGAGGACGAAAATGACCTAAATGTGCAACCAATGACACAAAATCACATATTGGATGCACAAGATTGGTTAAAAACCCTAATTGGATTAGAATAAGCCTAGGGAGGACGAAAATGATCTAAATGTTCAACCAATGACACAAAATGACACAAAATCACATATTGGATGCACAAGATTGGTTAAAAACCCTGATTGGATTAGAATAAGCCTAGGGAGGACGAAAATGACCTAAATGTTCAACCATGGACACAAAATGACACAAAATCACATATTGGATGCACAAGATTGGTTAAAAACCCTAATTGGATTAGAATAAGCCTAGGGAGGACGAAAATGACCTAAATGTTCAACCAATGACACAAAATCACATATTGGATGCACAAGATTGGTTAAAAACCCTAATTGGATTAGAATAAGCCTAGGGACAACGAAAATGACCTAAATGTTAAACCAATGACACAAAATGACACAAAATCACATATTGGATGCACAAGATTGGTTAAAAACCGTAATTGGATTTGAATAAGTCTAGGGAGGACGAAAATGACCTAAATGTTCAACAAATGACACAAAATGACACAAAATCACATATTGGATGCACAAGATTGGTTAAAAACCCTAATTGGATTAGAATAAGCTTAGGGAGGATGAAAATGACCTAAACGTTCAACGAATGACACAAAATCACATATTGGATGCACAAGATTGGTTAAAAACCCTAATTGGATTAGAATAAGCCTAGGGAGGACGAAAATGACCTAAATGTTCAACCAATGACACAAAATCACATATTGGATGCACAAGATTGGTTAAAAACCCTAATTGGATTAGAATATGCCTATCGAGGACGAAAATGACCTAAATGTTCAACCAATGACACAAAATGACACAAAATCACATATTGGATGCACAAGATTGGTTAAAAACCCTAATTGGATTAGAATAAGCCTAGGGAGGACGAAAATGACCTAAATGGGTAACCAATGACAAAAATGACACAAAATCACATATTGGATGCACAAGATATGTTAAAAACCCTAATTGGATTAGAATAAGCCTAGGGAGGATGAAAATGACCTAAATGTTCAACCAATGACACAAAATGACACAAAACCACATATTGGATGCACAAGATTGGTTAAAAACCCTAATTGGATTAGAATAAGCCTAGGGAGGACGAAAATGACCTAAATGTTCAACCAATGACACAAAATGACACAAAATCACATATTGGATGCACAAAATTGGTTAAAAACCCTAATTGGATTAGAATAAGCCTAGGGAGGACAAAAATGACCTAAATGTTCAACCAATGACACAAAATCACATATTGGATGCACAAGATTGGTTAAAAACCCTAATTGGATTAGAATAAGCCTAGGGAGGGCGAAAATGACCTAAATGTTCAACCAATGACACAAAATGACACAAAATCACATATTGGATGCACAAGATTGGTTAAAAACCCTAATTGGATTAGAATAAGCCTAGCGAGGACGAAAATGACCTAAATGTTCAACCAATGACATAAAATGACACAAAATCACATATTGGATGCACAAGATTGGTTAAAAACCCTAATTGGATTAGAATAAGCCTAGGGAGGACGAAAATGACCTAAATGTTCAACCAATGACACAAAATAACATATTGGATGCACAAGATTGGTTAAAAACCCCAATTGGATTAGAATAAGCCTAAGGAGGACGAAAATGACCTAAATGTTCAACCAATGACACAAAATCACTTATTGGATGCACAAGATTGGTTAAAAACTCTAATTGGATTAGAATAAGCCTAGGGAGGACGAAAATGACCTAAATGTTCAACCAATGACACAAAATCACTTATTGGATGCACAAGATTGGTTAAAAACCCTAATTGGATTAGAATAAGCCTAGGGAGGACGAAAATGACCTAAATGTGCAACCAATGACACAAAATCACATATTGGATGCACAAGATTGGTTAAAAACCCTAATTGGATTAGAATAATCCTAGGGAGAATGAAAGTGTCCTAAATGTTCAACCAATAACACAAAATCACTTATTGGATGCACAAGATTGGTTAAAAACCCTAATTGGATTAGAATAATCCTAGGGAGGACACAAATGACCTAAATCTTCAACCAATGATACAAACGCATTTATTGGGTGCATAAGATTGGTTAAAATCCCTAATTGGATTAGAATAAGCCTAGGGAGGACGAAAATGACCTAAATGTGCAACCAATGAAACAAAATCACTTATTATATGCACAAGATTGGTTAAAAACCCTAATTGGATTTGAATAAGCCTTGGGAGGACGAAAATGACCTAAACGTTAAACCAATGACACAAAATCACTTATTGGATGCACAAGATTGGTTAAAATCCCTAATTGGATTAGAATAAGCTTAGGGAGGACGAAAATGACCTAAATGTGCAACCAATGACACAAAATCACTTACTATATGCACAAGATTGGTTAAAAACCCTAATTGGATTTCAATAAGCCTAGGGAGGACGAAAATGACCTAAACGTTCAACCAATGACACAAAATCACTTATTGGATGCACAAGATTGGATAATAACCCTAATTGGATTAGAATAAGCCTAGGGAGAACAAAAACGACCTAAATGTTCAACCGATGACAAAAAATCACTTATTGGATGCAGAAGATTGGTTAAAAACCCTAATTGCATTTAAAATAAGCCTAAGGAGGACGAAAAATGACCTAAATGTGCAACCAATGACACAAAATCACATATTAGATGCACAAGATTCGTTAAAAAGCCTAATTGGATCAGAATAAGCCTAGGGAGGACGAAAATGAACCAAATATTCAACCAATGACACAAAATCACTTTTTGGATGCACACGATTGGTTAAAAACCCTATTTGGATTAGAATAAGCCTAGGGAGAACGAAAATAACCTAAATGTGCAACCAATGACACAAAATCACTTATTATATGCACAAGATTGGTTAAAAACCCTAATTGGATTAGAATAAGCATAGGGACGACGAAAATGACCTAAATCTGCAACCAATGACACAAAATCACTTATTATATGCACAAGATTGGTTAAAAACCCTAATTGGATTAGAATAAGACTAGGGCGGACGAAAATGACAAAAATGTGCAACCAATGACACAAAATCACATATTGGATGCACAAGATTCGTTAAAAAGCCTAATTGGATCAGAATAAGCCTAGGGAGGAGGAAAATGAACCAAATATTCAACCAATGACACAAAATCACTTTTTGGATGCACACGATTGGTTAAAAACCCTATTTGGATTAGAATAAGCCTAGGGAGAACGAAAATAACCTAAATGTGCAACCAATGACACAAAATCACTTATTATATGCACAAGATTGGTTAAAAACCCTAATTGGATTAGAATAAGCATAGGGACTACAAAAATGACCTAAATGTGCAACCAATGACACAAAATCACTTATTATATGCACAAGATTGGTTAAAAACCCTAATTGGATTAGAATAGGCCTAGGGAGGACGAAAAGGACCTAAATGTGCAACCAATGACACAAAATCACATATTGGATGCACAAGATTGGTTAAAAACCCTAATTGGATTAGAATAAGTCTAGGGAGGACGAAAATGACCTAAATGTTCAACCAATGACACAAAATCACTTATTGGATGCACAAGATTGGTTAAAAACCCTTATTGGATTAGAATAAGCCTAGGGAGGACGAAAATGACCTAAATGTGCAACCAATGACACAAAATCACATATTGGATGCACAAGATTGGTTAAAAACACTAATTGGATTAGAATAAGTCTAGGGAGGATGAAAATGACCTAAATGTTCAACCACTGACACAAAATCACTTATTGGATGCACAAGATTGGTTAAAAACCCTAATTGGATTAGAATAAGCCTAGGGAGGACGAAAATGACCTAAATGTGCAACCAATGACACAAAATCACTTATTATATGCAGAAGATTGGTTAAATACCCTAATTGGATAAAAATAAGCCTAGGGATGACGAAAATGACCTAAATGTTCAACCAATGACACAAAATCACTTATTGGATGCACAAGATTGGTTAAAAACCCTAATTAGATTAGAATAAGCCTAGGGAGGACCAAAATGACCTAAATGTGCAACCAATGTTATAAAATCACTTATTATATGCACAAGATTGGTTAAAAACCCTAATTGGATTTGAATAAGCCTTCGGGGGACGAAAAGGATCTAAACGTTCAACCAATGACACAAAATCACTTATTGGATGCACAAGATTGGTTAATAACCCTAATTGGATTAGAATAAGCCTAGGGAGAACGAAAACGACCTAAATATTCAATCGATGACAAAAAATCACTTATTGGATGCACAAGATTGGTTAAAAACCCTAATTGGATTAGAATTAGTCTAGGGAGGACGAAAATGACCTAAATGTTCAACCAATGACACAAAATCACTTATTGGATGCACAAGATTGGTTAAAAACCCTAATTGGATTAGAATACGCCTAGGGAGGACGAAAATGACCTAAATGTGCAACCAATGACACTAAATCACATATTGGATGCACAAGATTGGTTAAAAACCCTATTTGGATTAGAATAAGTCTAAGGAGGACGAAAATGACCTAAATGTTAAACCAATGACAGAAAATCACATATTGGATGCACAAGATTGGTCAAAAACCCAAATTGGATTAGAATAATTCTATGGAGGACGAAAATGACCTAAATGTTCAACCAATGACACAAAATCACTTATTGGATGCACAAGATTGGTTAAAAACCCTAATTGGATTAGAATAAGCCTAGGAAGGACGAAAATGACCTAAATGTGCAACCAATGACACAAAATCACATATTGGATGCACAAGATTGGTTAAAAACCCTAATTGGATTAGAATAATCCTAGGGAGGACACAAATGACCTAAATCTTCAACCAATGATACAAACGCATTTATTGGGTGCATAAGATTGGTTAAAATCCCTAATTGGATTAGAATAAGCCTAGGGAGGACGAAAATGACCTAAATGTGCAACCAATGAAACAAAATCACTTATTATATGCACAAGATTGGTTAAAAACCCTAATTGGATTTGAATAAGCCTTGGGAGGACGAAAACGATGACAAAAAATCACTTATTGGATGCACAAGATTGGTTAAAAACCCTAATTGGATTAGAATAAGTCTAGGGAGGATGAAAATGACCTAATTGTTCAACCCATGACACAAAATCACTTATTGGATGCACAAGATTGGTTAAAAACCCTCATTGGATTAGAATAAGCCAAGGGAGGACGAAAATGACCTAAATGTGCAACCAATGACACAAAATCACTTATTATATGCAGAAGATTGGTTAAAAACCCTAATTGGAACAAAATAAGCGAAGGGATGACGAAAATGACCTAAATGTTCAACCAATGACACAAAATCACTTATTGGATGCACAAGATTGGTTAAAAACCCTTATTGGATTAGAATAAGCCTAGGGAGGACGAAAATGACCTAAATGTGCAACCAATGACACAAAATCACATATTGGATGCACAAGATTGGTTAAAAACCCTAATTGGATTAGAATAAGTCTGGGGAGGATGAAAATGACCTAAATGTTCAACCACTGACACAAAATCACTTAATGGATGCACAAGATTGGTTAAAAACCCTAATTGGATTAGAATAAGCCTAGGGAGGACGAAAATGACCTAAATGTTCAACCAATGACACAAAATCACTTATTGGATGCACAAGATTGGTTTAAAACCCTAATTAGATTAGAATAAGCCTTGGGAGGACCAAAATGACCTAAATGTGCAACCAATGTTATAAAATCACATATTATATGCACAAGATTGGTTAAAAACCCTAATTGGATTTGAATAAGCCTTCGGGGGACGAAAAGGATCTAAACGTTCAACCAATGACACAAAATCACTTATTGGATGCACAAGATTGGTTAATAACCCTAATTGGATTAGAATAAGCCTAGGGAGAACGAAAACGACCTAAATGTTCAACCGATGACAAAAAATCACTTATTGGATGCACAAGATTGGATAAAAACCCTATTTGGATTAGAATAAGCCTAGGGAGGACGAAAATGACCTAAATGTGCAACCAATGACACAAAATCACTTATTATATGTAGAAGATTGGTTAAAAACCCTAATTGGATAAAAATAAGCTTAGGGATGACGAAAATGACCTAAATGCTCAACCAATGACACAAAATCACATATTGGATGCACAAGATTGATTAAAAACCCTATTTGGATTAGAATAAGTCTAGGGAGGATGAAAATGACCTAAATGTTAAACCAATGACACAAAATCACTTATTGGATGCACAAGATTGGTTAAAAACCCTAATTGGATTAGAATAAGCCTAGGGTGGACGAAAATGACCTAAATGTGCAACCAATGACACAAAATCACATATTGGATGCACAAGATTGGTTAAAAACCCTAATTGGATTAGAATAATCCTAGGGAGAATGAAAGTGACCTAAATGTTCAACCAATAACACAAAATCACTTATTGGATGCACAAGATTGGTTAAAAACCCTAATTGGATTAGAATAATCCTAGGGAGGACACAAATGACCTAAATCTTCAACCAATGATACAAACGCATTTATTGGGTGCATAAGATTGGTTAAAATCCCTAATTGGATTAGAATAAGCCTAGGGAGGACGAAAATGACCTAAATGTGCAACCAATGAAACAAAATCACTTATTATATGCACAAGATTGGTTAAAAACCCTAATTGGATTTGAATTAGCCTTGGGAGGACGAAAATCACCTAAACGTTAAACCAATGACACAAAATCACTTATTGGATGCACAAGATTGGTTAAAATCCCTAATTGGATTAGAATAAGCTTAGGGAGGACGAAAATGACCTAAATGTGCAACCAATGACACAAAATCACTTACTATATGCACAAGATTGGTTAAAAACCCTAATTGGATTTCAATAAGCCTAGGGAGGACTAAAATGACCTAAACGTTCAACCAATGACACAAAATCACTTATTGGATGCACAAGATTGGTTAATAACCCTAATTGGATTAGAATAAGCCTAGGGAGGACGAAAACGACCTAAATGTTCAACCGATGACAAAAAATCACTTATTGGATGCAGAAGATTGGTTAAAAACCCTAATTGCATTTAAAATAAGCCTAAGGAGGACGAAAAATGACCTAAATGTGCAACCAATGACACAAAATCACATATTAGATGCACAAGATTCGTTAAAAAGCCTAATTGGATCAGAATAAGCCTAGGGAGGACGAAAATGAACCAAATATTCAACCAATGACACAAAATCACTTTTTGGATGCAAACGATTGTTTAAAAACCCTATTTGGATTAGAATAAGCCTAGGGAGAACAAAAATAACCTAAATGTGCAACCAATGACACAAAATCACATATTGGATGCACAAGATTGGTTAAAAACCCTTATTGGTTAAAAACCCTAATTGGATTAGAATATGCATAGGGACTACAAAAATGACCTAAATGTGCAACCAATGACACAAAATCACATATTGGATGCACAAGATTGGTTAAAAACCCTAATTGGATTAGAATAAGTCTAGGGAGGACCAAAATGACCTAAATGTTCAACCAATGACACAAAATCACTTATTGGATGCACAAGTTTGGTTAAAAACCCTAATTGGATTAGAATAAACCTACGGAGGACGAAAATGTCCTAAATGTGCAACCAATGACACAAAATCACATATTGGATGCACAAGATTGGTTAAAAACCCTAATTGGATTATAATAAGCCTAGGGAGAATGAAAGTGACCTAAATGTTCAACCAATAACACAAAATCACTTATTGGATGCACAAGATTGGTTAAAAACCCTAATTGGATTAGAATAATCCTAGGGAGGACACGATTGACCAAAATGTTCAATCAATGATACAAACGCATTTATTGGGTGCATAAGATTGGTTAAAATCCCTAATTGGATTAGAATAAGCCTAGGGAGGACGAAAATGACCTAAATGTGCAACCAATGACACAAAATCACTTATTATATGCACAAGATTGGTTAAAAACCCTAATTGGATTTGAATAAGCCTATGGAGGACGAAAATGACCTAAACGTTGCACCAATGACACAAAATCACTTATTGGATGCACAAGATTGGTTAATAACCCTAATTGGATTAGAATATGCCTAGGGAGAACGAAAACGACCTAAATGTTCAACCGATGACAAAAAATCACTTATTGGATGCAGAAGATTGGTTAAAAACCCTAATTGCATTAAAATAAGCCTAGGGAGGACGAAAAATGACCTAAATGTGCAACCAATGAAACAAAATCTCATATTGGATGCACAAGATTCGTTAAAAAGCCTAATTGGATCAGAATAAGCCTAGGGAGGACGAAAATGAACCAAATATTCAACCAATGACACAAAATCACTTTTTGGATGCACACGATTGGTTAAAAACTCTTTTTGGATTAGAATAAACCTAGGGAGAACGAAAATAACCTAAATGTGCAACCAATGACACAAATTCACATATTGGATGCACAAGATTGGTTAAAAACCCTTATTGGATTAGAATAAGCCTAGGGAGGACGAAAATGACCTAAATGTGCTACCAATGACACAAAATCACCTATTGGATGCACAAGATTGGTTAAAAACCCTAATTGGATTAGAATAAGCCTAGGGAGAACGAAAATAACCTAAATGTGCAACCAATGACACAAAATCACTTATTATATGCAGAAGATTTGTTAAAAACCCTAATTGGATAAAAATAAGCCTAGGGATGACGAAAATGACCTAAATGTTCAACCAATGACACAAAATTACTTATTGGATGCACAAGATTTGTTAAAAACCCTAATTGGATTAGAATAAGCCTAGGCAGGACGAAAATGACGTAAATGTGCAACCAATGACACAAAATCACATATTGGATGCACAAGATTGTTTAAAAACCCTTATTGGATTAGAATAAGCCTAAGGAGGACGAAAATGACCTAAATGTGCTACCAATGACACAAAATCACATATTGGATGCTCAAGATGTGTTAAAAATCCTAATTGGATTACAATAAGCCTAGGGAGAACGAAAATAACCTAAATGTGCAACCAATGACACAAAATCACTTATTATATGCAGAAGATTGGTTAAAAACCCTAATTGGATAAAAATAAGCCTAGGGATGACGAAAATGACCTAAATGTGCAACCAATGACACAAAATCACTTTTTGGATGCACACAATTGGTTAAAAACCTTATTTGAATTACAATAAGCCTAGGGAGAACGAAAATGACGTAAATGTGCAAAAAATGACACAAAATCACTTATTATATGCACAAGATTGGTTAAAAACCCTAATTGGATTAGAATAAGCCTACGGACGACGAAAATGACCTAAATGTGCAAGCAATGACACAAAATCACTTATTATATGCACAAGATTGGTTAAAAACCCTAATTGGATTAGAATAAGACTAGGGAGGACGAAAATGACCAAAATGTGCAACCAATGACACAAATTCACTTATTGGATGCACAAGATTGGTTAAAAACCCTAGTTAGATTTGAATAAGCCTATCGAGGACCAAAATGACCTAAATGTGCAACCAATGTTATAAAATCACATATTATATGCACAAGATTGGTTAAAAACCCTAATTGGATTTGAATAAGCCTTCGGGGGACGAAAAGGATCTAAACGTTCAACCAATGACACAAAATCACTTATTGGATGCACAAGATTGGTTAATAACCCTAATTGGATTAGAATAAGCCTAGGGAGAACGAAAACGACCTAAATGTTCAACCGATGACAAAAAATCACTTATTGGATGCACAAGATTGGTTAAAAACCCTAATTGGATTAGAATTAGTCTAGGGAGGACGAAAATGACCTAAATGTTCAACCAATGACACAAAATCACTTATTGGATGCACAAGATTGGTTAAAAACCCTAATTGGATTAGAATAAGCCTAGGGAGGACCAAAATGACCTAAATGTGCAACCAATGACACAAAATCACATATTGGATGCACAAGATTGGTTAAAAACCCTATTTGGATTAGAATAAGCCTAGGGAGAACGAAAATAACCTAAATGTGCAACCAATGACACAAAATCACTTATTATATGCAGAAGATTGGTTAAAAACCCTAATTGGATAAAAATAAGCCTAGGGATGACGAAAATGACCTAAATGTTCAACCAATGACACAAAATTACTTATTGGATGCACAAGATTTGTTAAAAACCCTAATTGGATTAGAATAAGCCTAGGCAGGACGAAAATGACGTAAATGTGCAACCAATGACACAAAATCACATATTGGATGCACAAGATTGTTTAAAAACCCTTATTGGATTAGAATAAGCCTAAGGAGGACGAAAATGACCTAAATGTGCTACCAATGACACAAAATCACATATTGGATGCTCAAGATGTGTTAAAAATCCTAATTGGATTACAATAAGCCTAGGGAGAACGAAAATAACCTAAATGTGCAACCAATGACACAAAATCACTTATTATATGCAGAAGATTGGTTAAAAACCCTAATTGGATAAAAATAAGCCTAGGGATGACGAAAATGACCTAAATGTGCAACCAATGACACAAAATCACTTTTTGGATGCACACAATTGGTTAAAAACCTTATTTGAATTACAATAAGCCTAGGGAGAACGAAAATGACGTAAATGTGCAAAAAATGACACAAAATCACTTATTATATGCACAAGATTGGTTAAAAACCCTAATTGGATTAGAATAAGCCTACGGACGACGAAAATGACCTAAATGTGCAAGCAATGACACAAAATCACTTATTATATGCACAAGATTGGTTAAAAACCCTAATTGGATTAGAATAAGACTAGGGAGGACGAAAATGACCAAAATGTGCAACCAATGACACAAATTCACTTATTGGATGCACAAGATTGGTTAAAAACCCTAGTTAGATTTGAATAAGCCTATCGAGGACCAAAATGACCTAAATGTGCAACCAATGTTATAAAATCACATATTATATGCACAAGATTGGTTAAAAACCCTAATTGGATTTGAATAAGCCTTCGGGGGACGAAAAGGATCTAAACGTTCAACCAATGACACAAAATCACTTATTGGATGCACAAGATTGGTTAATAACCCTAATTGGATTAGAATAAGCCTAGGGAGAACGAAAACGACCTAAATGTTCAACCGATGACAAAAAATCACTTATTGGATGCACAAGATTGGTTAAAAACCCTAATTGGATTAGAATTAGTCTAGGGAGGACGAAAATGACCTAAATGTTCAACCAATGACACAAAATCACTAATTGGATGCACAAGATTGGTTAAAAACCCTAATTGGATTAGAATACGCCTAGGGAGGACGAAAATGACCTAAATATGCAACCAATGATACAAACGCATTTATTGGGTGCATAAGATTGGTTAAAATCCCTAATTGTATTAGAATAAGCCTAGGGAGGACGAAAATGACCTAAATGTGCAACCAATGAAACAAAATCACTTATTATATGCACAAGATTGGTTAAAAACCCTAATTGGATTTGAATAAGCCTTGGGAGGACGAAAATGACCTAAACGTTAAACCAATGACACAAAATCACTTATTGGATGCACAAGATTGGTTAAAATCTCTAATTGGATTAGAATAAGCTTAGGGAGGACGAAAATGACCTAAATGTGCAACCAATGACACAAAATCACTTACTATATGCACAAGATTGGTTAAAAACCCTAATTGGATTTCAATAAGCCTAGGGAGGACGAAAATGACCTAAACGTTCAACCAATGACACAAAATCACTTATTGGATGCACAAGATTGGATAATAACCCTAATTGGATTAGAATAAGCCTAGGGAGAAAAAAACGACCTAAATGTTCAACCGATGACAAAAAATCACTTATTGGATGCAGAAGATTGGTTAAAAACCCTAATTGCATTTAAAATAAGCCTAAGGAGGACGAAAAATGACCTAAATGTGCAACCAATGACACAAAATCACATATTGGATGCACAAGATTGGTCAAAAACCCAAATTGGATTAGAATAATTCTATGGAGGACGAAAATGACCTAAATGTTCAACCAATGACACAAAATCACTTATTGGATGCACAAGATT
>JBBPBQ010000003.1:22876535-22891518 GCA_037974755.1 Cicer yamashitae
TAAACGTTCCACCAATGACACAAAATCACTTATTGGATGCACAAGATTGGTTAATAACCCTAATTGGATTAGAATAAGCCTAGGGAGAACGAAAACGACCTAAATGTTCAACCGATGACAAAAAATCACTTATTGGATGTAGAAGATTGGTTAAAAACCCTAATTGCATTAAAATAAGCCTAGGGAGGACGAAAAATGACCTAAATGTGCAACCAATGAAACAAAATCACATATTGGATGCACAAGATTCGTTAAAAAGCCTAATTGGATCAGAATAAGCCTAGGGAGGACGAAAATGAACCAAATATACAACCAATGACACAAAATCACTTTTTGGATGCACACGATTGGTTAAAAACTCTTTTTGGATTAGAATAAGCCTAGGGAGAACGAAAATAACCTAAATGTGCAACCAATGACACAAATTCACATATTTGATGCACAAGATTGGTTAAAAACCCTTATTGGATTAGAATAAGCCTAGGGAGGACGAAAATGACCTAAATGTGCTACCAATGACACAAAATCACCTATTGGATGCACAAGATTGGTTAAAAACCCTAATGGGATTAGAATAATCCTAGGGAGGACACAATTGACCTAAATGTTCAACCAATGATACAAACGCATTTATTGGATGCATAAGATTGGTTAAAATCCCTAATTGGATTAGAATAAGCCTAGGGAGGACGAAAATGACCTAAATGTGCAACCAATGACACAAAATCACTTATTATATGCACAAGATTGGTTAAAAACCCTAATTGGATTTGAATAAGCCTAGGGAGGACGAAAATGACCTAAACGTTCCACCAATGACACAAAATCACTTATTGGATGCACAAGATTGGTTAATAACCCTAATTGGATTAGAATAAGCCTAGGGAGAACGAAAACGACCTAAATGTTCAACCGATGACAAAAAATCACTTATTGGATGTAGAAGATTGGTTAAAAACCCTAATTGCATTAAAATAAGCCTAGGGAGGACGAAAAATGACCTAAATGTGCAACCAATGAAACAAAATCACATATTGGATGCACAAGATTCGTTAAAAAGCCTAATTGGATCAGAATAAGCCTAGGGAGGACGAAAATGAACCAAATATACAACCAATGACACAAAATCACTTTTTGGATGCACACGATTGGTTAAAAACTCTTGTTGGATTAGAATAAGCCTAGGGAGAACAAAAATAACCTAAATGTGCAACCAATGACACAAATTCACATATTGGATGCACAAGATTGGTTAAAAACCCTTATTGGATTAGAATAAGCCTAGGGAGGACGAAAATGACCTAAATGTGCTACCAATGACACAAAATCACCTATTGGATGCACAAGATTGGTTAAAAACCCTAATTGGATTAGAATAAGCCTAGGGAGAACGAAAATAACCTAAATGTGCAACCAATGACACAAAATCACTTATTATATGCAGAAGATTGGTTAAAAACCCTAATTGGATAAAAATAAGCCTAGGGATGACGAAAATTACCTAAATGTTCAACCAATGACACAAAATTACTTATTGGATGCACAAGATTTGTTAAAAACCCTAATTGGATTAGAATAAGCCTAGGCAGGACGAAAATGACCTAAATGTGCAACCAATGACACAAAATCACATATTATATGCACAAGATTGGTTAAAAACCCTAATTGGATTAGAATAAGACTAGGGAGGACGAAAATGACCAAAATGTGCAACCAATGACACAATCACTTATTGGATGCACAAGATTGGTTAAAAACCCTAATTAGATTAGAATAAGCCTATGGAGGTACAAAATGACCTAAATGTGCAACCAATGACACAAAATCACTTATTATATGCATAAGATTGGTTCAAAACCCTAATTGGATTAGAATAAGAATAGGGAGGACGAAAATGACCAAAATGTGCAACCAATCACACAAAATCACATACTGGATGCACAAGATTCGTTAAAAAGCCTAATTGGATCAGAATAAGCCTAGGGAGGATGAAAATGAACTAAATGTTCAACCAATGACACAAAATGACACAAAATCACATATTGGATGCACAAGATTGGTTGAAAACCCTAATTGGATTAGAATAAGCGTAGCGAGGACGAAAATGACCTAAATGTTCAACTAATGACACAAAATTACTTATTGGATGCACAAGATTTGTTAAAAACCCTAATTGGATTAGAATAAGCCTAGGCAGGACGAAAATGACCTAAATGTGCAACCAATGACACAAAATCACTTATTATATGCACAAGATTGGTTAAAAACCCTAACTGGATTAGAATAAGACTAGGGAGGACGAAAATGACAAAAATGTGCAACCAATGACACAAAATCACATATTGGATGCACAAGATTGGTTATAAACCCTAATTGGATCAAAATAGGCCTAGGGAGGACGAATATGAACTAAATGTTCAACCAATGACAAAAAATCACTTTTTGGATGCACACAATTGGTTAAAAACCCTATTTGAATTAGAATAAGCCTACGGACGACGAAAATGACCTAAATGTGCAACCAATGACACAAAATCACATATTGGATGCACAAGATTGGTTAAAAACCCTAATTAGATTAGAATAAACCTAGGGATGACGAAAATGACCTAAATGTTCAACCAATGACACAAAATCACTTTTTGGATGCACAAGATTGGTTAAAAACCATAATTAGATTATAATAAGCCTAGGGAGAACAAAAATGACCTAAATGTGCAACCAATGACACAAAATCACTTATTATATGCACAAGACTAGTTAAAAACCCTAATTGGATTAGAATAAGCCGAGGGAGGACGAAAATGACCTAAATGTGCAACCAATGACACAAAATCACATATTGGATGCACAAGATTAGTTAAAAACCCTAATTGGAATAGAATAAGCCTAGGGAAGATGAGAATAACCGAAATGCTCAACCAATGACACAAAATGACACAAAATCACATATTGGATGCACAAGATTGGTTGAAAACCCTATTTGGATTAGAATAAGCCTAGGGAGGATGAAAATGACCTAAATGTTCAATCAATGAGATAAAATCACTTATTGGATACACACGATTGGTTAAAACCCCTAATTATATTAGAATAAGCATAGGGACTACAAAAATCACCTAAATGTGCAACCAATGACACAAAATCACTTATTATATGCACAAGATTGGTTAAAAACCCTAATTGGATTAGAATATGCATAGGGACTACAAAAATGACCTAAATGTAAAACCAATGACACAAAATCACTTATTATATGCACAAGATTGGTTAAAAACCCTAATTGGATTAGAATAGGCCAAGGGAGGACGAAAAGGACCTAAATGTGCAACCAATGACACAGAATCACGTATTGGATGCACAAGATTGGTTAAAAACCCTAATTGGATTAGAATAAGCCTAGGGAGGACGAAAATGAACCAAATATTCAACCAATGACACAAAATCACTTTTTGGATGCACACCTAGGGAGAACGAAAATAACCTAAATGTGCAACCAATGACACAAAATCTCTTATTATATGCACAAGATTGGTTAAAAACCCTAATTGGATTAGCATAAGCATAGGGACTACAAAAATGACCTAAATGTGCAACCAATGACCCAAAATCACTTATTATATGCACAAGATTGGTTAAAAACTATAATTGGATTAGAATAGGCCTAGGGAGGACGAAAAGGACCTAAATGTGCAACCAATGACACAAAATCACATATTGGATGCACAAGATTGGTTAAAAACCCTAATTGGATTAGAATAAGTCTAGCGAGGACGAAAATGACCTAAATGTTCAACCAATGACACAAAATCACTTATTGGATGCACAAGATTGGTTAAAAACCCTAATTGGATTAGAATAAACCTACGGAGGACGAAAATGACCTAAATGTGCAACCAATGACACAAAATCACATATTGGATGCACAAGATTGGTTAAACACCCTAATTGGATTAGAATAAGCCTAGGGAGAATGAAAGTGACCTAAATGTTCAACCAACAACACAAAATCACTTATTGGATGCACAAGATTGGTTAAAAACCCTAATTGGATTAGAATAATCCTAGGGAGGACACAATTGACCTAAATGTTCAACCAATGATACAAACGCATTTATTGGATGCATAAGATTGGTTAAAATCCCTAATTGGATTAGAATAAGCCTAGGGAGGACGAAAATGACCTAAATGTGCAACCGATGACACAAAATCACTTATTATATGCACAAGATTGGTTAAAAACCCTAATTGGATTTGAATAAGCCTAGGGAGAACGAAAACAACCTAAATGTTCAACCGATGACAAAAAATCACTTATTGGATGCAGAGGATTGGTTAAAAACCCTAATTGCATTAAAATAAGCCTAGGGAGGACGAAAAATGACCTAAATGTGCAACCAATGAAACAAAATCACATATTGGATGCACAAGATTCGTTAAAAAGCCTAATTGGATCAGAATAAGCCTAGGGAGGACGAAAATGAACCAAATATACAACCAATGACACAAAATCACTTTTTGGATGCACACGATTGGTTAAAAACTCTTTTTGGATTTGAATAAGCCTAGGGAGAACGAAAATAACCTAAATGTGCAACCAATGACACAAATTCACATATTGGATGCACAAGATTGGTTAAAAACCCTAATTGGATTAGAATAAGCCTAGGGAGAACGAAAATAACCTAAATGTGCAACCAATGACACAAAATCACTTATTATATGCAGAAGATTGGTTAAAAACCCTAATTGGATAAAAATAAGACTAGGGATGACGAAAATTACCTAAATGTTCAACCAATGACACAAAATTACTTATTGGATGCACAAGATTTGTTAAAAACCCTAATTGGATTAGAATAAGCCTAGGCAGGACGAAAATGACCTAAATGTGCAACCAATGACACAAAATCACTTGTTATATGCAGAAGATTGGTTAAAAACCCTAATTGGATAAAAATAAGCCTAGGGATGACGAAAATGACCTAAATGTTCAACCAATGACAAAAAATCACTTATTGGATGCACAAGATTGGTTAAAAACCCTAATTAGATTAGAATAAGCCTATGGAGGACCAAAATGACCTAAATGTGCAACCAATGACATAAAATCACTTATTATATGCATAAGATTGGTTAAAAACCCTAATTGGATTAGAATAAGAATAGGGAGGACGAAAATGACCAAAATGTGCAACCAATCACACAAAATCACATACTGGATGCACAAGATTCGTTAAAAAGCCTAATTGGATTAGAATAAGCGTAGCGAGGACGAAAATGACCTAAATGTTCAACCAATAACACAAAATGACACCAAATCACTTATTAGATGCATAAGATTGGTCAAAAACCCTAATTGGATTAGAATAAGCCTAGCGAGGACGAAAATGACCTAAATGTTCAACTAATGACACAAAATTACTTATTGGATGCACAAGATTTGTTAAAAACCCTAATTGGATTAGAATAAGCCTAGGCAGGACGAAAATGACCTAAATGTGCAACCAATGACACAAAATCACTTATTATATGCACAAGATTGGTTAAAAACCCTAATTGGATTAGAATAAGACTAGGGAGGACGAAAATGACCAAAATGTGCAACCAATCACACAAAATCACATATTGGATGCACAAGATTGGTTATAAACCCTAACTGGATCAAAATAAGCCAAGGGAGGACGAAAATGAACTAAATGTTCAACCAAGGACACAAAATCACTTTTTGGATGCACACAATATTTTAAAAACCTTATTTGAATTAGAATAAGCCAAGGGAGAACGAAAATGACCTAAATGTGTAAAAAATGACACAAAATCACTTATTATATGCACAAGATTGGTTAAAAACCCTAATTGGATTAGAATAAGCCTACGGACGACGAAAATGACCTAAATGTGCAACCAATGACACAAAATCAAATATTGGATGGACAAGATTGGTTAAAAACACAAAATCACTTTTTAGATGCACAAGATTGGTTAAAAACCCTAATTGGATTAGAATAAGACTAGGGAGGACGAAAATGACCAAAATGTGCAACCAATGACACAAAATCACTTATTGGATGCACAAGATTGGTTAAAAACCCTAATTAGATTAGAATAAGCCTATGGAGGACCAAAATGACCTAAATGTGCAACCAATGACACAAAATCACTTATTATATGCATAAGATTGGTTAAAAACCCTAATTGGATTAGAATAAGAATAGGGAGGACGAAAATGACCAAAATGTGCAACCAATGACACAAAATCACATATTGGATGCACAAGATTGGTTATAAACCCTAACTGGATCAAAATAAGCCTAGGGAGGACGAAAATGAACTAAATGTTCAACTAATGACACAAAATCACTTTTTGGATGCATACAATTGGTTAAAAACCTTATTTGAATTACAATAAGCCTAGGGAGAACGAAAATGACGTAAATGTGCAAAAAATGACACAAAATCACTTATTATATGCACAAGATTGGTTAAAAACCCTAATTGGATTAGAATAAGCCTACGGACGACGAAAATGACCTAAATGTGCAACCAATGACACAAAATCAAATATTGGATGGACAAGATTGGTTAAAAACCCTAATTAGATTAGAATAAACCTAGGGATGACGAAAATGAGCTAAATGTTCAACCAATGACACAAAATCACTTTTTGGATGCACAAGATTGGTTAAAAACCATAATTAGATTATAATAAGCCTAGGGAGAACAAAAATGACCTAAATGTGCAACCAATGACACAAAATCACTTATTATATGCACAAGATTAGTTAAAAACCCTAATTGGACTAGAATAAGCCTAGGGAAGATGAAAATAACCGAAATGCTCAACCAATGACACAAAATGATACAAAATCACATATTGGATGCACAAGATTGGTTGAAAACCCTATTTGGATTAGAATAAGCCTACGGAGGACGAAAATGACCTAAATGTTCAATCAATGAGACAAACACACTTATTGGATACACACGATTGGTTCAAAACCCTAATTGGATTAGAATAAGCATAGGGACTACAAAAATGACCTAAATGTGCAACCAACGACACAAAATTACTTATTGGATGCACAAGATTTGTTAAAAACCCTAATTGGATTAGAATAAGCCTAGGCAGGACGAAAATGACCTAAATGTGCAAGCAATGACACAAAATCACTTATTATATGCACAAGATTGGTTAAAAACCCTAATTGGATTAGAATAAGACTAGGGAGGACGAAAATGACCAAAATGTGCAACCAATGACACAAATTCACTTATTGGATGCACAAGATTGGTTAAAAACCCTAGTTAGATTAGAATAAGCCTATGGAGGACCAAAATGACCAAAATATGCAACCAATGTTATAAAATCACATATTATATGCACAAGATTGGTTAAAAACCCTAATTGGATTTGAATAAGCCTTCAGGGGACGAAAAGGATCTAAACGTTCAACCAATGACACAAAATCACTTATTGGATGCACAAGATTGGTTAATAACCCTAATTGGATTAGAATAAGCCTAGGGAGAACAAAAACGACCTAAATGTTCAACCGATGACAAAAAATCACTTATTGGATTCACAAGATTGGTTAAAAACCCTAATTGGATTAGAATTTGTCTAGGGAGGACGAAAATGACCTAAATGTTCAACCAATGACACAAAATCACTTATTGGATGCACAAGATTGGTTAAAAACCCTAATTGGATTAGAATACGCCTAGGGAGGACGAAAATGACCTAAATGTGCAACCAATGACACAAAATCACATATTGGATGCACAAGATTGGTTAAAAACCCTATTTGGATTAGAATAAGTCTAGGGAGGACGAAAATGACCTAAATGTTAAACCAATGACACAAAATCACATATTGGATGCACAAGATTGGTTAAAAACCCTAATTGGATTAGAATAATCCTAGGGAGGACACAAATGACCTAAATCTTCAACCAATGATACAAATGCATTTATTGGGTGCATAAGATTGGTTAAAATCCCTAATTGGATTAGAATAAGCCTAGGGAGGACGAAAATGACCTAAATGTGCAACCAATGAAACAAAATCACTTATTATTTGCACAAGATTGGTTAAAAACCCTAATTGGATTAGAATAAGTCTAGGGAGGATGAAAATGACCTAATTGTTCAACCCATGACACAAAATCACTTATTGGATGCACAAGATTGGTTAAAAACCCTCATTGGATTAGAATAAGCCTAGGGAGGACGAAAATGACCTAAATGTGCAACCAATGACACAAAATCACTTATTATATGCAGAAGATTGGTTAAAACCCCTAATTGGAACAAAATAAGCGAAGGGATGACGAAAATGACCTAAATGTTCAACCAATGACACAAAATCACTTATTGGATGCACAAGATTGGTTAAAAACCCTTATTGGATTAGAATAAGCCTAGGGAGGACGAAAATGACCTAAATGTGCAACCAATGACACAAAATCACATATTGGATGCACAAGATTGGTTAAAAACCCTAATTGGATTAGAATAAGTCTGGGGAGGATGAAAATGACCTAAATGTTCAACCACTGTTATAAAATCACATATTATATGCACAAGATTGGTTAAAAACCCTAATTGGATTTGAATAAGCCTTCGGGGGACGAAAAGGATCTAAACGTTCAACCAATGACACAAAATCACTTATTGGATGCACAAGATTGGTTAATAACCCTAATTGGATTAGAATAAGCCTAGGGAGAACGAAAACGACCTAAATGTTCAACCGATGACAAAAAATCACTTATTGGATGCACAAGATTGGTTATAAACCCTAATTGGATTAGAATTGGTCTAGGGAGGACGAAAATGACTTAAATGTTCAACCAATGACACAAAATCACTTATTGGATGCACAAGATTGGTTAAAAACCCTAATTGGATTAGAATACGCCTAGGGAGGACGAAAATGACCTAAATGTGCAACCAATGACACAAAATCACATATTGGATGCACAAGATTGGTTAAAAACCCTATTTGGATTAGAATAAGTCTAGGGAGGATGAAAATGACCTAAATGTTAAACCAATGACACAAAATCACTTATTGGATGCACAAGATTGGTTAAAAACCCTAATTGGATTAGAATAAGCCTAGGGAGGACGAAAATGACCTAAATGTGCAACCAATGACACAAAATCACATATTGGATGCACAAGATTGGTTAAAAACCCTAATTGGATTAGAATAATCCTAGGGAGAATGAAAGTGTCCTAAATGTTCAACCAATAACACAAAATCACTTATTGGATGCACAAGATTGGTTAAAAACCCTAATTGGATTAGAATAATCCTAGGGAGGACACAAATGACCTAAATCTTCAACCAATGATACAAACGCATTTATTGGGTGCATAAGATTGGTTAAAATCCCTAATTGGATTAGAATAAGCCTAGGGAGGACGAAAATGACCTAAATGTGCAACCAATGAAACAAAATCACTTATTATATGCACAAGATTGGTTAAAAACCCTAATTGGATTTGAATAAGCCTTGGGAGGACGAAAATGACCTAAACGTTAAACCAATGACACAAAATCACTTATTGGATGCACAAGATTGGTTAAAATCCCTAATTGGATTAGAATAAGCTTAGGGAGGACGAAAATGACCTAAATGTGCAACCAATGACACAAAATCACTTACTATATGCACAAGATTGGTTAAAAACCCTAATTGGATTTCAATAAGCCTAGGGAGGACGAAAATGACCTAAACGTTCAGCCAATGACACAAAATCACTTATTGGATGCACAAGATTGGTTAATAACCCTAATTGGATTAGAATAAGCCTAGGGAGAACAAAAACGACCTAAATGTTCAACCGATGACAAAAAATCACTTATTGGATGCAGAAGATTGGTTAAAAACCCTAATTGCATTTAAAATAAGCCTAAGGAGGACGAAAAATGACCTAAATGTGCAACCAATGACACAAAATCACATATTAGATGCACAAGATTCGTTAAAAAGCCTAATTGGATCAGAATAAGCCTAGGGAGGACGAAAATGAACCAAATATTCAACCAATGACACAAAATCACTTTTTGGATGCACACGATTGGTTAAAAACCCTATTTGGATTAGAATAAGCCTAGGGAGAACGAAAATAACCTAAATGTGCAACCAATGACACAAAATCACATATTGGATGCACAAGATTGGTTAAAAACCCTAATTGGATTAGAATAAGCCTAGGGAGGACGAAAATGACCTAAATGTGCAACCAATGACACAAAATCACATATTGGATGCACAAGATTGGTTAAAAACCATAATTGGATTAAAATAAGCCTAGGGAGGACAAAAATGACCTAAATGTTCAACCAATGACACAAAATGACACAAAATCACATATTGGATGCACAAGATTGGTTAAAAACCTTAATTGGATTAGAATAAGCCTAGGGAGGACGAAAATGACCTAAATGTTCAACCAATGATACAAAATGACACAAAATCACATATTGGATGCACAAGATTGGTTAAAAACCCTAATTGGATTAGAATAAGCCTAGGGAGGACGAAAATGAACTAAATGTTCAACGATTGACACAAAATGACACAAAATCACATATTGGATGCACAAGATTGGTTAAAAACCCTAATTGGATTAGAATACGCCTAGGGAGGACGAAAATGACCTAAATGTTCAACCAATGACATAAAATCACATATTGGATGCACAAGATTGGTTAAAAACCCTAATTGGATTAGAATAAGCCTAGGGAGGACGAAAATGACCTAAATGTTCAACCAATGACACAAAATCACATATTGGATGCACAAGATTGGTTAAAAACCCTAATTGGATTAGAATAAGCCTAGGGAGGTCGAAAATGACATAAATGTTCAACCAATGACACAAAATCACATATTGGATGCACAAGATTGGTTAAAAACCCTAATTGGATTAGAATAAGCCTAGGGTGGACGAAAATGACCTAAATGTTCAACCAATGACACAAAATCACATATTGGATGCACAAGATTGGTTAAAAACCCTAATTGGATTAGAATAAGCCTAGGGTGGACGAAAATGACCTAAATGTGCAACCAATGACACAAAATCACATATTGGATGCACAAGATTGGTTAAAAACCCTAATTGGATTAGAATAATCCTAGGGAGAATGAAAGTGACCTAAATGTTCAACCAATAACACAAAATCACTTATTGGATGCACAAGATTGGTTAAAAACCCTAATTGGATTAGAATAATCCTAGGGAGGACACAAATGACCTAAATCTTCAACCAATGATACAAACGCATTTATTGGGTGCATAAGATTGGTTAAAATCCCTAATTGGATTAGAATAAGCCTAGGGAGGACGAAAATGACCTAAATGTGCAACCAATGAAACAAAATCACTTATTATATGCACAAGATTGGTTAAAAACCCTAATTGGATTTGAATTAGCCTTGGGAGGACGAAAATCACCTAAACGTTAAACCAATGACACAAAATCACTTATTGGATGCACAAGATTGGTTAAAATCCCTAATTGGATTAGAATAAGCTTAGGGAGGACGAAAATGACCTAAATGTGCAACCAATGACACAAAATCACTTACTATATGCACAAGATTGGTTAAAAACCCTAATTGGATTTCAATAAGCCTAGGGAGGACTAAAATGACCTAAACGTTCAACCAATGACACAAAATCACTTATTGGATGCACAAGATTGGTTAATAACCCTAATTGGATTAGAATAAGCCTAGGGAGGACGAAAACGACCTAAATGTTCAACCGATGACAAAAAATCACTTATTGGATGCAGAAGATTGGTTAAAAACCCTAATTGCATTTAAAATAAGCCTAAGGAGGACGAAAAATGACCTAAATGTGCAACCAATGACACAAAATCACATATTAGATGCACAAGATTCGTTAAAAAGCCTAATTGGATCAGAATAAGCCTAGGGAGGACGAAAATGAACCAAATATTCAACCAATGACACAAAATCACTTTTTGGATGCAAACGATTGTTTAAAAACCCTATTTGGATTAGAATAAGCCTAGGGAGAACGAAAATAACCTAAATGTGCAACCAATGACACAAAATCACATATTGGATGCACAAGATTGGTTAAAAACCCTTATTGGATTAGAATAAGCCTAGGGAGGACGAAAATGACCTAAATGTGCTACCAATGACACAAAATCACATATTGGATGCTCAAGATTGGTTAAAAATCCTAATTGGATTACAATAAGCCTAGAAAGAACGAAAATAACCTAAATGTGCAACCAATGACACAAAATCACTTATTATATGCAGAAGATTGGTTAAAAACCCTAATTGGATAAAAAAAAAGCCTAGGGATGACGTAAATGACCTAAATGTGCAACCAATGACACAAAATCACTTTTTGGATGCACACAATTGGTTAAAAACCCTATTTGAATTAGAATAAGCCTAGGGAGAACGAAAATGACCTAAATGTGCAACCAATGACTCAAAATCACTTATTATATGCACAAGATTGGGTAAAAACCCTAATTGGATTTGAATAAGCCTAGGGAGGACGAAAATGACCTAAACGTTGCACCAATGACACAAAATCACTTATTGGATGCACAAGATTGGTTAATAACCCTAATTGGATTAGAATATGCCTAGGGAGAACGAAAACGACCTAAATGTTCAACCGATGAGAAAAAATCACTTATTGGATGCAGAAGATTGGTTAAAAACCCTAATTGCATTAAAATAAGCCTAGGGAGGACGAAAAATGACCTAAATGTGCAACCAATGAAACAAAATCTCATATTGGATGCACAAGATTCGTTAAAAAGCCTAATTGGATCAGAATAAGCCTAGGGAGGACGAAAATGAACCAAATATTCAACCAATGACACAAAATCACTTTTTGGATGCACACGATTGGTTAAAAACTCTTTTTGGATTAGAATAAACCTATGGAGAACGAAAATAACCTAAATGTGCAACCAATGACACAAATTCACTTATTATATGCCGAAGATTGGTTAAAAACCCTAATTGGATAAAAATAAGCCTAGGGATGACGAAAATTACCTAAATGTGCAACCAATGACACAAAATCACTTTTTGGATGCACACAATTGGTTAAAAACCCTATTTGAATTAGAATAAGCCTAGGGAGAACGAAAATGACCTAAATGTGCAACCAATGACTCAAAATCACTTATTATATGCACAAGATTGGGTAAAAACCCTATTTGGATTAGAATAAGCCTAGGGAGGACGAAAATGACCTAAATGCTCAATCAATGAGATAAAATCACTAATTGGATACCCACGATTGGTTAAAAACCCTAATTGGATTAGAATAAGCATAGGGACTACAAAAATAACCTAAATGTGCAACCAATGACACAAAATCACATATTGGATGCACAAGATTCGTTAAAAAGCCAAAATGACACAAAATAACAAATTGGATGCACAAGATTGGTTGAAAACCCTAATTGGATTAGAATAAGCCTAGGGAGGACGAAAATGAACCAAATATTCAACCAATGACACAAAATCACTTTTTGGATGCACACCTAGGGAGAACGAAAATAACCTAAATGTGCAACCAATGACACAAAATCTCTTATTATATGCACAAGATTGGTTAAAAACCCTAATTGGATTAGAATAAGCATAGGGACTACAAAAATGACCTAAATGTGCAACCAATGACACAAAATCACTTATTGGATGCACAAGTTTGGTTAAAAACCCTAATTGGATTAGAATAAGTCTACGGAGGACGAAAATGACCTAAATGTGCAACCAATGACACAAAATCACATATTGGATGCACAAGATTGGTTAAAAACCCTAACTGGATTATAATAAGCCTAGGGAGAATGAAAGTGACCTAAATGTTCAACCAATAACACAAAATCACTTATTGGATGCACAAGATTGGTTAAAAACCTTAATTGGATTAGAATAATCCTAGGGAGGACACAATTGACCTAAATGTTCAACCAATGATACAAACGCATTTATTGGGTGCATAAGATTGGTTAAAATCCCTAATTGGATTAGAATAAGCCTAGGGAGGACGAAAATGACCTAAATGTGCAACCAATGACACAAAATCACTTATTATATGCACAAGATTGGTTAAAAACCCTAATTGGATTTGAATAAGCCTAGGGAGGACGAAAATGACCTAAACGTTGCACCAATGACACAAAATCACTTATTGGATGCACAAGATTGGTTAATAACCCTAATTGGATTAGAATATGCCTAGGGAGAACGAAAACGACCTAAATGTTCAACCGATGAGAAAAAATCACTTATTGGATGCACAAGATTGGTTAAAAACCCTAATTGCATTAAAATAAGCCTAGGGAGGACGAAAAATGACCTAAATGTGCAACCAATGAAACAAAATCTCATATTGGATGCACAAGATTCGTTAAAAAGCCTAATTGGATCAGAATAAGCCTAGGGAGGACGAAAATGAACCAAATATTCAACCAATGACACAAAATCACTTTTTGGATGCACACGATTGGTTAAAAACTCTTTTTGGATTAGAATAAACCTAGGGAGAACGAAAATAACCTAAATGTGCAACCAATGACACAAAATCACATATTGGATGCACAAGATTCGTTAAAAAGCCTAATTGGATCAGAATAAGCCTAGGGAGGACGAAAATGAACCAAATATTCAACCAATGACACAAAATCACTTTTTGGATGCACACCTAGGGAGAACGAAAATAACCTAAATGTGCAACCAATGACACAAAATCTCTTATTATATGCACAAGATTGGTTAAAAACCCTAATTGGATTAGAATAAGCATAGGGACTACAAAAATGACCTAAATGTGCAACCAATGACCCAAAATCACTTATTATATGCACAAGATTGGTTAAAAACTGTAATTGGATTAGAATAGGCCTAGGGAGGACGAAAAGGACCTAAATGTGCAACCAATGACACA